>BFEA01000214.1:1787977-1807506 GCA_003427395.1 Chara braunii
TGTGTGTGTGTGTGTGTGTGTGTGTGTGTGTGTGTGTGTGTGTGTGGTGGGTGGAGGGGGGGTGGGGCGACTCCTCCCGCACCACCAATTAATCAATCAATCAATCAATCAATCAATCAAACCCCTTTTTTTTTTTTTCTTTTTAATTTTGCATCTGCATTTTTTCAAAACACCTCATACTTCTGCAAAAAACATAAATTCATTTTAAAAAAAATACAGGTAAACTCACGGACCATATATCTCATGATAAAAAATGACCAAAAAAAATTCCTGCTTTTCTTTATATATATATATATTTTTTCTTTTAATCCAATTTCGTTTTTAATATTTTAAAAATCCTAAACAAAGTCGGATTCAAAACAAAAAAAGTATGGGGTTGTAGGGCTTAAAATTCCCTACAACCCCATATTTTTTCTTTTTTTTTGGGTTTCTGAAGAGGTCAGTAGTCTCACAGGCCATTTGGCCAACAATGCAACGTTTTGGGTTTCCGGGTCAAGAATACCCAGTCCCCCGTCACTTTTTTTTTTCCGTAAGTTTCCACCAGGCCACCTTGCTAATGCAGGATGGGGTATTAGTATCCCCTTTCCAAATGAACTTAGTAAGGAGATGTCTTATCAGCGTGGCAAATGAGGATGAAATCTGGTGTATGGAGAGGATAAACCAAATAGTAGAGAGAATGGAGCAGTTCGATATGAGGGCTCTCCCGAATAGAAAGAAGTTTTTCTTGCCGGACCATTTGGCACAGGTGTCTCTGATTTTGTTGTCTATGACCGACGACTGTTCTTTGTCCCAGTCTCCGAACAAGACTTTAATCCCGAGGTACCGCTCTGATTCTGTTGAGGGAAGAAGATTAATTCCTAGATCCGTTGCTAATGGACAGTTGTCGTGAGAGAGCGCTACCGATTTGTTCCAATTGACTTTCATTTCTGAGGCCTTTTCGTAAATGGTTAAGCATTGTTGTAGTGCCTCTAGTGAGGTCGACGAGTTCTCTGAGATTGCTGAGAAGTCGTCGGCCAGGGATGAGACCTTGAGCTCGAAGGATGGGGAGACCTCCAGCCCGCGGTATGATTCATGGTACCTGATCATATTCAGTAGGGTCTCCATTTGGATCACAAAGAGAGAGGGAGCTAAGGGGCACCCTTGCCTCAATGATCTGGTCACTGTGAAGGACGGCGATATAAAGCCATTTACTGTAATTCTCCCTTGGGATCCTCGGTAAAGGTTTCTACCCAACTGCGGTACTTCTTGCCAACTCCTAGTCTGTATAAGACCTCGAGGAGAAACTTCCAATTAACTCTGTCATACGCCTTCTCGAAATCTATAAGAAGGATCACAAAGTTAGAGTGTTGAGATTTAATGAGGTCTATGGCTTGTGATATTACCATCACGTTGTCCAATACCTGCCTCCCCGGAATGAAACCAGATTGATCCGGGTGGACCAGTTTGGTCATTAGAGGAGAAAGGCATCTGGCTAGGGTCTTGGCCAAGATCTTCCCTACCACATTCAATAATGAAATAGGTCGGTAGTTCCTGATTTCCCGTCGGTCCCCCTTCTTATAGAGAAGGGTGATTACCCCTTTTGTAGTTCTTGTGTCCAGAGGGTTACCCGCAATAACGGAGTTGAATACCCGCAAAAGGTCTGGGGATAGTAGGTTCCAGAATAGGCAATAAAATTCTACCGGCAGTCCCTCAGGTCCCGGGCATTTGCCCTTGGCCATACTATTTACTGCAGCGGTCAACTCGGAGAGAGAGATTGGTTGCTCGAGCGCTTCCTTTTCCTAGTCGGTCAGGATTTTTCTTGTGGAACCCCAGAGACGGTCTTCCCACTCCTGTGGGATTATTGGCTCATTTGGGTCCTTTTCAGATGTTAGTAGTTTTCATAGAAAATTCGAACAAAGTCGCAGATGGACTCAGATGAGTGTGCTGAAGGAATGGTATTGTCGAAAGGGTGGAACAACTCCACCATGGAGTTAGTGCTGTTTTTCTGGTTTCCTAATTTGAAAGTCGCAGAGTTCATTTTGTCTTTGTTAATGATGTTATCAATCCTTTTGAAGCGTGACCAAGATTCAAATTTGTTAATTTGTTTGTCTTCCCATTCTTGAAGCCATAGGGACCTTCTAAGATCCCAATGGCTGTCCGAAAAGGAGGAGAAACCCAATTTGCTTTCTGCCATATCAATTTTCCGTGTGAGTAGCACCTCGTCGTACTTCCGATTGACTGCTTTTATTCGTGAGATATTATTAAGGAAGCCGGAGAGGAGATGAATTCCTTTATCCAACCATTCCCCTCAGTCCGCGAAGAGGGCGGACGAGGCTCGCCAGTCCTCCCAAAAATGCTTCACCCATTCAATCATTTCCTTATCTTCGAAGATCTGCATATTTAGTTTGAAGGTTCCTCTTCCTCTATCAAGGGTGGGACCTGCAGCTATGGCGATTGAGGTTGCCTTGTGATCTGAAAGAGAATCCGATGTGTTTTCTGCTTTGAGTACTAATGGAATCACTGGTTCAGAGCAGAAGATGGCATCTAGACGCCTATATACGACAGGCGACGTCGACGACATCCAAGTGAAAGATCGTAAGTCCGGATTCAATATGCGGAAGGGATCAAAGAGACCCTTGTCCGCCAACAGCTCATTGAGGGCTATAGATTCCCTTGGGTGTGAGACGGGGGAGGAGGAGTCCAGTGCCTCATTAAGGACTGTGTTCCATTCCCCCCCGATCAACAGACGTTGTGCATTTGGAATCTTTTGGGATAGATCAATTAAAAATTGTGTTTTTGTTGCATGGTCTGCGGGGGCATAAACAAATATTAGTGTCCATTCTTGGTTGTTAATTGTTATGACGGCCAGTGCCCATCTCCCACCTGGATCAATGTCTGTGTGGGAGCAGGAGTTGCAAAGGGAGTTGTGGATCAGAATCCCAGTGCCCCCTCTTGTGCCCTCTGCAGGGGCCCAGACCTAGGGACCTGTCCACCATCCTCCCATTTCCATCACCCTGTCAGCGTTGAGTTTAGTTTCTTGAAGTAGGATGATGTGTGCTCTTTGTTTGTGAACCCAGGATTTCAGCCTGGATCTCTTATGCTTCCCGTTCTCATCTACTAATCCGCGGACGTTCCAGGTAACCACCTTAACCCTGGAGCCCATCCGTTGTTGTGGATGGGGCCTGAGTTTGGATGGCTCCCTGGTTGGATGATGCGGCTGCAGGCTGTCTGCTTGCCTCAAACAGTGCTAGGTCCCAGGTTGCTTTCAACATATCTGAGAAGTTGCGGCTGAACAACTTCTTGTCACTGTGGAGGCAGTTGTTGATCTCTGTAATGATATCCCCTCTGATCCCATCCCCAATCTCTGGGATAAATCTCTCTTTCTCATTGGTTTCCTTGAACCAAGATACCGGAGCCCAATAAAAGTTCGAGCCTGCGCGATGGATGGGCCCGCTAGGGAGAGAGATAGTATCCAGACGGGGCCCAAGTCCCGCTAGCAGCATTGAATCTGGAGGCGTTTGTGGAGATGTGCGGTTGAGGACACTCAACACAATTTCTGCACATCTCCACAAACAAGTCCAGATTCATCCGTTGCGGGAACTCAATGCTGCTAGTGGGACTTGGGGCGGCCGGGGGGGAGGAGGCGAAAGACGAATTATGGTTTTTGTTCGATTGTGCGTCGCACACACCTTCAGTTGAAGGTGAAGAGGCTACAACCTGACTCTCTGGAAATACTCACACGACCACTTTCCTAAAGGTATCTGGCAGCAACTACGATCAAGCGTGGATGAATCTAACCCGACACCACATCCAGAGCTTGGTAGAAAAAATCCTCGTCTGAATATATAATGCCCTCAGGCTTACTCATGAGGGTTCTCAGCACGCCAAGCTTCCCAGGTTGCGCATGCATTCCCTTAGTTGTGAGAGGTAGCTATGCTTGCAGGGGTCCCCTGTATAGGGTCTCGCTGCACTACTCCTTCCCCCCCCCCCCCCACTCACGAGACTCCCATCCTACGAGGTAGCGGAGCTCCAAGCATGGTGGACGAAGGAACACCTTTTGCGCTCGCCGACTCGCGTCGCCGGTCTGGCTCAGTCTAGCACTGCGGCCGACCGGCCCGTCAAGTGGTACCGTGCCGCCATGACACGAAGTTGCCACGGTGAAAGCAGCTCGCTAGGGTTACAAAAAAAAAAAAAAAGGGTTTACCCATAGCGACGTGAACCTCTAGCGGTATGCCCCTTCTTCACCTGACGGCCATAGCCCCGCCTCGTGACAACTTACACCACAGTAAGTCTCTCACAGTAAGTTTCTCACATCTATTGCAGACAGGAAGTTATCGGAGAGACCTACTCCGGTGAGGGAACATCCCCGCGCATGCTAGCCAATTCTATTTCGCTTGCGGGTTACCAGCCGACATCAGCACGAGATACAGGGTAAGGACACCAAGACTCCCACCTGGCTGGCGAAGTTTTTTGTTCACCGAGCAAGGCTCCATAGCCGCACAGGAGGAGCCGCCTTCACCGGGGTGAACTCCTCCCTGCCACTGGTGGTCACATAACAATGATTGCTCATGGGTAAATCAAATCTGTATGATGCAAATTTTTATGTGCAGTTAGTATCGCCGTTCGATTGGTGAAAGGAATAGCGGTGGACGATGGACGTTTCCTGGTTTTACAATTATTCGGAGTCGGGGTTTGCTTGCTCGTCCCGTTCTGCTTGCCCCTTTCTGTTTTGTCCTTGGAGCCACAGGATCACACATCATTACTGCCTACACCAAACGAAACGGCCGTAGAAGAACGTAACAATTGGGTATAGCCAGACTCCGTAGTCGACCTCTAGGGTAGCAGTCTCCCGCCGTATCTCACTCCACCCGTAGAGGTAAAACGATCACCTTTTCGTTCGAAACAACGGGGGCGATCATAGGATAACACGCGGGGCAATGACGCGAGAGAACGGACATACCAGCAAGAACGTAGCACTACCGTTCAAACGGAGCCCACGGCCCATCGGCCCAATGCAGTAATTAGACCTAATGCCCTCACCATCGCCCATCCACGGAAAACGGGCATAGAACACGTAAACCAAAGCCGGATTGGCGGGACATTAGCTAGGCACGCGGATCCTCACAGAACAGTACAGGGAATGGGATTACCGACGGCCATGGCGGAGGAAGCAGTGGAATTGGAAATGGAGGATAACACATCTGTGGGAGGGCGAGCTCGGATACGTCCGGATCTCCTACGACGATAGGGTCAGACATTTGTTGTCCATGTGTTATGATGAGGGCATTATGCCCGATGAAATTTCGTTTGAGGATGTCACAATCGATGGTGAGGCCGTCGTTACCGTAGATGGAGATTTCGATGAAATCAAAATCCGATGGTTGATGGAGAGAACAGTGGTAATCCTGTTCAGAGAAGCAGCGAGGGATCTACCGAGGAAAGTGAAGGAGGACTAAGTGCGCCGCTACGAAAATGGGTGGAGGAGAGACGACATCTTTGATCCTCCTGTTAGTAGAGGTAGAGTGAAATTAGAAGGACGGAATATGATCTCAGATGTATCGAAGGACAAGGTAGTAGCGGAATGGATGGTAAATTAGGGAGAAGGGATGGTTCAACTTAGAAAGAGAAGCTACTACTTTGAGATAAAACCTTGGATGACCAAATCGGACTGGAACGAATTCCGCAGGGTGGAAGAGGAAATAACCTTCTGGGTAATGGGGCTGCAAGTGCCTCTCGATGCCTACGTGTACTTCAAATCGGCCTTGGCATATATGATAGGCCCTGTCACTCGGGATTTCCCGCCGGATCGTTTCAGTACGGACCCGAGATTGGATAACAAAGCCTGACATCAAATGTGAGATCGATGCCAACTACCGGGCGAGATTAGTCGATCGGATCTAGGTAAGGACGAGGCAGGGGGACATCATAGAAGTCAAGTTAGTCTCATCGGCCACACCCTACTGCACGGAATGCAGATGGTACAACCACATTGCGGATGAGTGCATCAGGACGTGGACAGGGTAATAGAAGATCTGTTGGAGAACATGTCTATTAAGAATGAGCCACGTAAAGGGAGGTCGAGACAAAGCCGAGGTTCACCCCGGTACCAGGGACGGCCAGCAGCCGCGCGAAGTGGGAGTTCGTACCACTTACCACCCCCACAGGCAGAATCGAGGCAGAGAATGCGTACGAGGTCAAATCCTATCTTCTCTCAAGGAGTTGAACGTAGAGCAGGTTCTTACGTCGATGCACACCCGTCCGGGAACTCTCTCCAAGCAACCGTCCGAGGGCTACACTCGCCGCCCACCCACAACCAGAAGGTTTGTACCCTCTCCCAAGACAACAATGGGCAGGGTTACTCCATGCGGCAACATTGTTTCAGGAGGAAGAACCACTACTTCCAGGCACAGAACCCCAACCGGAAAGAGGCCAGCTTCCGTACGGACACCGGTTCTCAGAATCTCCAGCAAGTAGCAGACATCAGGTTGTAGGTTCAAGGATTGTAGAGGAAAAAACTTCCTCCTCAACACTTGTCCCTTTTTCGAGAAGCTCGAGAGGACAATCACCGTTAAAAATGGCCCGAACAGCCAGGAATGGCGCATCCACAAGCAAACAGGAGTCAGCCAAATAAATACGATAGGCAGACGAACAAATACGGAAAGTCTCACGAGCCTCAATTGGAAGCGCAGCAAGCTCACCAACATCAGATCGCGCGGGGAATGGACAAGCCTTGCCGTTGCCAGGCTCCAAAACTTCCAGAACTTCCAGAAGTAGGAGAATGGTAACATCTAATCAGGTACAGGCAACGGGTTTGGAAAAATGGTTGTTACCATTCATTTGCACCGTTGCACGCAGTCCGACAACATCATTTACGTCATCACATGGCAACCCGAAGATGGGAAAATCTATTTCCCAACAAGACTGGTAGAAGAACCGGTCACTCCTCAAGTGATCCTACGGATTCCTACCTGCGGCAAGAGAGCTGTTTGAGAACCGCTTTCCGATCAGACTAGTTTCAGACATGGCACTACCCAGATTCTAGTTGGAATCGCAGAATAGGAACCTCAAAATCTTCGCCCCGGTTTTGGATACATGTATCTCTCCAGACAGGCTGCCCACCTTGATGTCTGAGGGATTAAGGTTAATCCCGCTGACAGTCTTCATCGAAGAAGACAGAGACCTCCTCAAGCAGATGTGGGTACAGGGGGTATCAGACGTTGAGTTCCTAGGGAAACTGAATGAGAAGCTGCCAAGGAATAAACGATTGGAATCCATTTATTTGAGGAACCTCCTGGCACAAAAATGGCCATCAAACACAGCGACAGCCTCTGCCTCGAGAACCGGATCGATAACATCCCACTCAATCCGGTTGGCTCAACCCCCGCCTCACATCCAATCAGGAAGGCAGGAAAGTAAAATGGATGGATAAGCTAATTGTTGCCTCCTGGAATCGAAGGGGATTGGGGGATACGTGGAAGAGAGGGAAAAGGATCCGTCTAAAGTCATGGATTCACAAACACAAGGCACAAATCATCTGCATCCAGGAAAATAAACTGAATGAGGAAATAATTCAGAATCTGGGTATTTGGTGGGATGGTCCACAGATCTGGTCCCCGACCATGGGCACAAGGGGGGGAGTAGGTATCCTCATACATAGAGACCTACCAGTAGTGATCTTGAACCATGGGGCGGATATGTGGGGTCGCTGGGCATGGGGGAAGTTGTTTGTGAATGGCGTCGAGTGGGCTGTTATGACCGTGTACGCTCCGGTTGACAGATCAGACCGTCAGGTGTTTTTCGAGGATCTGATCTCCCACACCCCAGACGTTGAGAACATTCTGATCACAGGGGTCTGGAATTGCTCCTTGGACGATTTGCACGCACACACATCATCCCCCACGGACGTACTCGCACTCACAGACCACATGCTTGAATTATAGGTATGTGATGCATACAGAACCATGCACCCCACGTCACCAGGATTCACATGGTGTTTGTCGGCAGCAAAAGGGCGATCCGCCCGTGTGTTCAGGAGATTGGACTATCTGTTAACTAGTGCAGCCTGGTGGGAGGCCATCCTAAACATTGAAGTGGTTAACTACCCGGTATTAGACCACCTTCCGGTAAAAGCTACGTTCCAATTAGCAGAGATCATCAATAGAGGGAAGGGGTTCTTTCGCCTGAACGCTCAGCACCTTAGAGACCCAGGAATTTCAGAATGGATTGATAATTTCTTCAGACAATGGTCGGAGGCAAAAGGGCTCTTCCCCTCCATAGGGGAGTGGTGGGATGTAGGTACCTCAATCGCCTCCAATTTCCTTAGTGTCTTTTCTAGAATCTTAGCTGCAGAGGGTAGGAACGAAGAGCGGAAGATCATGGAGGACTTAGAATGGGCCGAGAACCGGATGCAGACGCACTCAATCTCCGCAGCAGTATGGGCTTCCGAGAGGGTCAAATTGGTTAATGAATGAAAAAAAAACTCCAACAGAAGAAATCTGATGAGTGGGCGGAGAGACTCGCGGTAAAAGGAATAGTTGTGTACGACTGTATGACCAAGGAATCATTTCAGTGCCTGTTATCGAAGAGAGTCTGTCAGGCCATGAAACTGCTGCATCATCCATTAATCTCATAAGCTAGGCAGGCCGACACCTCAGAGGCTATGTGCAAGTATGCAGTTCTTTACTTTAAGGATATCCTCACATCGCGTAGACCTGAGGAGGACCCAGATACAAATCTGGCGAAGGGTTCAATGCACTGGGACAACACCATAGTGAATCTCACTCACACTAGCAGACTTGACCTCGAGAGGCCCGTCTCAGCAGAAGAGGTGTCAAAAATTGTAAAGCATATGGCAAAAGGCAAGGCCCCAGGCAGGGACAGCCTACCTGTAGAAATGTACCAACAACATGGTGATGTGCTCACCCCCGCCTGGTAAAATTTTTTAATGAAGTGCTCTCAGGTGGTCGTCTTTCCCCAGGTATGGCACACGAGATCATTATGGTCATGTACAAGAAAGGAGATAAGGCCGATATCATAAATCGGCGGCCCATCTCGCTCCTGAACGTGTCTTACAAAATTTTAGCGAAGCTCCTCGCGAGGCGAGTATGCAGGTACCTGCTCGATCTGGTAGACAGGGATCAGGCAACATTCGTTCAGGGAAGGTTAATTTTCGATAACATAGTAAGTTCTGGAGCAGGTACATCAAGATAATCTAGATGTCGCGGTGTTATTGCTGGACTTAGAGAAGGCATATGATCAGGTTAATTGGGCCTCTATGTTCTGACCATGCTGAGGAAACTAAACTTCGCACCCAATTTCTGCAGATGGGTTCGTGTCTTGTATACCCTGTCAACAGCCTCAATCTCGATCAATGGTCACATCTCCGCACCCTTCACCCTTTCCCGTTCGCTGAGACAAGGATGCCCACTAACACCCCTGCTTYTTGTACTGCAGTTAGAAGTATTAGTGTCAAACATTAGATTGCACCCTCACATTAGGGGCCTACCAATCCAACACCGGGAATGTCGGGTCAAGGCCCTGGTCGACGACCTAATCTCAGTATTTGAGAACTCAGTTCAATCCCTCAGTGCATTAAAGTCATGTCCCTCAGAATACACGACTCTGTTGGAAGCAGCCAGGAATTGGAAGAAATTTGTACTTTTTCTACCGGACAGGTACGCTATCACGGTGGAATGAGGCATAAAGCAGGTAGACAGTGGCAACGCAGAATGTTACCTAGGTGTTCAGGTTGCACTTAGCAAGTGCGTAGATGCCCAGAATGATCTGCTCCAGCAGAAAATCGTGCGTAGGATCGCAGTGTGGGGCCCAGCGTAGCACCTGACAGTGTCCCTGTTCGGAAGAGCACTAGTCACAAACGTGGCCTTGTTCTCGCTACTGTGGTTTGTGGGCACTGTCAAAACACTAGGCAAACAACTGTTGAGAGTGGCTCGCAGAGCCGCGGCTAGGTTCATCTCGAAACCATACGGCAAAACAGAGGCAGGTTTCATCTCGAAGATTGTATGGGAACTAATTTGTTGTGACCGCACAGACGGGGGGCTGGAATGCTGGACCCAAGTGGACAGAACAATGCATTGCTAGCAAAGTGGGTTACCAGAGCGGTCGGCAGCAACGAATCGGAAGACCTTTGGGTGCTGCTTGCGGAACAACTTCTGGCAGAGGAATGGAAACTGTCGAGAGCCAGCGACATATGGACATGCTGCATGTTGGATTCCTTCTTGAGGCAACAAGTTAAATCGGAATTCTGGAGAGGAGTTCTTCAGGCATGGAAGAAAGTCGGTCTCCGCACATGGACGGCCCCCACCACAAGGGATGAGGTTCTCGGGCAACTACTATTCGACAATCCAACTATCATTGCACCAAATGGAAGACCTTTTTCAGCCAGCTGTGCGAGGGGAGCCTTCAGCCGAGCTTGGATCGAAAGAGGCATCCTCCGCGTGGCGGACATCTGGAACTCACTCACGGGACAGTGGTGCGCTTGCTCAGAACTGGAGAATAAGCTTGGAAGGCTTAGGCAGACTGAGCTCAGATTTGCCCAGTTACTGGATGCCATACCACAAGCCTGGCACCATATCCTCAATCCGCAGGGCGTGTCCCCCCCAGGCACCTGGTTCAGGAAGGAACCAGAGGAACACGTCAGATCAGAAGAGCAACCGGAGGTGTTCTGGAAGCTGCTGAACATTGACGAGGAAGGAGGCAGATCATTCGAGGCATGGACAAAGCAAGCAGGATCCTCACAGCTGCAGCTGATGGAAGACAAAGAAACATAGAGTCAAAGCGACAGACCACTGGACAATCTAGTACAGGTGAGGATTCGGGAAAGTTGTGACGAGGAGGGCACCTGGTCAGGCTGGTCCTGCTCTCTCTGGGCAAACGGCAGGCAGTTCGGACACTGAAACTACATCCACAGTTATGGTCATGGAGGGAAGGCCAAACGGCCTCACAGACCGATTGGTTGACGGACTACATGTCGACTATGGGGTACAGCCTCACACAGCCCAACGGGACCCCTCAGATGGTGGCACTTAGTAGGTGGTCCCAAGGTACTACATTTGAGGATGACGAGATTGTGCAGTCCCTCACACGCTGTTGGGAACAGCTCCATTCGGCACCAATGCCAAGAGTCGCAGCGCTGCTGTGGCTGCTCACAATGTTAGCCACCCCATCTGCGGTGTGGTTGACGGAGAGAGGGTTGAAGATCCCACTACACTGCTGCAGATGTAAATGGATCTTCGAATCCACTTCACACCTCTGGCTCTCATGCCCACTATCAGCTCGCATCTGGGACTGGTGGAGAAGCCACTGGGAGCGCATAAGTGGTCCAGCTTTCCCCTGGGATGATCACTGGATCTTACTCGGGGGGTTCCGGAAATTCTACCACTGCATACAGGCGGGGCTACGTCGCCCAGGCACTGAGAGCCTGCGTATTCACAGTCATCTGAGAAGTAAGGAACAAGTGCGCCTTCGAAGGGTGTTTTCTTTCGGATGCTACAATCAAGAACTCAGTGAAGACACAGATCAGACTCGACATTCTGAATGACTGGAGAAGGCAGGTCTCCAGTTCCAAACAGCGATCCGGGGGTTTAACCTGGTTTTTTGGGCCCTGGGCCCTGGGCGAGAAGCTGTCAAAAGTGGTGGATAACAAGGTGGTGTTGGACAAGTGGTTAGTAGATGCTAGCTAAATACCTGGGCACTCGGTTATTTTCTCCGCAGTAGGAGGGCAGTAGTTGGCGGTATGAGGGGCTGGAGGGAGTGCTTTTATTTCGGAGGAACAGGCGAAGGTTCCAATCTCCCGCTGTAGGGAGATACATCTTTCAGGGCCCGCAGTGGCAATGGCGAGTAGGTAGGGCCGAGTCGGTAAGTGGCACCTAGCGAGAGGTGTACAGTTGTGAGTTTTTGCATCGTCGGATTTTGCCTGGTGTCTGTATTGCTGTTTTGTCTCAACGGAGTTGGTCACTGCAGGGCTACTCCCTGTAAGCGAAACTGGGTAACGCTCCCAGAAGGTCACTATTTCCGGGTAGACTGTGAGGACCCCGGCCTCGACAATTATTGGTAATGAAATTCCGGCTGTTTTCAGAAGAAAAAAAAAAAAAAAAAAAAAAGGAGGCGCCCATCCTACCACCTCTCTCGATATATCTCCTGGCGCACCCCCACTCCTTTTCTATCTTACCTCTTTGCGAGGAACATCGCTCTCTACTGGAGCAACCTGACCAGACAGCGGACACAGGCACTAACGCTGAATGGGCTCCCCCATTCAGCCCCAGTTGAGGCACTAGCGTACAAGCCTCGTTATACGGGTACGCCGGGAGCTAGGCACGAAGATCTCAACTAGTCCCGTGGGCAGTGAGGGCACCTATAGGCAGTGTCTAATGGTCGGCTAACAAGGGTCTAACCCATGAGCCTCCCTATCTCTAAGCACCAACCCAACACAGCGCGGTTCATGTGTGGCTACTGTTGGTTGTTGAATATGTTGGTTGTTGAATGTCTGTATGGATGTGTGTTTGCTTTCTGCTACTAATGAGCCTTGCTTATGTCTGTTCGCTAGGGAGAATCGACCAGTGGTAATGGTGGAGACCTTCGACCCTCATCAACTACCCCCAACCAACCGCTGACAACCCACCTTCCCAGAATGGGTCCAGCCATCGAGAGTAGGACACACCTCTTGATTCGACATTGGTTTCCCTACAAGGCAGTTGAAGGCACCCCTGCCCACCATAGGACTGCCACAGTATGACCATGCACCCAAACAACCCCTTACCACTCTCCGTCCCGAGAGAGAGTAGCATCCATCCCACATCAACTCTTCCGCAGGAAAGGAACGTTTCCCCACCCAAATCTGTCCAGAAGATCATCCCTAGCTGATATGAGGAACAATATACATAAACATGATGAATGAGCATAGTATGGAAGTTAACCCGGGACCTCCAACATACAATATTAGAGCTCTAGCCACTGAGCTATTGAGGTCATTAGTCTGTAGAGGCGCAATGCCAGGCTCGGGACAGGTACGTGGGATGCAACCTACACCAACCAATTGCGCTCGGGGGAAATTGCGGGCCGACAAGGTCGAACCCGCAAACTCCCCGTTGCAACACCGGAGCTCTGCCCACTGAGCTACAACGTACTTGCTTACCATTTGGTCGTCTCAAAGGTAAGGCGCCAAGTATGCCACAGGCACTATCGTGGGGTCAATGGGAGTTGAACCCATGACCTCCTGAGTGTCACTTGAACGTCTTACCAACTGAGCTACACCCAGCTGGCCTCGCTGCAGTACTCTTGACTCGTGGGAAGAAAACAAGTGTGTTTCAAGAGCTTTCAGACTCTTCAAAAGGTCCAAAATGGGGTCATCGCTCCACTTTCTGGAGAAATTCAATGCGGAACTCTTGAAACACACTTGCTGTCCGGTAGTGGTTTTCAAGAGCACTACGGGAGACGTCCATCCTGGGTTGTCCGCCCAGACTTGAGGTGCGCTCTTGAAAATAAGCGGCATTCCCAGGGTTCTCACCAGCACCCAAGAAAAATGGACGTGTCAGGTTGGTGCTCTTGAAAGTTCAAGAGCACCTTACATGAGTTCACTCTGACACTCTTGAAAAGTATTTTCAAGAGTGATTTTCAAGAGGTAGTGCAGCGACAACAAATCAAGACAACTTCAAGAACAACATGGGCTGTACGAAAAAAGAACATTCAAGAGTTCTTCTGACAACTATTCGTAAAGGCCCTTTTATAACAAGAGATTGCCGGAAATCTCTTTTATGAGGCATCTGTTTATTGACATGGTGGGAACTAATGGGAGTGAATAGTAGTTGGCCGAAATTGATTGTCCAAGTTGGCCAAAATTGTCAGGCCAAGCTGACCAAAATGTGAGTCTATGTTGGGCCAAAAGGTCTGTCCATTCTGGCGGAAATGGTCAGTCCATGATGGCCAAACTTGCCGAACCAAACAGAAAAGATGGTCGATTCCGTTTCTGTACTGAAGTTTCTTTGGTTCAGTTTTACCCAGTGGAAGAGGTTCTGCAGTGTCGGGCAGCCAAATCATGAGTTAGTGCAGTGGCATAGAGCTCTTCAAATTGCACGAGTCAAGAGTAGTGCAGTGAGGCCCATAGGCTTAGGAGTAGTGGTAGTTAGGCATTGAAATGCAAGGAATGAGCTCTCGGGGGGCCCTATCAGATATGCAAGTGTTCTGGGCTGCGGTCCCCAACAACCTCGTGTCCACCCTAAGTGAAGGCGGGCCTGAATATCCATGTGCGGCCTACTTTCAACATTTTTCAGATGTGGGGTATCAAACAGTTGCAGCACGCCAGTTGGTTACAGAGCAACGTGAGCCTTCAGGCTCCTTCCGGAAGATGGGCTGTGCTGTACAGCTGAGCCGAGGGGTCAGGTGGTTGCGCCCTGGGTACATGCCGTGTGAGGCCGACACATCACGGACTGGCCGCCGGCCAATGAGAAAGCAGCATTGTCGTCACGCATGGACCGCGAGCCAATGAGAATGCTGAGAATGCTTGGAGGCTGGGCGGCTGCCTGAACGTGCCTAACTGCACGAGGCCCAGGCCAGTATATGAAACTGGGCATGGGCGCAGACACTTGGGGCCAGACTGAAGCCACTGGGCCCTCACACGCCTGGCCAGGCTTGTGATGCCCAGGGCTCCGATACCAACCTCACGCCCAGTGCGACTTCCTGATCGGAGTGGGAGCAGGCCGGAAATTACAAAAAAGGGGGTGTGCCAAGGATTTTAGGAAAGTGGAGTGGAGTCCCAGGTCGGAACTGGGATCTCCGGTGTCAAGGTTCCAAGGACAAAGATTCAAAGGGGTTCGGATGAAGACGGGGCTTTCTCAGTTCCGGCCTTCCTGGCCGGGTACTCAGGATGGCCGGGCTTGGCGCCTAGGACGAGTACCTATGCAGTGTTATGGAGGGACACAATGGGTATCTTGTTGCTCACTACACGGCGCCTGCGGGATTCATAAATCTCAGAGTCTGACGTGGACAGTCCTAGGCGAGGGCGGTGTTCTTGACGTTTGGCTTCAGTACAAGCCTGCCAGGCGGTAGGGGTAGTCGTGATAAAAAAGAGTCACTAAATTCCATGCCATGAATTCACACTTAATATGCTGTCGTTCCTACCCATGGAGAAGTATACGTACAGCCCGGACGGGGGTGAGTTATTATGAGAGTATACGTGACAGATCGTTTTATTGGCTGGTCATAACGTATACGCAGGTTCGCATAAGATCCGTTCACCAGACAACTCAAGGCCACCAACTTCATTATTTCCAGCGGACTACTGTTAGGCATGCATCCACATTCCCCAATCATTCAATCTTCCGACATAAACAGGAAGTATGCATACAAAATTGAGATGATCAAGCCGTAGTCATCATACATAACATCATCCATACAAGGAAAGAGATGAGAGATACTTCGAAGAAAGGAAAGGATCTATACAAGTAATACAATCATGTAGCAATCTGCAAAAAACGAAAACGACGGAAGCCGAAACCAAAAATTCTAAGAGGGTCAGGAGAGAAGTCCCCACACACCCCATCACCCCATGCACTCTCACTGCTTCACTACGTGACACCCGCGGCCTAGGCCGCAGGCCATTCAGCCGCCGCGGCCGAAAAAGTCGGCTGCAGCCGCGGCCAATGAGGCCCGGTCCGCAGCCTGTTTTTTTAATATTTTTCTATACCCCAAAAAATACGTTTAAAAAAAAATGTATATATATATAGGGTTGTAGGGCTCGGAAAACCCAAGAATCCTCTATTTTTTATTTTGAGATCTGACTTTGTTAAAGATTTTTAAAAAATGAAAAACAATTAGATTTAAACAAATTATTAAAAAAAAAAAAAAAAGCAGGAATTTTTTTTTGTCATCGCACGAGCACGACACGTCATACTCGTGCTACTCCGACCAAAAGCGTCGGCACACTGTGAGCAAAAAAGCAAGACGTGATGCAATCTTTCAACGCGGCGGGGTAAAACCACTCGTGTGTCCATTTGTGGTGAGGGTAAAAACATGGAAGTTTATGGTCGAAGCTGGCCAATTATGCGTTGGTGGCGAATCGAAGTGAAGGGGGGGTAGGAATGCCTCGTTCCTCGAGGGGGCATCAACAACATATTACCATAGAAAAAATCAGAAAAGCAAGATGCGCAAAATGATCTGCCAGACTTAGAGTATAGAAATTACCGAAGAACACGACAATCATTCAAAAACAATTTATTGCATGCAATTGCTCAGACACGATCATACACATTCATTACTTGGTGAGATTGCAGCAAAGGACGAGTCATCGCCGATTCGCCGGAAGAGGTATCCTGATAAGGTGAAAAAAATCTTGACTGGCCACAACGGGAAAGGAATTCAATTTAAGGGAAGACAGGAGAGGGAGGAAGAGAGCGGGAGGAGGGGAGCGGACAGGAGAAACAAACGAGAGAGAAGGAGAGAAAGAGGTAAAGGTATGAAAGAAAGGGAGGGAGGAAGGAGAGAAGGAGAGGAGAGAAAAAGAGGCAAGCAATGTTTCCATTGCACCCATCCAGACACCATACGAGAGAAGGGAGCGTTAGTCCATAGTACTCCATACATCCAAAGACGACCAGAGATCACACCGAATAGTCTCTTCTGTAACAAGAACAAAATGCATCGCCCACCTCGTTCCTCTGCTGCCAATCGTTCATGTGGTTCCATATGGGGAAAAAAGGGGGTAGGCAGGGTGGGGAATGGGGAGAGGGGGAAGGGGGGAAAAAGTTATATCCCGCTTCAGCTCTATCCTCCAGATCCAGCGCGTTCCTGCATCCGCGTGGATCATCTTGCCGAATTGCGGGAAGGGCGTGGCAATTCGAAGTGTATCATCTTCACCCAATATCAAGATTTGTATATTGAACCCAGGAAGTTGAGATGGCAGGCAGAATCATTTCTTTTTGAAGTCTAGTTGGATAGGACTGGGTACTTCTCCCTATCTCCCACAGCGGCCTTGGAACGATTCTGAGTTTTAAATTATCTGTTTCAATCCTTGCATCATGCTTGCGGGGGACTAGTTCCCTCCAAAAATATAAATAGGAGTGGGTTGTTCAGGGGAAAAAAAAAAAAATTGCATGAGGGCCTGTGGGGATGGACATGTGGTCCGTCCTGAGCGTCCTCCCTTTGCTGAATTTCTCTGTTTTCTGATGCAAATAAAGAGAAACAGATATGGTATGGGCCACAGGTGGAGAGAGAGAGAGAGAGAGAGAGAGAGAGAGAGAGAGAGAGAGAGAGAGAGAGAGAGAGAGAGAGAGGACTCCTCTCAACAGTGCATTGTTACAGCCAAGAGGCACGGCCGTCGACCACCATGAAGGTACGTTCTCCCCGAAGCTCGAGGAGGAAGTACATACTCCACGGGCCACTGTCAGAAAAATATCGTATGGAAGTTGTCTTTTTTTTTCTGTCCATAATTCCTTTTCTCTTCAGTTCTTTTTTTTTGTTCTTTGAAATTTTATGTTTTTTAAACTTTTCTGTTTTTTTAAGCGCCCAAAAAAATTTGCAGCTCTGGAATGGCCGGCTACCACCGGCCACAGTTTGAACCACCAGCATCGTTTTCTACCGGCCTGCTCCAGTGGACACCAATTCGGGCCTCTCAGGTGCAGTCCTGCCTCAATATTACGGGTCTCCACCCGCCGCGGGCTGCCGGTGCCCACACGCCAGACATGCTCCAAAAGGACCAGCAAGCCAATTTCCAGCCAGTGGGGGAAGTGGTGAACACAGAAAACGCATGAAGTGGACAATGCAGGCATAATACTTTACAGAAACAAGAAGGGAAGTAATAGACAATGTGTGTGACACTGTGTGCACCACCTGCAGTGCACTGGCAGCATCCCGCATGAAGTTGAGAAAGTCACATGGGCATGGAAAACATGACTGGAGTCTGGAGTTGATGCATTACTGGAAGTCCCAAGACAGCATCATAGCAACACCTCCAGACATAACACTGCATCATGATACATAGGGAAAAGAATGAAAATTAAGGAAAGAATTGAATTTCCCGTACTGATGCATCAACTGATGATCTCCATCAACCCCTATTGCAACATACTGTTTCTTCCTACTTACACTCATCAGAAGGCTGAACCCTTGCCAATCTGTTGAATCCCCGTCCTGATGCTTCAACTCATGATCTCCATCAACCCCTATTGTATGTGAACAGCCAGCAGGGGACAGTACAGGGCAAGGCAAAAAGGCACTGGATTACAAGCAATAGAGAGGCACATAGGCTGGAGGGCACATGAAGGCTGATGGACAGACAAAAGACAAGGCAAGCAGCAGACTGAGTGTGAAACTATCAGAAGCAGGAAACGAGGCCGCGGCATGGAAGCGAGGCAACAATCAATCAATCAACAACTTGAAGGCAGCTAAGGAACAAGGCAAGAGACAGGGCAGCACTCTGAGTTGCAGGGAAAAAGTTGACAGGCAAGAAGACAAGAACTTCAAGGACAGCACATTGGCGGCACTCTCATTGATGTACTGTTTTGCAAAGATGTATTTAAGGGACTATCCCCGTTTCCAGCAGGTGTTGCTCCCCACCAATAGATGGAGTGGCCACTAGGCAAAGCCTCAATCCCGGTGGTTCTCGTACCACCACCAGGATAGAGGTCTTGCACAAGCGCCTCACAAAAAAAAAAAAAAAAAAGAACTTCAAGGCCATGACAAGCCAGGCAACAAGTAGACTGAACAAGGCAGGCTTAGGCAGCCAAACGGCAAGACAAAGCAGCAGTGGGACCCTAGTATCGGGCAACAGAAAACCAACTAACAGCACGGCGAGATAGCAAAGCAAGACAGAGGCAACCAAAAAGGGAGGCTACAAGGTAGCCAAACATCAAGGCAAGCAGCTCAGCTGCAGCTGCGTTCCACAATGATAAGCAAGGCAAACAGGCTGCACGGCAGTTAATAGGCACAAAGGAAAAGGCAGCACGGCAGAAAGGCGCAACGAACCACTACAGGCCAGCAGGCCACAGGCCAGCAGCATGGAAACACCAGGCAAGCAGAGGGTAACAAGGCAGCAAGGCAGTGACAGAAGAACTTGGGGAAGGCATAGAGGCAATATCAGGAAAGACAAGGCAGCCCAAAGGCAAGGCAAGCAGCAGTGCGAGCTGTGAGAAGTGGGCAACAAGGCAGCAATGCAAGGCAACAATGAGGCAACAAGGCACAAACTTTAAGAAAGAAAAACCACACAGCAGCATGGCCTAAATGACAAGGCAGCAGCAGGGTAGTTGGGCAACAACTGCCAACAAGGCAAGAAGGCAGCACGTAAAGATCAGACAAGCGGATGGGCAACAAGGCCATGAGTTAGCACCGATAAATAGTCCACATGTCCAACACCCACCTAAGCAACCCATCACTGTGTTGCCACATGTTCACTGAACGTGCGTTTTCGATCCTGTTTTGAATGAGTTGAATGCGGCTAAACGCATTGAACACGTTTGCCCAGGGCAGGGGTGTGGGCTGGGGCCATGTGTGCGTGTGTGTTTGTGTGTGTGTGTGTGTGTGTGTGTGTGTGTGTGTGTGTGTGTGTG
>BFEA01000214.1:1834208-1844827 GCA_003427395.1 Chara braunii
TCTCTCTCTCTCTCTCTCTCTCTCTCTCTCCCCCCCCCTCTGTGTGTGTGTGTGTGTGTGTGTGTGTGTGTGTGTGTGCACCATGGTTGCCCCAGGCCCGGACAACCGGACATGGACACCGGACCTGTGTCTGGATCAAACCGGACTTCCTGTAAACCGGACATCAAACCAGCCATCCAGACATCCGGACCGGTTTGCTGTATCCATGCCTGGTTGTCCAGCGGAAAAAAAAAAAAAAAAAAAAAAAACAGAGCTCAAATGCAGCAACATTCCATCCAAATAAGAGCGAAGCAGTGAACTTGCGTGCCAATGTTCAAGCCCTCAGGCCCCACCAACACAGTATCCAATGTAGATCATCTCTGTCTGGCATCATCGCCCTCCCATCCCTGCTCGCCCCTCCCATCCTTCATCGCCCTCCCATCTCGGGTCGCCCCTCCGATCGGCCGGACCCTCCTCCCACGTCACAAAAATGCAAGGAATATGAGCAGGAGGGATAGACAGAAAATCAAGTTGCAGAATCACGCAGAAGTCCAGATAGTCCACGTACCAAGCGGAGAGCTCAAATGCACCAAGATTCCATCCAAATAAGAGCAAAGCAGTGAACTCGTGTGCCAATGTTATCACACAGAGGGCCCTTTCAGGGGCTGTCCAGTTGGGGTACCGGTTTTCAAAAAACATCAGCATTATTTTTCCGGGGTACCCCAGGCCCAGGTAAACTGCCTGGGAACCCCAAAAAAAAATTCGAATTTTTGGGCGCGGCGCAGCCGGGAGCGCTGCGCCCCTGCCGGTACGGGTCTGACGATGCGCTACGGAGACGTTGGGTGACGTAGCGGGCAGCGGTACGAGGCGCGGGATGGCAAGGCGCGGCGATGAGCGGCGAGGGGGAGTAGGAACTAGCGGCGCAAGGGAAGCGGGTGGAGTTGATGGCGATGCCCTGGTCTGTTTGGGCAGTGTTTTCGCAAAGTGGAGGGAACGTGCTGGGCATGGCGACGAGAGAAATGGTACGGCGAGTTTGATCAGCGCGATGGTGGAAAAGGGGGTAGGGTGTGGGCTGCGGTGAGGTGTGTGTCTCCCCCGCGATAGGGCTTCGTGGGCACAGTTGGGAGGGAAGAGTACCGCAAGCATGGTGAGGGTGGTGGTGCTTTGGACGATGACATCCTTCCATCTCTCGGGACTAACATGCGAGGGGCGACTGGCAGGTTCAGCGGTTCGGGCTCGCAACGTGGTTTGCCACGGTCCGTTTATCTTCATTGAGTGGCCTTTGAGGATGGTCGCGTGAGTGTCGACTACAAGGTGGCCAGTCTTTGCTCGCAAAGTCGATGAAGGAGGAGGTGAGGTTTGGAGGGGGGAGGGGTGGTTAACGAAGTGTGGGGACTTGGGGTACTCTTCTCCAGCTAGGCCTTTGTTCTTCTAAAATGATTTTCCTGTAGTTTTTTCTTTCAGTTTTTGACTTGAGTCTGGTCCCTAATTCTGATTTTCAGAATTTGATTTCCATCTACTAAATCACATCCTCCTGGATATATCAGCTAAATGATGTTCCCATTTGATTAAAGCGAACCTTATCTTCGCGATTTTTTCTTAAGTCCAAGAACCTGATACAATTGCTAATTTGGTTAATAAGTTCTTGATCCGCTGTCCGAGTGAGGTTTTCCTTTTTTGGATTTTCAAATTTTATCAAATCTCATCTTCAATCCCATCTTTTGAAATTCGTTAGCTGATGACCTCAACTATGATCAGGATTATTCTTGATCGTAGACATTCGTGAGTCCAATATGGGACGTCTTAGTTGGATTTCTTGAATTTTTTATCTTAAATGTTCCCTTCCAATAGGCTGTTGTAGACAGATTTCCTAATTGCGGTTCTAATTTCTATTTTTCAAGAGTAGTTTTTGCAGTTCTCCTCTATGTGAATAAATCCACATCTGTAAATCTTATTTCTTAGTCTTGATAGCGGTCGTCGTAAAATTTTTTGAATCTGATTGGTTTTCTCGATAATTAGGTTTTGGAGCTTGCCGGGATTTTGGTACGCTATTTTTGTGTCTTGCTTTGTGAATCGGAGGGGGTCTCCTTTAGGGTTCGGAGCCCCTCCCCGTGAAGGTTGCATAAGGGGGGAGGTGTTACCTTTGGAAGGGGGGAGGCAGTATTATGAGGGCTTGTCTTTTTCTGGGCCAGGTTGATTTAGGGTCGGATCAACACTGGCGGTTGGGAGGAGAAGACAAGGGGGTGGCTGCTTAGAGCATGGTGGGAGGATGGGAGGGCTGCCTTGTTTGGAGGGGGCAGGAGGAAGGGGGAACTTCAGCCTGGGTGGCATACTCTAGGGGGAATTGTATGCCTTTTAGAGGGTTGAAGTGGCCGTTTATAGGCTGTTCCGAACTGGGGCCAGGAGGAGAGGGGGTGCCTCCTGGTGGGGGCAGTGTAGGAACAGGGGGGTTGTTTTTTGTGGGAAGGAGTAACCCTGTTGGTCACATGGTGGGCTTACTATGTGTTGTGGAATCCCGGGGCTATATCAGAACCCGAATTTCCTATTTCGAAATTTTCGTAAACTGTTCAAAATACATTTCGTAAGCAGTTTCTTCTCAAGTAATTAGTCGGAATTAGTCCTAGTGTGGTTTTGCAAATTAAAAGGTGGGAGGTCGAATTAGGGGTAGATGGGAAGCGGGGGGGCTCACTTAGAAGAGAGACCGACGGTTTAGAGTGGTAAGTCTAACCAGAAGGGTGGGGTGGGACGACATTGGTCGGTGCTGGAGCATTCGCTCTGTGACCAGGGGGAGCTTGAGGCCATTGAAGTTATGCCGAGGGTGGAAGGCATAACCATCTTGCCCGACGTAGCTGTTGCTGGGGCGGTGACCCTGTAACCTTTTGAGGGGCCATGCAGTTAAGAGAGGTGTCTAGGGGGGAAGGCACTCTCTGTCCATCAGAATCAGTTAGATCGGTACTGGGGTTGTTTGTGTTGCCTTGTAACCCTAACAAGGGGGTATGAGATCTGACGAGTTCTGGTACGAGGACTGAAAGATGGATCGGCGTGTCCTTCATCGGTGGTGAAGGTAAGAGTCGGATTGTTAGCGGTTCTAGTTCTTGCCCTTCCTCCTCTTGTTTTTTCAAATGGAGGGTGAAATCGGAAGCATGGTTTGGAATAAATTTTGGGTGGGCTCATGCAGGAGGGGAAGGGTGGCTCAGGGTGGTAAATCTATTACAAGGACGGGGTGGGGCGACAGTGGCCGGTGCTGGAGCAGTGGCTCTGTGACCATGGGAGGAGCTTGAGGCCATTGGAGTTTGCCGAGGGTGGAAGGCATAACCACCTCTTTCAACGTAGCTGAATCTGGGGCAGTGACCCTGTAACCCGGTAGGGGGTTTGGCAGCTCAGGAAGCTGTCGAGGGAGGAAGACGCTTCCTGTCCGTCAGAAAAGTCAGTTCGGTGTTGGGGCAGCTTGTGTTGCCTTGTAACCCTAGCAAGGGGGGTGTGAGAACTAGCGACTTCTGGTACGAGGACGAAAATCTTGAGTGACGGTTTCTCGCCTGTAGTGTGGGTTTGGTTTGGATTGATGGTGGTTCAACTCTAATTTTCGTTTCTCTAATTTTCCTTTTTAATTTTTTTGAAAAAAGAACAAGGAGAGTGGGAGAAGATGGTGGGTCATCACACGTCCTACCAGTGAAGGGGCTCGCTGGTAGGATGGGAGTATGGTATAGCAGCAACAGATATGGTGGCTCCGCTGCAGTCAGTCTTGCTGGAGGGAGGTAAAGTGGATTGATGGGGTTTCTTCTTAGTCGTTTCTCAATCATTATGTTGTCATAGACATGTCTGAAGTAGCCTCAATTCTTTGAGCCAACGCCGGGTAATGGCCCCAGTATCTCAATTTTCAAAATTTCATTCTTAGGCCAATTGGATTTTTCTAGTAGGTTCCTAGTCTCATTTTCATGAAATTTCCTGATGAGTTTTCTGAATGTACTCGTTATGGGACGCTGGGCCCAGTTCCCAGTCCGTGCCTATTTGAGAGGATACGGTTGTATCTATGGGACGCTGGACCCGGTTTCCAGCAGGTGTTGCTCCCCACCAATAGATGGAGCTTTGGGAAGAAAAAAAAGGGGTCCAATCGGACCCTCTGAACCGGACACCGGACTGTCCGGATCCGGATGTCCGGTTGGTAACCATGGTCTGCACACAAGCACATGCTTTGTGCGTGGATGTCCACTCCACAACCTTTGGCGCTTCTCGCCACATACTAGGGGGAAAATACATTCTCATAATCTCATTTTTCACATTTGGTGATCTGGAGCCCAACGACGGGCACTGCTGAAATTTCTAGCACATTGTCATCATTGCAGGACCTTCCTACACGTTTTTCGTTTTTTTTTTTTTTTTTTTGCAATATTCCACAGCCTTTGGCGCTTCTCACCACATACTAGAAGGAAAATACATTCTCATAATCTCATTTTCCACATTTGGTGATCTGGAGCCCAATGACGGGCACTCCTGAAATTCCTGGCACATTGTCATCATTGCAGGACCTTCCTACACGTTTTCGTTTTTTGAATTGCTAAAAAAAGCTTGAAAATGGTGTCACACGGTGCGGCCACCCCCAGCCACACCTCGCCGCACACGTATGGGAATCAAAACCAAACTCGTGCTAATGGGACTTGGCCCCGGGACCATTACCCTGTGCAACAATCTTTTTTTTTTTTTTTTTTTTTTTTTACAAAAAAATTGCTCCATCTATTGGTGGGGAGCATCACCTGCTTGAAAACGGGTCCAGCGTCCCTTATGTACAAAAATATGGGAATGATCAGAAGAAAAATATAGGGGGCCTTGCCAGCATTGATTGCCCTTGAACCAGGGGATTGACTGAGCAGGGAAAAGGGGGTCCAACGACCCATAGATAAGGCGACTATCACCCTTTCCACCTAGAGCCTGGTCAGGGAAAAGGGAGGAGCCGCTGGGGGGCACCAGTGGTTATCCTGCCATCCTCCTGCCATTCCCTCGAAACATCTACCCTATACCCCTATTTCCGGCCGCCCCTTATCATCATTGACTGCATAAAGAAGATCAATGACAAAGGGGAAAAAATGGAGAAATGCAGACGGTAGAATCAGAAGAAAGATAAGCAAGAATTGACCTCGCCCTAACATCAGACAGTTACAGGCGTAATTCCAAGGACCCTGGATGTGGAGGGAAGGGATCTGGAAAATCTTCAGCTTGTCTCATGGGGATGCACGGGTCAATCAACAACCATTCTTTGAATCTCAGGTGGTAGTCCCTTGGGACGACCTCTCCATCTTGGTCTTCCCTGCCCACGTCCCCTTCCCAGTCCCCTGACCAGCAAACCTCCGCTACCCACCCCTCCCGGTCCCCACCCAGCCACTCCCCAGAGAATTGTAACAGGCATTCTCAAATGTCCTTGGATCTGTGGAAGCTGTCGAGAGTTTGTTTGGTGATCTTCCATCTATGCAAGAGCTCCAGGTGGAATTGCATTTTGAGGTGCTCCAACCTCTCCTCGCCCTCGATCCGCACCTTGTCTAAAGTGAGGACGCAGCGTTGCCACCACAGGATCCACAAGATCGTTCTTCGTGACAGATGAAACATGTTTGTCACAAAGATATCGTCCTAGAAGGGTGGGAAATTACCCATGAGGATGGTCCGCCAATCCCACGGCCATGGATGACCTGGAACCATTTGTTGCCATACCCTATCCCACCATCTGCAGGTCAAGACTGCTGATGGGCATTTCAAGAAGATGTGTTCTATTGTCTCTGCCCTCTTTCTGGCAGGAAAACCCATGAGGCAGCGGGAGCACCAAGGGAATGCACGGCCTTGTTGCCCTAGACATGAATGATCGATGAGCCGGTCATTGGTTGGGAGACACCGATGCACGATCTGCCACTGTAAGGCTGTGATTTTTGCAGGTCTGCACTTGTTGTCTCTAAGCCAACGAATCGGTGTGAGAGTCTTTCTACGTTGAGGTGCCTCTGCCATCTATCGATCACTATATCCTTGAGGCACCGCTTAGTTCTGATCATTCTATATATCGCTTTCACCGTAAGGTCGGAAAGTTTTTTAGGTTTTGGTTGTCGTAGGTTGTGTTATGTGTCCGTATTCCAGATCCATTCCATTGGGTCAAGGGGGAGGTTTTCTGGGGTGAATTCAGGGAGAAAGGTCCGCCGATAATCTCCATCCTCAATAACCCCGATTCTATGTAGGTCCTCTAAGCGGATCCATTGGAAGGGGTTCCGGCTCTCTTCTAACAAACCTTGACAGTATCTCAATACCTCCCTCATCATTTCCGGGGGCTTCCAGTCCTTCCTCTCCCCGTCCCAAAGGTCACCAACTCGAGTCACCCCGTTTTTTACCCAGCCCTTCCGTGGGGAGTCTGAGCTGTTAAAAATTTGACTTCGTTCGTTAGTGATCCACCGATTTCCGAAGAGGGGTTGCCTTGCTACTTCCTCCCACCTGTCTAGGGGTGGTCGATTCGGGGGGGGGAGTTTTCTCCAAATTTTTAGCAGTCGAGGCCAGAAGTCTCTCATGCCCTTCCCCTCCCCCGGGGCGTCGTGACACTCTCCAATAGCGGTCGTCCTACCATTGGAGGGGGTCAACAAACTGAGGGGCTTTCGGGGCCAAGCGGGCAATTTGCGTTAGTGCTAATGGTTTCCATACAAGTGATTTTTCGAATATCAAACGAACAACCCATTGTAAACTCAGGGCTTGGGACTGGGTGAGGGGGTCTATGATGCCAAGACCGCCTTTGGTCTTGGGTTGTGTGACTGAGTCCCAGGCCACACGACTGATGGCATGGGGATTCTCACTGTCCCCTCTCCATAAATAGGCAGCCACCTTCCTTTTTAAGATCTTTAGGACCCCTGGACTTAGTGGTCACAGCACCGATTTATACCAAAGGGAGGCCAAGACCACATTGTTTATCACCAAGGCCCGCCCAAAAAGGGATGTGTGTTGGTGGTTCCATTGGGAGAGTTTCGTGTATGCCGAGGCCGAAACCCAGCCATCATTTTTCGGGGGTCTGCCATTGAGTGTCATCTTTACCCCCAGAATCCTGATTGGCGATTTTGGGTCTACCCAAGTAATTCAGTGACCTTCCCGGGGGCGACTGCCTTGATGGTGGAGCCACCAACCTAGTGTTTTATTCCCCCAGTTGACGGTCATATCTGAGAGGGAACAGAAAAGGTTCATTAACATGTGTATCTCTTCCATGTTTTGTTGTGTGGCATCCGCCATAATTGTTAGATCATCTGCAAATAGTGAGCAGATTGGGATTGCGTATTCAGGAATGTCAGCAATCTGAATTCTCTTGAGATTCTTGCAGTGTCGAAGGCTGGCTGCTAGCGCTTTCATCACGATGATGAATAGAAAAGGGGCAATAGGGTCTCCTTGTGTAACTGAACGATGCAACCTAAACCTTGGTGTCATAGTCCCGTTTATTTGAATGCACGTGGTCGCGTTTTGGTGCAAGATATGGATCCATCTCTGAAATTTGATGTCGAAGTTCAACTGCCCTAACTTCCCCTAAGCATCTGTCTAAGAACGTCCAATCCACATGGTCATAGGCTTTTTCGAAGTCAATGAAGATGAGTGCAGCATTGTTTTTTGACTGATCGGCCATCTCATTGACTAAAAGGATGTTCTCTTGGATATTTCTGTTAGGCATGAAGCCGGTCTGGGTTGGATGGATAATGTCATCCAGTACCCTAATCATGCGGTTGGCTAATGCTTTGGACGGCATTTTGTAAACTATTGTCAAGAGAGTGATGGGTCGGTAGTTCCGGTCTGGACAGCACACACACACACACACACACACACACACACACACACACACACACACACACACACACACACACACACACACACACACACACACACACACCTCGGCACACGCAGCGGCAGGGTCCGACCACAATCCCGGGATTCTACACGCGACCTCGCTCTGCCTGTGCCCGTCCCGCGGATTCTCATGGGTGCGAATCGATGGGGCTCACCGCAGATTCTCATGGGCGCGCCTTATTTCCCACGGGCCCTGCGCCGTTTCGCCTCTGCACACGCGACGGCGAGCCCCAACCACAATCTCGCGAATTGACACACGACCGCCCTCCTCCTGTTCCGCCCGTGTCACACGGTGCGGCCACCCCCAGCCACACCTCGCCGCACAGGTATAGTAATCAAAACCAAACTCGTGCTAGTGGGACTTGGCCTCAGGACCATTACCCTGTGCAACAATCCTGTGTACATGCTATAAACATATTTGTTGTATACATATTTGTTATATACATATTTGTTATATACATGACATACATGTTTGAGAAAACTACGGCACAGTCAGGGTTTGAGTTTGAAAATGCATTCAGGCAAAAGGTCTGAAAATGTCAAATGTATACAAGCTAGATTTAGAGTCCGGTAAGGTCACGTGGGGGGGTGTTACGTTTGGGGGAATGCCAGAAATGCATTTTCAAACTGTTTATGTGACTGCGTGACTGCGTCGTAGTTACCCTTACACTGCGTAGCACGGGGAACATGTTTGTGCCCCTCCGCGTTAGTGTAAACGTGTTCGCGCATTTGTGCGAACGGCACACTAACATTTTGGGGCGAACTTTTTTTTTCGTTAGGAAAAAAAAAAAAGGTGTTTGTCGGTTTTTTATTTTTAACTCACGCTTGGATAAGAATTTGAACATGACTCCAAGGCAGAAGTTGCTTGTATTGTTGTTTTACATGACTACATGTTTTTCATATTTTTATGAGATTTTTTTTTTTTCATGTTTGCGTTCGGAGGGTTTTGGGCGCTCGTTCACGTTAGGGCGGACATGTTCGTGTTCGCCTCCGAACGCAAACACAATGCTACGAAGCCCTACATAATTTTAACTCTGCAACATATTATTAATTAGCCCAGTGCTGAGGGGCAGTGAAGGCTCCACAAGGCTGGCAGAGACAGGTCGCTGTAGACATCACCAAGATGAAGCCCCACCCCTGGAGCCATGTCCCACTAGCAAAGAGGATTCTATTAAAATGCCTGAATCTGGACTTGTTTTTGGAGAGATGCAGAAGATCACAATTGAGCTGCTTTTCTGCATCACTGCATCAAACACATCCAGCTTAGGGCATTCACTTCAACCCTCTTTGCTCATGGGACCTCATCACTGGAACAGTCAGAGTGCAGAAAGTCTGCGAAAGATCATTAACAGAGTGCACAAAAATCATTAAAAATGAGAGAGAGAAAGAGAGAGGGAGTGTGTGTGTGGGTGTGTGTGGGTGTGTGTGTGTGCGTGCGCGCGTGCGTGTGTGTGTGTGTGTGTCCACATCTGTGTGTGTGCGTGTGTGCGTGTGTGTGTGTGTGTCCACGACTGTGTGTGTGTGTGTGTGTGTGTTTGTGTGCGCCTCTGTGTGTGTGTGTGTGTGTGTATGTGTGTGCGCGTGTGTGGGTGTGTGTGTGGATGTGTGTGTGTGTGTGTGTAAGGGTGTGTGTGCATGCGTACATGTGTGTATGAGGGGGGGTGTGTGTGCATGTGTGTGTTCTTTTTTCTTTTCCCTCTTTTTACAATCAATCAATCAATCAATCAATCAATCAATCAAGCAGTCAGTTAGTCAATCAATCAATCAATCTTTTTTTTTCCCATCACCTTCTTGTTTTTCCTTTCTTTCTTTTCCTCTTTTATCGTTTTTTTTTTTTTTTTTTTTTAATTTTGGCAGGATCCGGTCACTTCAGGATAGGCCCGTCCAACCGGGCCTGTCCTGTTTTGACCGCCTGGTCACAAATTGGCCCCCGGTCATGACGAGGGGTGACACATAGCCTGACTTATTTCCTCCTCAGGACCCCTCTCTAGTTCATCTTCAATGGTTTGGAGGCTAGGCTTTCAAGATAGATCAGGCATCCCTTCAGGATGAAGAGGCTTCTCTTTGATTCAACTGTAACAGCTGAAAAGTTTGATTGTTGTATTCTGGGACGCTGGGCCCGGTTTCCAACAGGCGCAACTCTCCACCAATACATTTGGGCCACCGCCCTTGTTAGGCATGTTGATATCACCTCCACAAGCATCCTGGACTGTATTAATTAAAAAAAAAAAAAAAAACTTATGTTTACGAAAGACTTGAAAAAGGAGAAACAAGTGTGGCCCTGTCAGGTTGTGAGTTTTAAGAGGCCAAAAAGAACTCATGTCCGCACATATGTCATGGCCGGAGCATAAAACGGCAATCTGCCCACCGTGCCCCCCTGCCTGCGGAAACCCTTGAGCCACCAGTACCTTTCCCAGCTATGAAGTCCGACCCTCCTGCTATCGGTATGCCGAGCATTGCCAAGCCCAGAGCTACCGGGAAAGTCTTCCTTTCTACCAACAAAAAAAAGATTAAAAGATGCAAAAAAAAAGAAAGGAATGAGATTGCGCTATAAAAAAGAAACCAGAAAAGAAAAATGAAGAAATGAGCGGGAGGGAGGGGGGGCAGGGGGAGGGAGGGGAGAGAGAGAGAGAGAGCCACCTATCCGTGTCTCTCTCTCTCTCTCTCTCTCTCTCTCTCTCTCTCTCTCTCTCTCTCTCTCTCTTCCCCCCTCTCTCCCCTGATCGGTGGCTCTCTCTCTATTTCTCTCTCTCTCTCTCTCTCTCTCTCTCTCTCTCTCTCTCTCTCTCTCTCTC
>BFEA01000214.1:2078418-2090307 GCA_003427395.1 Chara braunii
CTCTCTCTCTCTCTCTCTCACACACACACACACACCCCTCTACTGCACAGGTCGTGCGATCTCTCTCAGAATGTCCTCACCCCCTCTCTCTCTCTCCACACTATTCTCTCCAGTGAAGGCTGTGAATCCCAGCGCCGCCAACTATCTCTCTTGCTGGCACTGTTCACTCCGCCCAGGATCATGGCTCACAACAACACGCCATTAGTTCCCCATGTGCTGAATCAAGAAAAGAGAAGCTTCCTGGTGCTGGCCTCCCTTTCGAGCATCTGCCTCTTCCCCTCACGTGACTCCTGCCCCTCCCTAAGAGGCCCTGCATTGCGTCCATTCTTTCTCAATGCCAAGGCATCCACCCAATGCATTATTTTGGATGTAGCAGGGCCCTTTGCTACTTCTCCCTTTTGTTTTATATCATATCATAGACTGATAGAGCCCAAGGCAGCATGCCCGTCAGTTAGGGCATGCTGTATGTCGGCCGCCTTATCTACGTGCGGCATTCTAGAAGGAAAGAAATGGGACACTGCGGGGACGCATGAATCCTTTCAATGGAATCGATCACCCAGGGCACTCAAGCAATGCCTTCCCGACACCCAAATACCAGTAGCACTTGAGCAATCTTAATCACTGTACTGAATGTCCTTGTGTATAAATCATAGTTGCAGTGCACCTCCGTGCGCGGATTTCACACTCGTTGCGCACCGCGCGTGTGACGGGAGTGAGGCAGAGCAGCGAGGTCGGGGAAGAGAGAGGGAGGGAGTGAGAGCACACACACACTGTTGCATACTAGTGAATACTTCACCAAGTATGGGCAGAACGAAAGATATTCACCAAGTATGGGCAGAACGAAAGATCAACCAATATAGGATGAGCATGTATGCAGCGGAAGTCTGAGAAATGGACTGACTCACATAGACTGAACTCACCTAGACATCACTCAACACACAAACAATCGTGAGATGGTGGGGTCTGAAGCCATGCAGAGACGATGCTTCAGCCCCGTAGACCCATACACAGATGAATGGTGGGAGGAGAGACGATGGAGGGGGAAGATAGAGACAGCGCCAGATGTCACCGAAATAGAATCCGAATGTCACTGATATAGTAGCCCAAAATGTCACCCAACAAATCAGAATGTCGGAGACATTAGTTACCAATGTCGGAGATACAGAATCCTAATGTAACCGATGTCCGATCTGTGATGCCGCCAGGTATCAACCCCAGATATCTCCAAGGTTTCGAATTCGGTAAGTATCACATCTTCTTACCACCGAAGTCCAATCACTGATCTTTGTCCAACTCGTATCAATAGTCTCCAGTCTGAAGAAGAAGAAGAAGTCTGAAGAAGAAGAAGAAGAAGAAGTCTGAAGAAGAAGAAGAAGAAGAAGAAGAAGAAGAAGAAGATGAAGTCTGAAGAAGAAGGAGAAGAAGAAGAAGAAGAAGAAGAAGATGAAGTCTGAAGAAGAAGGAGAAGAAGAAGAAGAAGAAGAAGACCGAGAGGGGCCGAGCATTGGCGGAGATGGCAAGTAGCCCTAGGCCCTACCTGGTGGAACAAGGTGGCGCCTTGGCTGCTGCAGGAGACTGCGCTGCTGGGAGCTATGGCGCCCGTGGCTGCTGTCAAGTAAGTCTCCCTCCTCGCTCTCTCTTTCTCTCTACAGCCAGCGCTACACCTAGCGCTGCTGTCTAGCGCTGCCCTGGAACCGAAATAGCGCAGCGGTCATTTCTCAATGCTGCCGTCATCTGAAGTCCCCGAAATGGCCGTTGGCTGGGCCGAAATACCGGCCGGCAGCCAGTTCGGCCTCTGCCACCCAAGGTGGCCTCAGATCTGAATCGTCGGATCTATCGTCCGATCCGTGGTTCAGGTCGGACCGGTTTTCGGGAAAGCAGGCTGCCTAAACCGCGGCCCGGTCCAAACCTGCCCAGGGCCTGCGGCTGCAGGGCCTGGTCTAGAACCAGTTGCGTAAGGCCAAAGGGGCGGCCTAAAAAGGTCCGGCCTTTGGGCCGGCCTGGCCTGGATTATCGCGTCCAGGCCCTCGGAACCCCTCAGCCTAGTCATCAGGCCTGCAAGGGCCCGTGTGGAATGCAGTATGTAACACACACACTCACTCAACTCGACATGGACTCGACACGACTCGACGGACACAGACACAAACTGGCGAAGTCGCAAAGTCGCTAAGTCGCAATCTTGGGTTCCGAACACAATGTCGCAGCAAGTCACACTGAAGCACAAGCACTGAGGCCGAAAACTGAATGCCCGAACTCAGCTTGAGTCTGGTCTTAAGTACCAGACTCAAGTTGAGTCCAGAGGGCAGATGTGCAATTTGCCTCGGGGCTGAACTGAAAATCGAAGGTCTGAGCCTGGGCGCCAGAATGCCGGATGGCGCCAAGTATCGAAATCCGAAAGTGCCAAAGGGATAATTGAGAACGGGCACCAACTTCAGAGGGCGCCAACAGTCAGGAACCGGAGATCAGAGGCTCAAAATAAAATAGCAGCCTGGTGGGTGGTAACCCGCGGACCAGGGATCGAGCCCTGGCTGAGTCCATAACACTATCCCCTCCCTCTGGAAGGCAACATCCGGGCTGCCAAAGACCCAATGAACAACTGTGAAGGACGGGACGGGCCGATCACTGGTCAGAAAAGGAAAGGGGGAGTAATGCAAGTAGCAGGGTAATCCTATGGAGTTTCTACAGGGATGACGGAATCAATGCTCAAGTATTGAGGTTCTACAGGGGTGAGGGAATCAATGCTCAAGTAACAGGGTAATCCTATTGAGGTTCTACAGGGATGAGGGAATCAATGTTCAGGTAACAGGGTAATCCTATTGAGGTTCTACAAGTAACAGGGCAGTCCTATTGGTGTTCTACAAGGTTATAGGTTGTCAGGTTTGAGGGGGGGGGAAAAAAAAATTGTTTGTTCAATGCTAAAGTGCTGGGGTGTCCGAGGGGTCTGGGAAAACAGCATCTCAGGTCTGTAACAAAGTGTCAAAATCAAAAATATGTCTTGAGGAAGGTCTTGGAGGGTGTCGCAGAAGTGGCGGTGAGGAAGCAGTCTTCAGCAGTTCTGTGATGTAGATGGCGAGGGATTCAGCTTGATTGTCCCAGTAGCAGGTTGCGTCCGGTACACGATCTGATGATGAGGTCTGATCCGGATAGCAGGTCGCAGACTGATCTTGATGTCCATGTCAGAGGTGCTGCTCCAGAAGTCTGCGAGTCGTGCGGGCCAAAGGGAACAGCATGGTGGCCAACCAGCTGTCTTATCTCCTCGTACTGCGCTGCCGCATGCCATTGTCCTCGTGCGCTTGCCATTAGATCCGTTATCCCCAGCGGCGCGCAGGGGCCACATGTAGGATTTGGACAAGATGGACAGAGATGTGGCAGAGGGAGGTCAAGGGGCAAGGGGTTTGCTGGGTACAGGGGATGTGTGTAGTGCAGGGAGGCAGGGTTTTGGCGGGGTTTATGCAAGGGTTTACGGTTTCAGTTATATTATGTATCTAGGATATAGGGTAAGCACGATCATAGGCGCGAACAAATTTCATGGCGTTCTTGAGATTAGAGAGAGGTTCCCATGTAGATTCTTCATTGGGGTATCCGGTCCATTTGATTTTGTATTCTTTGATTGGTTCCGGATGGTCTGATACTTGTGTGGTTCCTCGTCCTTTGAAGGATTCTACTACGAATTCTGGGCCTGTGGGAAGCATGATTGGTGGAGGTCTAGGATATGAACAGTCAGCGAATTGGGGTGGGGATTCATGGTGTTCTTTCAGGTATTCAACGTGGAAGACAGGGTGGACACAGCTCATGTCAGGAGGGAGTTGGAAGTTGTAATTGACGGGGGAGGTTTGTTCAATGATGGGGAAGGGAGTTTCTTTGACAATCCTTGTTCTGGTTCAACGCATTTGGTGGAGAGCCAGACTTTGTCCCCTACGTTGAATTGCAAGTCACGTGTGTGTTTGTTAGTCATGTTTGCTTGTTGTTCTTGTGTTCTTTCAAGGGCTTCGGTTGCTTCTCTGAGGAGTCGATTCACTGTTGCTACCCATTCGTTGGGGGAAGGGCAGGGGGTGGAGGGTTTAAGTTGCGAAGGAAGCAAAAAGTCAGAGGGCAAGCGAGGGTGATAGCCAAGGTCAAGGTAGAATGGAGACATGCCAGTGGAAGGACAGTCTACAGCGTTGTTGTAGGCGATCTCGGCGGCAGTGAGCAACTGATCCCATTCGTGTTGATGTAGATGACAATAGCAGGATTCTTTGGAGAGTATCATTCATCTTCTCGGTTTGTCCATCGGCCTGTGGGTGGAATGCAGTGCTATGCTTGACCGTGGTTCCGTAGGCTTTAAAGAGGTGTTTCCAGAATTGTGAAAGGAAACAGGGATCACGATCACTGATGATGTTCTCGGGAGGCTGTGATGGCGTGCGACATGATCAAAGAAGAGAGTGACGGCGTCTTTGGCATTGTGCAAAGTAGCGCAAGGGATGAAGTGTGCGTGTTTAGTCGAGAGACAGACGATGACATAGATGCAGTCATGGCCACGGTCGGTCTTGGGTAGACCGCACACGAAGTCCATAGAGATGGACTGCCACCGGTCAGTGGGAATAGGCAATGACTGTAACTTGTCGGGTTTGGCCCGGTTCGAAGGGTTGACGACTTGACATGTGGGGCATGAGCAAATGTAAGCTTTGACGTCGACGTGTAGGGAAGGCCAGTGGAAGCAGCGGGAGATGGTGTCAAAGGTTTTTTGGAACCCGAGATGTCCCGCAGTCTTGGCGTCGTGGTGCTCCGCCAAGAGCTGTGTACGGAGACCACGTGCGTCGGGGATGCAAAGTCAGCGAGTGCCTTTGGTGTCGATGTAGAGAAGATTGTCGTGGAGGGAGTAGTCGGGGACAGGGTAGAGGTCACGAAGCTTGTTGTAGACGGTGGAGGAGTCGGGGCATGAGAGGTAGCCTTGTCTATATCGGTGATGGAGCGATAGGAGGAGCTTAATGTGGGTCATGGAGGCATAGACTTTCTCGAGGGGCTTGTGGTCAAGGAGTCGAGAAAGGGCATCAGCAACGTGGTTGCTTTTGCCAGGAGTGTGGCAAATAGTAAATGTGAATTGGGCAAAAAAGTATAACCAGCGGGCTTGGCGGGGCGTGATGCCTTTCTTGATGAGAATGGAGGAGACTATGGTGTTGTCGGTGTGAATGAAGTATTGCCCATCAAGGCACGGGCGCCAGACTTTGAGGGCATGGATTACGGCGAGGAGTCCCTTCTCGTTGGACGGGTAGTTCAGTTCCACGAGGAGTTTCTTGTTGGCAAAGGCGATGGGGTATTCGTCGGGTGCGGCCTTGGGGTGGGTAGGGGATTCCTCGATGGAGGGAGTTTTGGTTGTGTCACGAGGAAAATGTTGGGAAAGGACGGCTCCAATGGCGAAGTCGGAGGCGTCGGTGGTGACGTAGAAATGGCGAGTGGGGTTGACGATCCTGAGGACAAGGGCCGTGGTGATGAGTTGTTTGATGGCATCAAAGGCGCTTTGACAACGGTTGTTCCAAGTGAAGGGTTCGTCCTTGCGGGTGAGTTCGTGGAGGGAGTACGAGATGTCGAAGAAGTTGCGGATAAAGGGGCGGTAGCAGTTGGCAAGGCCAAGTAAGGATCAAAGTTGGAGTAGGGTGTTGGGTGGTGGACACTCGACAAAGGCGGTGACCTTCGAGGGGTCTATGCGTATACCTTCAGCGGAGACGATGTGGCCAAGGTATTCGACGCTCGAAGCGGCAAAGGTGCATTTGATGAGCTTGGCGTAGAATTTTTGCTCTCTGAGGATAGAGGGGACTTGGAGGAGATGCTGAAGGTGGGACTCGAAGGTGGGGCTATGGANGCATTTGATGAGCTTGGCGTAGAATTTTTGCTCTCTGAGGATAGAGGGGACTTGGAGGAGATGCTGAAGGTGGGACTCGAAGGTGGGGCTATGGATGAGGATATCATCGAGGTAGACAACAACACAGGACTTCGAGGAGGTCGCGGAAGATGTGATTCATTGTATCGCGAGCGTCCCGAGGACTTGCTCCCAACGGACGAACTCGACCAAGCCCCCCCCCCTCCGACCCCGCCCTCACCTCCATCCTCGACGAGTTCAAGGACGTCTTCCCCGAGTCCTTGCCTATCGGATTACCTCCGGAGTGTGGCGTGTCCCACACCATCGATTTGGAGCCCGATCATTCTCCACCTTGCCGCCCTCCGTACCAACTCTCCGTTCCGGAAGCCGAAGAAATGAAGAGGCAACTCAATGACCTCCTTGAAAAAGGATTCATTAAGCCGAGGTCATCCCCCTTCGGTACAAGTGTCCTTTTCGTAAAAAAAGGCGGAACATCGGAATTTCCAATGTGCACAGACTACCCCGCCTTGAACCGGATCGCGATCAAGAACAAGTACCTTCTACCTCGGATCTCTGAGCTTCTCGATCGACTTCGTGGAGCCAAGTATTTTACCAAGATCGACCTCCGCAGTGGCTACCACCAGATCCTCATCCGCGAGGAGGATACCCACAAGACCGCCTTCCGTTCCCAATTCGGGCACTACGAATTCCTCGTGATGCCATTCGAACTCACGAACGCCCCTGCCGCATTCCAATCAAGGCATGGTGCGGGGTGACGGAGCTTGGGGAGGTGGGATAGGGGAGATAGGGAATGTCGATGGTTGTGTCAAAGGGGTTGGTAAGGCGGAGGAAGTTGGGGTAGAAGTGCATGACTGCGGAGGGTACCGACAGTCATGGTGGTCTCGGGAATCGTGCGATCTACTACGACGGCGGTCTTTGTCCCCTAAACGAATCGTAATCGAGTCGTAACCGGTGGAGGTAAGGCCGGCTTTCCAGACACACACGTCGGTGATGAAGTTATCGGTGGCTCCAATGTCGAGGAGGGCCCGAAACTTAGTCGTAAACGCACCAAGGGTGGCGGCGATGAGTTTGAGGTGGAAGCGTGATGAGTTGGCGGTGGAGATAATGGTGTTGAGGCAGCGTTGTTCATTGCCAAATCGGACAAGCAGTGGTGTCAAGCTTGTTCCTCAACAACATCAGAGAAGGTGACAAAGGGTCGAGGAACATGTAGCGGTGAGGGGGGCGTTAGGCGACGAGGGTTGCAACGCCTGGGGGTTGCCTAATGGGATGCGCGGCACCAAAGAGGGGGGAGGCAAACATATTGTCTATGCCAAATGGGCCACCGGTGGGATGGAGATCTTCACAGATGGGATGGCCGAAACAGACTAGTCATCAATGTCGGGGCGAGTTCGTGGTTACCATGGGGGCAGTGTTCCAGTAAAAGAACCGGGAGTGGCATGTTGGGGGGCCGCGGACCTGGGTGCCTAACGTGTGATCTGTGCGGTATTTGGACAGTTTGTCTGTTGATGGCCTAATCACCGGCATCTGAAACAACCACCTTTCTCCTCAAGGTAGGTTCGCTCCTTCGGCGTGAGCTTTTTGAGGCGGCCTGGGTGGGTGGTTGTGGGAGGACGGCTGGTGCATTCTCTCCTTTCCATCCGCATGAGGTGGATGGCAAAGAGTCCGTCTACGGAGAGCCATGTGGTGTCTAGTGGATCGGAGCAGGTGTCGGGGTCAGGGGCGGTGAACTCGTCCAAAGAGGTGGTGGCGGTGGTGTCCTCGAAGGCGATGTTGTGGAAGAAGCGAGGGCGGGGAGGAGCCGATCTAAGTGCGGTCTTATAAGGAGAGAAGAGGCGATCAATTTGGAGGGTGCGAGTGAGAAGGTCGGTGAGGGTCATGGGGGGTTCGTGGACGAGGGCGGTGGCTAGGTCTTACGGCATACGCGCTTATAGAAGGAGATGAATGTGAAGTCACTGACGATATCGATAGGGATATGTTGGCGAAGCGAGCGGACGTATTGTTGGAGCCGACAAAATTGGTTGATGTAATCGTCAACCGTGTCTTTGTGGACGGAAGGTGGAGGTGATGAGGGTGGCCCACTCAAGGAAGGTGTGAGGTGGGAGACTGGCGTGATGGCGGTTGGTCATTTCAATGTACCACCCTGAGAAGGTGGGAATCTCGTTTGCATAGAATGATGAAGGGATTTTGCCTTCTCAAGGGGTTGTGGCGGCAAGGGCATTGAAATTAACACGCCGTGATTGAGAAATTGACACGTAACGGCGAAGGAGGTGGAGGAGATGGAGATGGAGATGGAGACAAGAAGAAGAAGGGGGTGCGTCAGGACAAAGTGGGAGAGGTAAGAAAATTCAAAGTGAAAGTTCCGTGGACTAACAAAGGCAAAAAGGAAGAAAGTCTATTGCATTGGTTTGTTGCAGTCGAGTCTTATGTGTAACAGGAGGTAATTTTGCTCAGAGTGCTATTACTATTAACGGATGGCTGAGAGACTTTTTATGGGCACAAGCATCTCACCTACCGAGCTATCCCGGCCGACTTTATTGAGTTAGCTTATCACAAAGCTGCAATTATGTCAAGCATTTTGGGTACAAAATATTATAAAAATCTAAGAAACAAAAACTTGCGAATTGCGAACCCAGTTAGATGAAACCTAGCTCCTCATCCTATGGTGCGCCAGTGTAGTTAGATGAAACCTAGCTCCTCATCCTATGGTGCGCCAGTGTTGTTTGTGCCAAAGAAAGATGGCGGGGTCCGCATGTGTATTGATTATAGAAGATTAAATAACATAACTGTTACAAATGCTCAGCCATTACCCAAAATTGATGATTTGCTGTGTAGAGCTCAAGGTTGCAAGTACTTTGGATGTGATAGGAGGCGTCGATGGTCCCTCCTACGTTATTGAGATTCCTCCGCACTTGCACATACCCAGTATTCCATGCATCAAAGCTCTTACCTTGCGCGACTAATGAACGATTTCCCAGTCGAAAATCAGCAATTCCTCCGAGTATGGATGGGAAATTTGATGTTGATAGAATCATTGCTGAAAGTACTATTCAGACTGGGCACAAAGGTAGACCTCAGCGGCAATATAAAGTCAAATTTGCATATCAGGATCCAAATGAAGACCGCTGGTACAGTAGGGAAGAGTTGATGGAATCTGCACCAAACAGAGTGTCCTACTATGAAAGAGCAAGAAGAGGTGCTAATATTGTAGACAGATAAGTGTTTCTCAGAGGACTTCGAAATTAGGCCGGCGAGAGTAAAAGGGTCTTTACGATTCAGACCCCTAAATGCGACCCCAACATAAAAAGGGGCCCTGTCGGCCAGAACTCCATTTCACAAGCAGCATTCCAAAGGACAAGATCCCTGAAGCAAATGTCGCATCCAGAGTGAAGTGAAAAGTTGTTTTGAAAAGTCACAGTCAGGTCCTTGACGAACAGGTACTGGGCTCAATTTTAAGACTGCGACAGGGTCATGTCTGTTCGGCGATAAGGTTGCAGTCCCGGATGAGTCACAGTCCCAAGGGTCACATCGGATTCAGACCAGGAGTCCAAAAGACAGGCCCGTCGGCCAAAGCAGCAGCAGATCATGGAAAAGGATATTGGGACACACACTTTGCAACAACAGGTACCGGGTTTGAGTCCCAGGCACTTGGAGGTTGGACGCAGACCACGCCAGACCAGTCCAGCACCATAAAGGACTAGTCAGCCTCCCATTTGGCAGATACTCATTCGCATGAGAGTGTGGAAGTGCTGAGGCACGTGTGCGCCAGATGTGATTGAGCTGCGCCAGGCTTGAGAGCTGCGCTGAAGGGAGAGAGAATTGAGTGCTGGCTGGAAGAGCAGCCATAGCTGCGCCAGCGCCAGTTAGTATTAGTGATGGGAACTAGTTAGTAGGAAAGACCAGTGAGCAGTATTCAGAGTAGATCATCATGTGCTAGGGAGTGTGCATGCATGGTGAGTGTGAGTAGACCAGGGCTATAGACATTGAGAGAGAAAGAGAGAACAGAAGAAGAGAAGGGGAGATAAGTGAGCTATGGTGAAACTTACCTACTGAGCGCTGTTCTTGAAGATTGGCTGCTGGCGCTGACGAGTGCTAGGCCTAGAACTCTTGTTGGATGAAGAAGACTTCGAATACTGTTGGGCGCTTTACATTTTGAACTCGTGGTTCTCTTTCCTTAATCTGGTTGTGATAATTGAGTTGCGCTTCCTGGTTTCGACTCATCTTCCACTGCACTTTGTGTGATACATTACAAATCTGTGAGATCTGAGTTACATGCATGTTATTTGATACACTCCAGCAAGTGACGAACGGACAGGTTCCTTCCATTAGCAGCAGATGCGGCGGTGGAGGCGCGGCAGCAGTGGCGACGTCGACGGCTGAGCGTTGAGAGTTCCTGGTTGTGCGTGTCATGTCCGGGGGTAGCGTAACATCAATGGATTTAGCAATGAAGGTAAAAAAATCGCAAAACAAAAATTAATTTTAAATAAATTAATTTGAATTTATTCGAAATTAATTCGAGAGTGTATTTTTCAAGAATTTTTTTTAAAAAAGGTTTGAGATAGAAAATGGATTTTTCATGATTTTTCAAGTGCAGAAAAAGACTTTAAAAGAGTAATTAATTTCGAGAAGAGAAATAAATTCTAACTTAATTTATTTGGACTTTCGCCAGGGTAGAATTTATAACGAAAAAGAAAGATGCTGAAATTTAAAAAAAAAGATGATTAATTCCGAGTAAAGGAATTAATTCAGTCCTGAATTAATCAGATTTAGTCAAAATTAATTGAAGAGTTCAGCATAACAGTTTCAAAAAGAAAGGTAATTCCAAATTCGAAAAAAAAAAAAAAAAAAAAAAAAAAAAAGAATTGAATTGATCACAATCATGACATGATGTATTTTCGAATTAAAAAAAAAAAATCAAGAACGAATTTTATGAATTTAAAATATACAAGAAAAAGGAGTAATTAAAATTGTTTTCGAATTTAAAAAAACAAGACAGAATTAATTAATTAGAACGTATTTCCAAAAAATTGAAAAATTACTTTGTTTTCGAATTTCAAAGAAATGTCGAATTATGAAAAAGAAATCTAAAAAAAGAGTTTAATTAATTCTGAAGTATTTTCGAAACACAAAAGTTTCAAAAAAGAATTAATTAAATCTATTTCGAATTTCGAGGAAGAAATGCCGGGAAAGAATAATTCTACGTACTTTCCAAAATTTCAAAAAAGAAAATATTTTCGAATTTTGAAAAAAAAAAGAAATGTAGAAAAACTGGGAAAAGATAGTTAAGTATTTTCGAATTTACAAGAGTTTCAAATGAATTCTAAAATAATAATAATAAAAAAAAATAAACTAGATGACCCGTTGCGGCTTCGCTTGCAAAAACAGAAAAGGAAAAGCGCACAAAAGAAAGAAAAAGCATAAGGAACTACCCTATCATATGCCGCTTCTTTCACAATAAGAAAAAGAAGAGCCTGAGAGCAGACGGAAACCTGCGTACAAGATAATAGGCGGGAATACCACTGACCCTTTTTTTTTGCTTTATCTTTGTGTGTTCTGTTTGGGGAGCCATTACCTTGGCAGCATCGTTTTTGTTTGTGCTGTGCAAGAACTCGCGACTTTTCTAAGAAAATCCTGTCCGTTGTCCCGTTGATGTTTTTGCTAAAGATTCAGATTCAGACTTTGTTTGCTGTGTTCTCTGGATATGTTTGTGATCAACCGATCTTGCATGTTCCGTGCTTACTTGTTGAGTTTTGATGCCAGGAGTTTTGATGCCATGTGTACCAGTGCATGCGCATGTGGGTGAGTCTCCGTTTGGTGGGCTCAGATGATGTCATTGCCGATTGGCCCGGGGAAGTTGTTGGAAGGCATCTCCAAGTATAGGAGTGACCCTGATGTTCTGTGAAACACCCACGGACGTGTCCGCGGGGTCGAGCTCGAGAAGCAGCCGTGCTCATGTCCGCAGCCGTGGCTGGCCTCGGCCGCGCCGCGGACATGAACTTGCACGATTTTTCCTGAATTAAATAATGGGTAAAAAA
>BFEA01000214.1:2148062-2159875 GCA_003427395.1 Chara braunii
GCTCTTATACACATCTAGATGTGTATAAGAGACAGGAGAGAGAGAGAGAGAGAGAGAGAGAGAGAGAGAGAGAGAGAGAGAGAGAGCACGATGAGCACGCCGTATGCCGTCGTGTGCCATCACTTGCCGTAGCGTTCCGCTGTGTGTCGTTGCGGCCGAGACAATTGAGAGGGGCAGCCGAGGCCGAGACAAATAAGAAGCCCGCCCCTTTGAAGGGCGATTTCAGGGCTGGGCGCGGGCACGCATTCAGAAGGGGCGAACCGGTATCGCACGGCCCAGATTGCGGGCCGGTCACCACCCGCGGACGGCCCAGATCGCAGGCCGATGAGAAAAGTTTCTCATCGGCCCGCGATCTGGGCCGTCAGCGGGTGGTGACCGGCCCGCAATCTGGGCCGTGCGATATGACATTAGCGGTTTTTATATTATTGTAGACCCAAAGTTGTTATTCCAATTTTCAAAAGGGTTAAAAATAAAGGAGATTGATAAGTCCAATGTTGGAACAACTGGAAAAATACTTCTGTGAGTCTGTGGCTAATGGCAACAGTTTAATCCAAGAGCTACCTCTGGACCCCGATGAGTGGATATGGACCCAGAGATATGGGAGGGGAAGATCTGCGGTGCGGCGGCTGCAGTCTCTCGCGGTCAAGGCAACCAATAGAATGCTGCGACCGTGGTAGAGGCACGCTGGATGAAGAATCTAAATGTGGGGAGGGACATGCTACGGCTGGTTAAGTGGATTCCAGGGTAATCAATGCTGGCAGAAATCTCACACAATTGTTTTCTGAAATGTTTCAAATTCAGTCTGTATATGGGACGCTGGACCCGTTTTCCAGCAGGTGATGCTCCCCACCAATAGATGGAGCCTCTCCCCAGGTGCTAGTGGTGTCTGCTCTTATCAGCACCACTAACACTGGTGGGGGCGTTTTTATCAAAAAAGAAAAAGAAAAAAAAAAGGACTGGCTCTCCCTTCCCATCTTCCTCCACCACCTCCTTCGCCTCCGCTTCTTGTTCAAGTGTAGTGGGACTGACTCCCCCTTCCCATCTTCCTCCACCACTTCCTTCTCCTCGCACTGCTTCTCCGTCACCTCTTCCTGCACCTCCCCCTCATCCTCTGCCACCTCCTCTCCATCCTGCCCCCCGTCCCCCTCCTCTGCCGCCACCTCCTTTTCTGCTGCACTTTCCTTTGCCACAGACTTCCACGTCATCCCCCTCCTCTGCCATGTCATTCTACTCCTCCCACTCATGGTCTCCTCCTAACCCCCCCTCCTCCTCGGCCTCCTCCTCCTCCTCTGCTGTGTTTCCTGGGCCACCTCGACTTCCTCCTCCCCCTCTTCCTCTGCCACATCCTTCTCCTCCTCCCACTCATAGTCTCCTACTAGCCAAGGAAAAAACAAAGACAACAGGCCATACACCACCTCCTACTACTCCTACTCCCGATCCTCCTCTGCCATCTATGCAGCCAAGCGAAAAAAAAAAGAAAACAGGCCTTACACAAGGGAAAAGCAAAGCCTGCTTCATGATTTCAGACCATGGCCCTCTCTGTAGTCAACATTCCACACACATGCGGACTGATTCCTGGTAGGGCCACAGGAAAAAAAAAAAAAAAAAACATCGGCGAAGTTGGCAAGAACTCGGCCATTCGCACAGCCAGGAGGTACTGTGGGCTGGGTGGTATCAGGGGGTGTGGGTGATACTATGTGGGCAGGCCAGTAACATGTGCAGCGGGTCATACTATGCCGACTGGATGGTACTAACACACGCAGCCACACCCACCCACACACACACAGCCACAAAGTGAAATTGTGCGCACTTAGGCAAAACTTGGCGCTTGGCACGGCTGTCATACTATTGGGGCTGGGCGGTATTATATGGCCCACATAATGCTATGTGGGTTGGACAGTTCCAAGTGGATCGGGAGGCACCATGTGGGAAAGGTCATGCGCCATGGACTGGATTGTACTAACACACACAGCCATGAATACAGAAGTCACGGCCAGATATCAGGCACAATTTGGCCCCCACCACAGCCAGATGATACTGTGGGCCGAGGAATAACATGCCGAGCAATAACATGTGGCCTGGGTGGTACAACGAATTCCAACCACTTGCGAAATTGGGATCCATAGGTGTCCCTACATATTTCTGGCTTTCATCCTGGTGGCTGTGTTATACACCATTTTCCTAAAAGAACTCTTATTCAAATGTTTTTTTCTCAGTAGAACTTTACAAAATCCCAAAACCAACCCAAAAAACAGAAGTTTTGATAAATTGATCAAGTTAATAAAGCAAGCAATATATTATTTTGTTATGCCGCGTTGGGCGGCCCATACTATGTGGACTGGGCGGTATGAAGCAGGATGTGGGTTGGGCGGCAGGGTCATACTTTGTGGCCTGCTCGTACTATGTGGGCTGGCCAATAACAAGCGGGTTGGGTGGCACTATATGCAGGTTGGGTCATGCCACATGGGGTGGGCCATAGTATGCAGACTGGTTGGTATGAAGGGTGGGCCATACTCTGCGACAGGCCATACTACCTGGACCGCTGTGTGGGCTGGGTGATAATAAGTGGTTTCGGTGGCACTATGTGGGGTGGGTCATACTATGTGGAGTGGGTGGCACTGCATTATGCGGGCTGCATTATATTATGTGGTACAGGGGATACTATTAGGGTTGGGCGGGTCAAAGCATGTCGACTGAATGGTACTACGTGGGCTGGCCGGTACACTGTGCGGTAGTTGGGCGCTGCTACACTGCCGATGCTACAGGTAGTGGGCCGTGCAAAAGACCAATGACACTACTTTCACAGGAGTAGGGTATGCCATAGATCAAGTCAGGGCATGCAGAAGCAGTTTTTTTACCTGATTGGCCAAGAGAAACAATGGCCACTGAGTCAACTTTTCTGGGGCATCCATGAACGGAACCTGAAGAAGACCACTGCGGCTAGGAAACTTGAAGATCAGATGTTCCCTGCACATATCAGAACCAGACGACAACCACACATGCACAGGTCGTCCATTTAAAAAGAATGATCCGCCTTCCAGCGGATCAAGATCCTTTTCACAACAGCAAGATCCACAAGGTGCGAGCACACAAAGAACTTGAAATGATATAGACAGGTTTCTCAACATTGCGGCTATGGCAGCCGGCCACCATGACAAGCCGGTCTCTCTCTCTCTCTCTCTCTCTCTCTCTCTCTCTCTCTCTCTCTCTCTCTCTCTCTCTACTACTACTAAAGACTGCACCCAGGTCCCGCAATCACTCTCTGAATGTCCTCGGTGCTCTCTCTCTCTCTCTCTCTCTCTCTCTCTCTCTCTCTCTCTCTCTCTGGTCTATGCAAGCTCACAGCTATTGCGCCCAGTGCCCTCGACTACTTATCTCCACCAGCACTGCTCACATTCCAAGATCTTGGCACCCAGCAACACAGGAGCACTTCCGCATCTGCCAGAACAGAACAAGACGAGGTTCCAGATGTTGGCCTCCCTCTGGTGCCTGTGCCTTTGCCCCCCACCTCATTCCGGAAGAGCCCGCCAGGGCCTGCAGCAGCGGCAGACAAAGATACGGTGTCTTTCCATGGGACTGAGCTGCAATGGGACCAGGACTGGACACGTGGCAACTCCCTACCTACCAGCTTCTAGGACCCCCTACTGTTCCGACCGGTATTATCATTTCAGATGTCTTTTGTCCTGTTCAGAGTCTGTTTTGCAGTATTGCCTGTGCGTCAGAGAGTCCATCGAATGCATTCCGAGTCCGTGCCTGTGTGCTAACTCTGTTCCCGAGCTGTGTTAGTGTTCAAGGAGACGTAGACCGGAAAATAGGCGAGTTTACAGGGGTGGGACACGAATTTGAATGAAGGTAGAATGATAGGAACCCAGAGGTGAATTTTACTCCCCAGGGTTCTTTTCACCAGCACTCTATGCATCTCTACATCGCACAGACTCTACCTTCAACTTGTTCCAAGGCGACTATACAAACCCCCTGACCGAGGTTTCACATATGGTCTCTGAGGATCCCACACAGACATATGTTGGTTTCCTGCGGATTATGCCCATTATATTTCAGAAAGGTGACCTGCAATGTAAACATTTTCCAAATAACTTGAAGAGACCCTAGAGTCCAGTAGCATTCAGACACGTCATGATGATACCAGCCGTGAATGTAACCAGTGGTACGTCTTAGTTCAGCCACTGCAGTTGACTTACAGCCTGCTCCAAGGAAGATGAGCAATAGCGAACTTCAGAAATCAAACAGCATCATACACATGAGACAGCAGAACTGCATCGCGGGTTTCACCAAATAAGAGCACACCAAAAGCTCATAATTGACAATGCTGGAATAGGCTCATCATCATCAACGAAGAACCAATGTTGATATCCTATCTGGCGCTCGGCGCCCAGACTACAGATGGCAGATCCTATCTAGCCTACTATCTACAATGCTGCTGATGACGTCAACAGCTCCCCGAAGTACGAGCAGATCTCGGACAATGCCGTACGCTTCTAGCACCAGGTATGTCTCTCGTATCACTCACAACCTCGTTCCCCAACTCACAGATGCCCCAAGCACCCAAGGACCACCATGCGCCCCATCCAGCATACAGCAGCGCAGCTCAGCTATGGCTGCCTGCTCCTTCCTGCTCGCCCGTGAGCCTGGCCAGCGTTAGCGCAGCAGCGCTTGCGCAGCATGCAGCCAGTGCCCGAATGCCGAATGCGTGGGCTGGCCCTTTCCTAAATGGAAGTGGCCAGCCTGCTTGTATGCAGCCTGGCTGCGCTGGGCCCCTGCCCAGAAGCTTCTGGTAGGCCCAGGGAGGCTGAGCCTCAGACCAAATGAATCAGGCCCGGGGCCACCGACCATTACCCGTGCCCAACTGCCCGCTGTCTGAGATAGGTCTCTGCTGCGTATCTCGCCCAGGGCCTGAATTAGATACATTCGGAAAAAGGAGGTCAGGGCCTGGGCGCCTTCAACCAACTGGCGCTGCGCAACTGCCTGGATTTTCCCCAGTTGCGAAGTAGTCCAAAATAGGCCTCCTGTCGTCTGTCGAGCCTGCCTTCACTTAGGGCGGCCGACCTGTTGCAAATAGGGGCCCAGTAGGGCTTATCGAGGCCTTATGCCTGGCACTGCGATGACATTCCTGCCGAAATAGGACACATCCCGGAGAACCTACTGCACCAGTAGAGGGTGAGAGCACCCAGGTAGAGGTCCTTGAGGCCAAGAGCCAAGAGTATATATTGTCAGATAACTATGAACTAAAGAAGCGCACTTTGTGAAACAAACGGTAAAGATAAGAAAACAAGACAAACATGAGGGGCACACTGAAACCATTCAGTTTTGGCATTCCTCTTTTACGTCCCAAGCGCAGGTTTGCATCCCTGCCGACCGCCGACCCCGACGGCTGACCGTATTGCAGCCGACCAGTAGGGCCGACCGGTCGGCGGTCTGCCGACCAGTCAGAAAACAACCATCCACTGATTTTTTTTCAAATCTGAGTTGGGGCTGTACTGCACTTGCTGAGTACAGCCCAAATCCACTGAGAAACTTTTGGGGTTGGGGGGGGTTGGGGGGGTCTGGGTTGGAGTATAGGGGGGGTATAGGGGGKATTAGGGGGTATTAGGGGGTATTGGGGGGTATTAGGGGTTATTAGGGGGKAATGAGGGTGCTGGGGGCGGTTTGAGGGTGTTGGAGGAGTGTATGGGGGTATTGGGGGCCGCTATGGAGCTGTTCGTGGTGTTATTAGGGGTTCTGACCCCCAACAATTTTTCTATTATTATTACTTTTTTGCGGGGTGCCAACGACCCCCGACCGATAGGTGCCGAACAGTCAAGGGCCGCCGACCGTCAGGGGGTGCAACCCTGCCCAAGAGTATATATTGTCACATAACTATGAACTAAAAGACCGCACTTCGCGAAACAAACAGTAAAGATAAGAAAACAAGACAAACATGAGGGACACACTGAAACTGCAGTAACCCTGTTCAGCAGCAGACCGGGGCTCAGAACGTTGCCCCCGGTAAAGCACAGACTCAGTTGTCTGTGCTGGGCTATGTGACCGAGACATGCCCAGCCTGAGTCTGGCGAGGAGGCTGTGTGACTGAACACAGCACAAAGGAAATTCAACAGTCAAAGTCAACTGTAGAGTCAAAGGTACCGCGCCCAGGCCTATGGTCGGATACATTCACTTGTTGTGTGCAGGTACCCAGACAGCATTCAKGGCGGRAGGAATACAGTTTCTGGCCAATCTGGGCCCTCCTTCACATCGAGATCTGGACGGTGTAGTACTTCAGCACCCGGGGTCCAGACCCCGCATCCACGCTATTTAAGAGTTGACTTCCTGGCTGGAGAACATTCAGTCTTGCGTGAATGCTGACTTCACGCGTGGACTTGACGCTGTTGCTATGCTGCAACATTGCGACATTGGCTTGACGCCGGCTATATGCTGGCAGAGGAGGACGGCAAGGCGCTGCTGGCTGGCGTTGGTCTTCTGGGCATGCCGACGTGGCAGCTGCCACGCGCCGTTGCTGACGTGGCCGCTGCCACCTGTATATGATTGATGACGTGGCTGGCTGCGAGATTGATGAGGCTGTTCTGATTCTTCGTCACTTCGGAAGGGGATCAAGACTGTGGTTATCGAGGATACGTACCTGGTTGATGACGATTTCTCCATTTGCTGATGTAGACAGATTGACGTGCCACGTGGCACCTTGAGGAAGAACTTCAGACATTGTATTCAGTCTATTGATTGATGAGGTGGCGAGGAGGAGGAGGAACCCGAAGTAGAAGTGGGCTGTTGTCTTCTTCTCTCTCCTTTGTCTATTCTCCCTCTCTCCTCCTTCGTCTCACACATTTGCGATTGTTTGTCATTCATCAGCAGATCGATAATCATATGGACTGGTAATGTTGACGAGTATCATCATGTCTGGGCTCATTGCAGAAACCATTCATTTTTTGCATTTTTCCTTTAAAAAAAAAAGCACTAGTACCTTTCCCGCGTGGGAAAATAGGGGAAACTGGCAGTTTTCCCAAGCTCCTGAATCTTCGGAGGTCGGGTCCGACGACGACTGCCTTTGATAAATCCGAGGCGGCCGTCATGTCGTTTCGGCCTCTGGAAAGGTCGGACGCCTACCCGAGGCCCGCTATTTTCCCAGGCGGGAAAGGTACTGGCGGTTTAACTCCCCGTTCACCGTGCCCCTCACGTACAAGGCTCGCCAAGTTGATGAAGTTGAGCACGGGCTGCCCACATCCYCATGTGCCATAACGGCCCACTTGTACGCTGTGAGAAAGAGGCAGAGTAAAAGGGGAGGTGATAAACACAGGGAAGAGAGATCTGCAAATTTAAACGAATACGACCAATTGTGTACATTTGATTCGTTTCAGATGGATGTGTTGAATTGTTTTCACTTGACATTGGGCGGGTGAAACTTCCTGCAACTGGGAGCAGACACTACAAGGCTCGCCAAGTTGTTTTCAGATGGATGTGTTGAATTGTTTTCACTTAACACTGGGCGCGTGAATTGTCCTCACGTACAAGGCTCGCCAAGTTGATGAAGTTGAGCACGGGCTGCCCACATCCCCATGTGCCATAACGGCCCACTTGTACGCTGTGAGAAAGAGGCAGAGTAAAAGGGGAGGTGATAAACACAGGGAAGAGAGATCTGCAAATTTAAACGAATACGACCAATTGTGTACATTTGATTCGTTTCAGATGGATGTGTTGAATTGTTTTCACTTAACATTGGGCGGGTGAAACTTCCTGCAACTGGGAGCAGACACTACATGGGGTAGGATCAATTCTAGAGGGGGTATGCTCAAGCCCACCCTGTTGAGATGAGTGTGAGAGGAAAAAAAGCAGTATAAAAATTCTGAAGAACCCGCATTGTGGCTGCTGAGCGAGCCAGCGAAAGGGGTGCCCCTCATATGAAAGACACATGCATTGTGGCAATTTGAAGACGTTGCACAGGCTTTTCAAATTTCCCATTTTTGGGAAACCTCAAACACAATACATATCCATTAGGTCTGGGGAAGACTTGCAGTTGGCGATAACACATGTTCTAGAAGAAGTGCCCTCCTATTTAAAAACTATAAACTGACTTTCCAAGAACCCATTTTTTGGGGGGGAACTCTACTGCAATTCGTATTCATTGTGTTCGGGCTAAGACGCAAGTTGGCAGTAATACGGCTGGGTAACCTGTCGAAACTTACTGGTTGCTGATAATGTCCTCCTCCCGAAAGCTATCAATCACCTCATTCCACACTTGAGCAAACTGAATTTCTTCCATGTATTTGTCCACATCCTGCACAAGCAAGTGAGCACCAACAAGTAAAAACGGTGCACCTGTGAGCACTGAGGTGTGAGTAAGAATCTCACACTTTGCGAAAGCAATCCATTGAATACAGAACATTTCATTGTGCATGAAACATCAGACAAGTGACTGTTCACACATACCATCACTGCAGCACACAGAGATCCAAGAATTTCACCTTCTCATGAACATACAGAGCATTATTTGCACCTTCCATCAGGATTAATAAGGAAAAGTACTGGACATGATAAGGCCAACATTTTTCAACAGTCTATGTTGCGCCGGTTCATCGCAACTCGTCTTCCCTCAGGAACCTATATAAATAACCAGCAAGTATCTCCTGACTCACAGCGTGGTCAAGCTTCGACAAAAGAGCAAAGTTCAGCCACCCTCAACCTTCGACTTTCCAAGTAAACACAGCACGAACACCGCTGTCTGCAGTGCCACTTCTCACCTCTAATATCGCCATTACACAAGCCTTGCAATTCTGATTCCTTTCTTCTCGTGTGCTCGTTCTGTCCTCTATCCCAGTCTTGCCTGCCCTTTGAAACTCCGTTCCCCATCCAGAAGGTCCTAATGTCCAATATAATGGTACCTCTAGCGCCTCGGCCAAATATCATGCTGGGAACATAGTCAAAACAGGACTTTTTTTCATGCATCCGACCAGAATATCTAGATTCACTCAAAAGAGTCCTGTGAGTATTGCCTAAATGCACACATATGCCACAAAATCATGTGCATCTGCACAAGAGGAAATTTATGTTGAACATGTCAGACAAAAGCGTGTGCTGAGTGAAGAGCATTTGTGCAAAAGCCTGAACTTACAACAATGCAGGTGTTTATGATACATCATCTTGACATCTGCTTAACGTTTAAAGATACGGCAGTTCCAAAGAGTCCTGTGAGCATTTGACTAAATGCACACATATGCCACAAAATCACGTGCATCTGCACGAGAGGAAATTGATGTTAAACGTGTCAGACAAAAGTGTGTGGTGAATGAAGAGCATTTGTACAAAAGCCTGCACTTGCAACAATGCAGGTGTTTATGATACATCATCTTGACATCTGTTTAACGTTTAAAGATACGGCAGTTCCAAAGAGTTCTGTGAGCATTTGACTAAATGATCGCGTACGACACAAAATCATCTGGATGTGCACAAGACGAAATTGATGTTGAACGTGTCAGACAAAAACTTGTGCGAATGAAGAGCATTCGGACAAAAGCCTTCACTTACGACAATGCAGGTGTTCACGATACATCATCTCTATACATATAAAGGAAAACGCGGGTCTCGCATGACGGTCCCGTGCGAGACCCGGTTCCCTGGTGTGGGACTCGTAGCAGGCCCAAGGGTGGACTGCGTGCCAGTTCGGTGAGGCCGGGGGGTCGAGTCGGGTTGCCTGCGGGCGGCCAATGTTCGAATACAAGTTTACGGCCGTTTTTTTGTTTGGGTTGGTGTTGGCGCGGCGCGGTTTGTTTTTGTGTTTGGTGTTGGCGGGCTTTATGAACGGGGTCTTTATTCGCTGCAGGTTTGTTTTGCGCCGCGCCGTGATTGCAGGTGTCGGCCATATTCAACCAGGTGATTGCAGGTGTTGGCCATTTTCTAGCGCAAGATTCATCGATTTGAAGATTCATTCCATTTGCCTCATCCTATCGGTGGACGTGGCATGACGCCAGCCTCGAGGTTGGAGACTTATCTGCTCTCTCTCTCTCTCTCTCTCTCTCTCTCTCTCTCTCTCTCTCTCTCTCTCTCTCTCTCACACACACACACACACACACACACACACACGATTCATCCCCTGGAAGTGAAACATGGCAGATCAAGGTATGACGTCGACATACGTTTTCCTCTTTTTGTTTCTTCTTTTCGTTTTCTCTTTTTGTTTCTTTTTCTTTCGTTTCGTTTTTGGTTCGTTGATGCTGAGATGATGGATTCGACAGACTTCCTGGAGAGAGAGAGAGAGAGAGAGAGAGAGAGAGAGAGACAGAGACAGAGAGAGAGAGAGAGTGAGAGAGAGAGGGAGAGCGAGAGGATGACCAAGATCGAACCAATCTACCACTACAACATGTGGAGGGAGAGAGAGAGAGAGGGAAGGGGGGTACCTCCATCGATAGGATGACCAAAATTGAACCAATCTACCACTACAACATGTGTACCTCCATCAACAGCATGACCAATATCGAACCGATCTACCACCCAAAGAAAAAAAAGACAAAAAACGATGACAAAACTGAAAAGTTGATTAACCATTCTCTAAGAGCACAAGCATCAATACGGAAAAAAAAAAAAAAAAAAAAAACGAAAATACAAAACAAATCCAATCGTGGTACATTTGCCAATCAGTACAAAAAAAAAGAAATACAAAAAAAGGAAAGAGAAAATCACAGTATATATCGCAAAAAATAGGAAAAAATGCCAAAAAAACGACGGGCCATCGGATACAATCACCATTGCAATGTTAGACAACAATCCTTCTCCCCCTCATCAATCAATCAATCAATCAATCAATCAATCAATCAATCAATCCCGCAAAAAAAAAAAAAGACAAAAAACAATGACAAAACTGGCAAGTTGATTAACAATTCTCTCTTTTTTAAAAGGCTACTTTTTTAAGCCCAACCAATTCAATTACCTGTCAAATCTGGACAGGACAGCCTTTCAGGCCTTTTTTTATTGTCATTATAGTATTACAGGGAACCCCGTAGCAGCCACATCCGTGCTCAAGCCTCCAACGAGGGAACATGCCGGAGCTGCACCCACCAGCAGGTGCGATACCTGCTACAGCAGGTGGGCAATACCGGCCAGGGGTCAGCCGGTAGCATCAGGACCGAGCTTCTTCGATGGGCCAGTCACTGTGCCTCCCCTCCGGTCCCCTCCCCCTATGAACATCAGCACTCTCTGCTTAATGCCACTCGGGGGGACAAACGGCATATCTCTACGTGGCGGGCGCCAAGCTTGCCCAGGAAGGTCTCTGACAACACAAGCATCTATACCGGAAAAAAAAAAAAAAAAACGAAAATACAAAAGAAATCCAATCGTAGTCTAGGCTACCAGAGTAGCCCGGAATCACTAGCTCGGCCGGGCCAACATATATATCTGTTTGTGACGATATATATATATCATCAAAAACAGAACTGCCCGGTAAACCGTAGGCAGAGAGAGAGAAGAGGACAACAAACGAGGGGCTGTGACAAACTGTTTCGTCAGAGTTTCACCGACTCATCAGGAGGCTGAACCCTATTTGTTTTTTTTTTTGATGACGAATTTCCATGTGACCCTCAGGCAAAAGTTGTTCGGTTTATTTTTCTGCATAACATAGTTTTTTTGGGGATTTTTCGGTTTTTTTTTTTTTCTTTTTTTTGGCTGCGACCTTCCCTGGTCCTCGCACGCGTTGCCCACGCAGGACCCGTAGCCTACATCGTAGTAAATTCCTGCATGGCAATAGACATGTGTGCATGCTCAGGCGCAGGAGACCTGTTTCACGGTGATTATGCAGTTTAATGTGTGTGTGTGTG
>BFEA01000214.1:2172028-2191509 GCA_003427395.1 Chara braunii
AAAAGAGAGACAGACAGATGGGTAGACATGCAGACCGACAGACAGACAGACGGAGAGAGAGAGAGAGAGAGAGACAGACAGACAGATGGGTAGACATGCAGACAGGCAGATAGGCAGAGAGACAGACGGAGAGAGAGACAGACAGACAGACAGACAGACAGACAGACAGACAGACAGACAGAGGGGGAGAGAGAGAGCAACAGAGCGCAATAAGAGACAGAGAGAGAGAGAGAGAGAGAGAGAGAGAGAGAGAGAGAGAGCAGTAGAAAATAGAGAGAGAGAGAGAGCAGTAGAAAATAGAGAGAGAGAGAGAGCAGTAGAAAATAGAGAGAGAGAGAGCCGATTGATGGGCGACCATCTCGCACCGTTCAATGAACACCTGTTACGACCATCTAGGCTTGACTCTTCGAGCATTGCAATGGAACTCTATTCATGTTTCGTGAAATAATGTACCCGTAAAAAACGGCCAGGGAATCCTGGCCTTACGGTACCACCCTTGAGTTAGTTTTATTGTTTCTGAAGCCGGGTACTCACACCGTCGATCGGCAGCCCCGGACCCGTCGGCTGCTGACCAGCCAACGGTAGGCGCCGACCGGTCGGTAACCCATAGGCAAACCATAAAAAAAAAAGGGTCCACAACCCCAAATAACCCCATCCACACCCCGATAGCCACCCCAACACCAACACCCCCATACCGACCCCTAACACCCTCATACCCCCCCTACGACTCCCTATAACCCCCTCTACCTCTGCCTATAACCCCCACCACCCCTAAAAAAAATTAATACGGATTTGGGCTGCTCTCCTCAAGCCGCGCACGACCATGTAATCCCACAAAAAAAATGAAATTGGAAGGCAGTCTGCCGACCGCCTCCGGGTCAGCCCGACTGGTAGGCACGCCTACCGCCTACAGTAGGTGTCGGCAGTAGGCACCAAAACTACCTCTGAAGCAAGTTCCTCAGCTTTTTTTTTTTTTTTTTTTTTTTTTTTTCAACTCGCCCTCACCAGTGCTAATGGTGCCCCCGCAAGTTCCTCGGCTTATAGTTTAATTGGTTCCAAGTTCCAACGCACTGCTCATAACGGTGATGTTGTAGGTTCAAATCCCACTAATCCTCGCTGGATTCTGGGTGTATAGTATTGTTGGCAGAGCATTGGGCTTTTAACCTAGTGGTCCCAGGTTCAAATCCTGCTATACCCATAAGGATATGATGGAATTGGTAGACATGCTTGTACTCCGTTCAGGCAATTAAGAAACAGAGAGAGAGAGAGAGAGCAACAGCACAACAAACCACAGTAAGGAGGGAGATAGAAGCAAACAAACGCACAGAGAGAGAGAGAGAGAGAGAGAGAGAGAGAGAGAGAGAGAGAGAGAGAGAGAGAGAGTAGCCAAAATTTAGCTCGCAGATACAACTATCTCAGACCCTACAAACATCGGAGATCCACAAGGCAAAGCTTCCCTCAAGCACTCGGCATAAGCATACAGTCGGGACACACAAGCCTGAAGAAAAGCTTACCATAACAACAGGTGCCCAGAGAGCAAGCAATGTTCCCACATGATCGCGCCCTGCCAAAATTAAGACCCATGTCAATGCAGCTGTTTTCGATTACCCTTGGGATGCACAAGCCAGTCATTCCAGTTTTCACTGATTCAGCCAGGAGTTGTGTTTCAGAAGGTAGTAGGACAAATGAAACACAAGTCCATCCCAGGCACGGATGGCAACCCCCATGTACACTTCAGTGTTGACAACGGGCCAACCTTTCAAAGACTGTAAACCCATCGACAAGGTCTATGGGTAAGAGAAGGCCAACGAGCTTCAAACTTAAGCATTTGCATTATTTTTAATTCCTTTCATTTTATCTGTGGCACCCTTTTTCTTTCTTTCTTCCTTTTTTTTCTTTTTGTCTTTTTTCTTTTTTTTTAACTAACCTATATTCTTCTCTCAATATGCCTCTCACTACCTAGTACCTACCTATATACTACAAGCTTCGCAGGGATGGTGCGGTTACGGGTTGGATTCTCGGCCTCCAGATTTTTTGCCTCAGCATAACCCACAGCCTGTTCTATGCGGGGAACAGTACCCAGGCTCCTAACAGCTGGCATGAGCTGGAAAGCAGATGCACATAATTCCACAACTAGCCAGAGGCACAAGCCGACTTTCTTGGTTGGAGAACCCGAAGCATACCACACAGGGGGTCGCAGGGAATAAGGATCTGGGTCCTCGGCAGGCCTAAGGGGCCCAGTTGCAACTGTGACCGCCCTAAGTGAAGGCAGGCCTAACAAATCACGAGAGGCCCTCATGCTGCCAACTTCGCATTTGGGGTCCAGGCCGTTGTGATGCGCCAGTTGGTCGAGCGAAACACAGGCCGAGCAACAAAAACATTCCACGGCCTTCTGGGACTTTCCAAAAAAGCAGGGCCTGGGCGAGAATCGCAACCTCATACACAGACAGTTGGGAGGCCCAACTGAATGAGGCCCAGAAGCTGCAACAGAGGCGGAGCATCCTGGGGCCTACCAGAAGCTTCTGGGCCAAGGCCCAGGCCAGCCAGACTGCGAAGGCAGGCAGGCTCTTTCCATATAGGAAAGAGCTCGCTGCTGGAGTGGCATTCAGCACTTGCATGCTGGCGGCAGCACTGCTGGAGTGAACGCTCGTGGGCTGCTGCTGGCGCTGAGAGGCAAGGTGCCAGCGCGCGCGGTCGTGCAGCAAGCAGGGCGCTGCTGAGGGCAGCGCCATAGCCCAGCCTCCATAGCTGGTTGGGCTTGGACTACAGTGAGGTGCAGGGGTGGACTTCGGGTGTACAGAGGGAAGACGTGCGAGTAAGCCAGGGGTGAGAGAGAAGGATGAAGATGATGATGATGATGTGAGGGCACATACCTGGTATTGGCGATGGTCTGCATTGGTCGACATCTTCAAGTACTTCATGGGCTGCTGACGTCAACAGTTGCATTGTCAATTAGTAGGCAGACTGTAGCTGTGTAGGAAGTAGGTTGGGCACCGAGCGCCAAGTAGGGAGATAGGGCCTGGACACTCATGTTGGTGGTGGCGAGAGCAAGCTCTCATTGACATTGGTTTTCAGTGTTATAATTCTTCATTGGTGTTATATTGGTGCATTTCTGCTTTCTGAACACTGTGATACTATCTGGCCTTCAAATGTGATTGTGCATTCTGGACATTGTCATCTCGCTATTGCTCATTTTCCTTGCAAAATGGATGTTGTGGGGAATCGAACCCATGACCTCCTGTGCACCACTTATGTGCTCAACCAATTGAGATAGGCCGCTGAGAAGGACTAGGGAAGGTCCGGAGAAGGTCCCAACAAAACAAAAAAACAAAAAATGCATCTAAAAATTTCGAAAAAAAAACTATGTTATGCAGAAAATAAACTGAACAACTTTTGCCTCAGGGTCACATCGAAGTTTTTACCAAATTTAAAATAAACAACGACATAAGATTTATTTTTTTTTCATTTTTACTTATTTTTTGGGCCTGTCTGGGCAAGTGGTCCCAGGCCACTCTGATAGCCTAGGTAACGTAACAATACATTTCCATGCAATTGAGAAAGTTTACACTCCAATTACACGACTGCTTGTTTAAAAAAAAAAAAAAAGGCAGCAGGAAGGAAAAGATCAACAATAAAGAACCAAGAAATCAGGAATCCGTAGCATGCAGTCTCAGAGGCAGCCTGGGACCACTCGTCAGTAGTACGATTTTCTTTTTTTTTCTTTTTTGTTCTTTCAAAAGGGCAACGCCCTTGAGATATCATCATTGACCTGACAGGCCCCACGCAATTCAGAAATATTTGGTTTTTACTACTTTTTAGCAACTTTTACTAACGTTTAAAGTTTTTAGTACTTTTTACTCATCATGTACCATCTCGTCAGTAGTACAATTTTTTTTTTGTCTTTTTCTGTTCTTTCAAAAGGGCAACGGCCTTGAGATATCATCATTGACCTGACAGGCCCCAGGCAATTCAGAAATATTTGGTTTTTACTACTTTTTAGCAACTTTTACAAACTTTTAAAGTTTTTAGTACGTTTTACTAAAAAGTTTTTAGTAAGTTTTTAGTACTTTTACTCATCATGTACCATCATCTGGATTCGAACTCGGGTCTGTCTTTCATCAGTTCATGTGTGTACCCACGATTTCTACCATACTTATTGCAAGAAAATAAAAAAACGAGTCGCACAGTTTCAACCAGCTCATCAAGAATCAAGAATCTGGAGCTTATAGCATGTTGGGGGTAACCTGTCTGCACATTCAGCGGAAGTTTCAACGAAAGGGATGGTGCGGCTAGTACACACTGGATATTAGATGCATAAGAAAATTTCCCTCTTCTCATTCCCCCACCCCATCCCCCTCTCCCTTTCATGGCTTGCCTCCCCTGAGTTGTACCGAATTTTCCACCAGACGCACAAGGATTCCGCACTTACTACATGAAATGACGTCCTTCCATTTGTAGACTATTGCGCATTTCGCTTCATCGAAGTCCAAAGAGATTATCGTTTTGGTGGGGGAAATCAATGGTTTGACCTGATTGCAACAGAACAGAAATAGTCAGGTTTCAAGGAGCGAAGCGCAAGCCAATATCCCACGCTACGCTAAGTAGAACTTGGACAGAATCAGCACTGCAGAGGAAGGAAGCAACCAGACCAATATCAACCATACAAACATGCTTGTTTGCAGCATGGAAACATGGATGTACAGACACACACAGCCCCACATGACCGGGGAATCCAGCACTCGCTGCATGAATTTTCTTCTGGTTTTCGGATTGATTTGGGTTGATGTTTGGTGGTTATTTCGCAAAACGCACATGACAGTCCTGCATGATCTACCATGCTCACAGATTGGGCGGCCAAGAGCCAACCCTTGCTTGCATACTGGGGGGCGGCAGTTCTTCACCTTTCTTTCAATCCGTGGTTGCTTGGATATGGTGTCATTTGGGGCATCTGTTCTTTCCATGGGCTCAAGTAAAATCATGGGAACTGTTTGTGTGAGTTGGGATCTACATGTTCTTGTCACCTTTGATGTTCTTTTCCTGAGAACCTTCAGTTCGGTATCCCTTTCCATTTTGGCGTAATAACCTCCTGACTAGGAGGCCATTTATTGTGGTCCTATCACCCATGGCGGTTGTTTAATTCACTCTAGGTGGTGCTTGAATCAGTTGTCCAGGGCATGCACTTCCACCCTGTTGTTGTCCATTGCCAACACACGTGCCTGCTCTGCCACCGAGAGAGCTCCACAAGCGATCTGCAAAGTGCAAGGGTGTGTAGCACTGTGTACCCACCACCCATGCTGCATGGCCCACATCGTACACAAAGCTCCAAACAACTGCAAAGTACCTGACAAATGATGAAAAAGAGGAAAAACTTGCTAGATGCCCCCGGAGAATGCAGTATTCATTTGATACCCATAAAAGATTGGGTCTCTGCCAAAGGCACTCCTGACCAGTGTTACCGAGCCGATCGTCCATTCAGCTCCTTGGTGGAGTGCTGGGGAGCCAAACTGCAGTCGGTTCGGCCCCGCCATTAGTCAGTTGGGGGTCCGTATCTTTTTCAATTTTTTAATTTTTTTTAATGACAACTCTTTGATGCATAACGTACCCCAACACAAAATTTGAACGTCGTTTGCCTAAACAAGAAATATATATATAAAAAAATAATCAAACTCAAGAATCTAAGAACTAGTAAAAAGATAACGCTCTATTTTATTTTCTCTGTATCTTGTTTCCTGCAAAGAAATAAGCAATGTGAACAGCACTAAACGATACATATTGCAAGATCTCACAGAAGACCAGATATCATCGAGCCCAAACTGGAAGCAGAGTGCGCAGCGAGATCGCAATGGCTATGGCTGGCGCTCTCCCTCTTCCTCCTCCTCCCACCGTAGCAGCTTCCTCCTCGGGTACAGCACTGAGCTACTGCTCCAGCAGTACTGCCGCATTGGAACAATGTCCGCATCTCCGGGAGGCTGTACCCTCCAGCACTTTGTGCTGGCTGGAGAGGCCGAGCAGCATCTGGCCTGGCTGCACCCAGTCCCAGTTGCCTGTGCCCTTGGCCCCTTCTGGAAACTGCACCCAGGCCAAGCGCGCACAGCATCTTCAACCAACTGGGCCTACCGGTTAGTTGGAGATGCTGCCTAAATAATGGACGCTCTGCAACCACCCGGGGGGCCCCAGTTCTGCTCATATAGGCCTATACTCACGCTGGGGTTCATTTTGCAGGGCCGCCCTCACTCAGGGCAGGTTGGTCCTTTTCCTAGCATTGCCAAGGTCCTTTTCCTAGCATTGCCAACCTTTTTCTTCTGGCAATCAACCAACCAATCAATCACTACTCATGGGGCTATACAGTAGTAGCGATTGGTTGATTGATTGATAGATAGGTAGGTAGTGAAATATGAACCACGAGAAGAATATAGATTAGTTGAATTCAGTTCACTGCAAATTTAAAAATTCAATCAACGAATCAATACAGACACAACCCCTGATGAGTGGGTGAAAGTGCGGTGAAACAGTGCCACACAGTCATCCTTTTTTGGTGGAGTTGCACGAACACCAAAACACACACACGCTCACACACGCACACACACACACACATAGACAGATGACTACTTTCCCAGACTTACTGCCATTCTTGTCGGGGGTTTAGACCAGCAGAATGCTGGGATTGCAGGTAAAGTTGACCACTTTCCTCAGGGGTATCGCTAACTCTGGGCATCACGGTAAGTACTTATCCATCAGTCGAATGCATCCTGCGCAGACAACCCGGGTGCAACATCCTGATGAGTCGGTGAAAGTTCGACGAAGGAGTCTGGCACAGTCATGCTTCTTTCGTGGAGTTGTGTGTAGAGAAGATGACAACACACACACACACACACACACACACACACACACACACACACATATCATGGGGGGATTGGGGGGGGGGGAAGGGGGGGCTGGCGAGCATTTGGCTGGTAATGCCCCCCACCCTCAAACAATTTTATTTTTTTTATTTAAACATGGGTGGGTAGACCAAAGCTCCCGCAGAACAGGAAAAACAAACTTATTAAAGAAAAAAAAGAAAAGGACAAGCCAAAAAGTTCGGCATTCTGCTTAACGGTTTGCCAGGTACTGGACATTAGGATGTTCAGCCCGACAAGTTCCGCTGAACGTGAAGGTTGGTAACCCTGCTCCTGACGGCTGTCAAATTTTCCGAATATCCATCGCATGAGTTGGGCTCGGCATCTTTTCCAAATACCACCACTGGGCGCCAGTTCAACTTTGCAATGGCCAGGCCCATGGAGCAAAGCTGAACAACACCGTCAGGACCATAACTCAAAGGTGAGTTGGGCATCCCGTGAATGAGCAAATGGTGAGTGGCATCCAACCAAAACCACATCTTTCAGAAGCATCCAACAATTGCTGAAAATGGTAGGCATATAGAAAACCTTTACAAATGGTAGAAAGTACTAGAAACACCTCAAAAAGATACCCATGAGTCCAGTAGTCACTTAAAACACTTTGCAGCACTCTCCTGTGAGTCCATGCATTTCCATAGCGGTCTATTACACAACAGCTTGACCTTACAACCGCTGACAGACTTACCTGATATTGGTAACTCACACCGATCTTCAGAATCAGCAGGACGATCCAGAAAAGGGAATACCTGCAGAGATAATCACCAGCAGAGTGCAGTCAGCGGATCCGAGATTACTACTCTTTACTCTCCCTCCCCGACCTTCCCGTATCCTAGCTGCCACCTGAAGATCTCAATAAAGCTTCCCAATGCAACTCCACTTGCAACAGAACAGCGGAGCATTGAAAAGCAATACAGCATAGCTGGATTGCTATCCAGTCACCCTACATCATGCAAGATGATCCATGAGGAAAAGATCGCACAACACACACGTTACCATCACACGCCCTCTGCGTCATCACAAGCAATGGAGTACCACCTCCACGACATGGCACGGGCCCCTCTTTACAGTCAAGTTTCCTTGCACAGGAAAAAGTTGTAATCCTGCACGCTGAGCATTTTTCATGACCCTTTGTATTCTCTCCCCTTTTCCTTCGCTGGGAACCCTCTTCGTTGCTGTACACCCCGCAACTGGAACTTCTTTTTCTCTTTTTTTTTAAGAACAGGCCCTGCTGTTGGGCGTAGCACCTTCTATTCTGGGGAGCGCTAGTTCAGTTCCTCTTCCAAATTACCTGACTCTTAAACGCTTCCCCTCATTGCGGCCCGGGCAATGCTAAGCATTGATTGCTTCCTCTAGGAAGGAAACTTTGTTTTCCCAGCAGTCTCCATTTCCTCCTGCTTTCGCTGCTCTCGATTCCGTTTCTAGAATTTTCAACTTCAACACCTTGTTTCACTTACCTTTCTCTTCACAACTTCGCCACCTCTCAGAATACCTGAACTCCAGTCTCACAGTTCATGTTTTGTTCACTCCCATCCAGCACAATGCATGTGAGTCAGCACAGTGGATTCGTAAATGCAAAACATTAACATCTGAAAATCCAGCTGACCATAAATTCGGAACAGGCAATGGTTTTGCATACTTCAGGTTTATGGCTAGCTAGCGGTTCCCTCTTCTATAGCCTATGGATAGATAGAGTTCACCGAAAACAGTTACCAGCCAAAACAACTGTACCACAGTGTCGATGCCACAGTCGTTCCTCTGAGACCAAGGATTGAAAGCATGCTTGCATTGGGCCACGTTCCCTGCTGATGAAAGCAGTGTACGTTATGTCACTTGTGTCTTTTCAATTGGATCAGACGCTGGGTGGAAGGTTGGTCGCACAGGTCTAACAGAATTTAGCGAACGATGTCAAATATTGCTATGGATTGCTCATAGGTGATACCGGCAAGATCCAGTCGAATGATTTTTTTGCTGGAAGTCAGAGGAGCCATAGTACCTGCCGTGAGGATTGGCAAAAATCAGTGAGCGGAAAAGGCACTCCCAGGCAACTGTCAGGTTGGACTTCTTGACCAACCCCATGGAAATCAAACTCTGAATGTTTGCAACTGACAATCGTGCAGACAGACTTTGGGTGCTAAGATCCAAAGTCGAAAGGGAAACAGCCCAGATCGTGGCTCCCACGAAGGCGCTGGGGGAACGACAGATGACGCCGGCTTTGGCTGGATTTAGGCTTGCCAGAGTCACCTAGGACACAAGCGCAGTCGAAGTGAAGGCAGGTGCTTCCTTCACACCTGAGTGGAATCAGAGAAAATTTGTCACGTGACATGCTTCTTCACCACCACAGTACACAGGAACAAGTGGACAGAAAAGATACAGGAGCTGGTTTGGGTTTCCAGAGGTCAAACAAGATACATCATTCACTTCTAGCTCAGCACTGCTCACTGACTCCCGGATTCAGAAATTCAGGAACATAGTACACAATACTAGAGAACTTGATGCTGCCAAAATGAAGGGAAACAGCGAAATGTACTCACTTGATATATGCAAACGTAGTCTCATACATGCCTCGACCAACATAAAGACGAGCCTGCGCAGCAGATGTGAACGAGCCATGCAAAATTCACTTCCAAGTCAACCTCCCCATCAAATGCCCAAACAGCGGTCCACCATGTGCAAGACAGAAAAAGTTGAAAAACCGTTGAAGCAATCATCCAAAATGGTGACATGCTCTCTCACTGTTTGTGGATGGACCTATCCTTGCCGGTGATAAGCAACCGGACTGGCGACCCCCAGAATAGATGGGGCCGTGGGTTAAAAAATATACACATAATAAATCATCCAAAATGGTGACACGCACAAAACCTTGGAGCGGGACTCTTCTGTTTGACCTTGCCCTGGGTTCCTTTATTATTAGCCCCATTTAGGCTTCAAAAATGAAAAAAACAAAGGAATGCTCATACCATCTCCCTTCTGGGCTGTTCATTATATTTCTCAACATCTAAAATTTGTGGTTGTTCTTTTACTCTCAAGGTGGCCCTACAGTGATCTGATGAAGAAGCTGGCTTATCATGGCAGCTGGTGAACTTCCATGCATCAGATGTTGCACAACAAGCCATCAGCTGAGCTCGCAATATCATGCAGATGCTTCTCTAAGAGAATCCAACAGGAGGGTTACCCCACCCTGCCGCTCTCCGACCTGCTCTCCTAAGTTTACTTTCCACCCTGCAAGGCGTTTAAACTTGGATGATGATCGCTTTCATATTGTATACTGTAAAGACTCTGGATCCTGTTGATACCAGTTATGCTCAGGAATATGATGCTCGTGAAAAAAAGCCCTGGATCAAACCGCAGTTAGGAATGGCATATGACTTAGCTCTTACCGCCTCCACTTCCATCCCTCCCAGATCCCACCCGCAAGGGCATTGTCCCCCCAATAGTTCTCAAATAGCCTACTGATTCTGTTCTGAAAGAACCAGAGTCACACCATCGGGCTTCTGAAGGAACCCAGAATCGGCCCATCAGATAGCGGCCTTCACATTCCCCAAGACCAAGTTTGTCAATTTTTCTGTCGTTTTTCCTTTCCACTTTCCAGCAGGCACATGAACCCTTGTGCTACAAGGGGCACTGAACCTTTGCTCACCAGAGTCAGGCCAAAGCCTGTACACCCTTGTGGTTATGCAAACCGCACTTAGGAATGGAGTAGTCTGATTGGTTCCCTTTGCCGCCTCCCCTTTCGTCCCTCCCAGCTCCCACCCCCGAGGACATCGTCCCCAGAAAAGCAATTGCCACAGTACAACTAACCATTACAAGGCCCACCGTGTCCCTTCCTTTCGCTTTTTAGACTTCGTTTTTCCATGCACGTCGAGCACACCGTTGCATCAGCACCATTCTTGAACCACAAAAGCCAGCCAAGATTCTGTGTAGGTGACATCAACACTGTGCATCATGCAACCTACATCCCACTCCAAAAACGACTGCAACCAGCTTCGACCACCAGCCAAACCGTTGCAACACTAATAAGCACACTCAGCATCCATGCACTCAAACTCAGTGAGGCAGTGTGCACACATGCCTTGTGACATCATCATCGGATTGACAGGCCCCCTGGAAGTCAGAGCTATTTTCCTCCATCAGGATTCAAACTCACGTCTGCTTATCAACAGGAGGCACGTGCACACACTTCCTTTTTTATTATTATCAGGGTTGCACCCCCTGACGCTCGGCGACCCTTGACTGGTCGGCTGCCAAACCGCCGACCGATCGGCTGGTCCGCACCTACAGGTCGGGGGTCGTCAGGTCCAGAACCCTTATAACACCACCAACATCCCATAGCGGCCCTCAATAACCCCATACACCCCCCCAACACCCCCAAACCGGCCCCAACACCCTCATTACCATCCCCAACACCCCCTATACCCCCCCTATACTTCAACCCCAACGCCCCCATGCCCAACCCCAACGCCCCCATGCCCCCCCCTATCCCCAAAAGTTTCTCAGCAGATTTGGGCCGTACTCAGCAAGCGCAGTACAGGCCCCAACTCAGATTTGAAAAACATCAGTGGATGGTTGTTTTTTTTTTCCTTTTCCCCTGACTGGTCCGCAGACCGCCGACTGGTCGGCCCTATGGTCGGCTGCAACACGGTTGGCGGTCGGGGTCGGCGGTCAGCAGGGATGCAACCCTGATTATTATTATAAAGAGTTGAAAACTAATCTATATTCTTCACTCGTATACTTCACTCTACCTACCTACCTTCATATATGTTCAGTTTTTCCAGGGGATGCTCACGATTATGGGTTTAAACTTTAAAGAGTTTTCCAGGCTTCCCAGCCTATTCTGCTCTATGCGGCGAGCAGTACCCCGGCTCCTAGCATCTGGCATAAGCTGAAAAGCCCAACCTATTTCCACAACCAGCCAGGAGGCCCAAGCCAAATATCTCTGCGGGTTAGCCCTGGGGGATCAAATGGACGACGTGGGGAATCGAACCCACGACCTCCTGAATACCACTTGCGTGCTCAACAAACTGAGCTAGCTTGCTTGGGCTGCACACACAGGACATGCAAACACATCTCCTGTTCTTTGAATTCAAAATGAAATTGCTTTCACTTATATTCACTTCTGTTTTCCCTTGTCTTCACCTGGGATCATCTCAACATGATGACGTTAGGGCCAACAAACATTCACTCGAGCCCCATTTCATGTTTGAGCGGCCAAGAGTAAGTCCCTTCACATTCCCACCGGTGACGCACAAGGGTATAGGTAAAGAAATCATGTTCGCAGTAGTTTTGATGAGAAAAGCAGAATATCAAATATACCTGATACCACCATTTGAATATTCTAATGAGAAAGAACCGTGTGCATCCCTCACGGTCAATGAAGTTGCGGAACAGCGGAATCCGAAACAGCGTAGCTCCCACAGCAGTCAATCCCAAATACACAACGGTTAGCAGGATGATCAGCACCCTTTGCAATCCTGAAGGCGAGTTCCCTGGATTCATACGGAGGCTGCATCGAAGTACACCAAGCAAAGAATGCATGTTAGCATTCCCTATCGCCAGGAGGTAAGCATGGGCAACCAAGAATTCCAGAGAACATGAATTGCTTGCAACTAACTTATCTGTTTGATCAAATATAAATCTTCATTTCACCACATACATTCGTCAACCCTTTTAGGAGATTCCTCCTTAAGTGCTTCCAAGGCACCAAGTCTTTGGGTCCTTGCTTTGGCCGAGTCAAAGCTCTGGGGTCGCCCAGTAGGGTCTTAGGGGTGTATCTTTTTTTTTTTTTTTCTGTGTGTTTTAGATTTTCCCCACAACAGCCCCAATTCCACCCAGGTGAATAGATTCAGAATCAAAGCAGTCTTTGTCCTATTGCAGACAACGAGAGCATTTGATGCAAGGATCTGGGTCCTCAGCAGGCCTAAGGGGCTCCTGCTACAAATGTGCCCGCCCTAAGTGAAGGCGGGCCTAACAAATCACGAGGGGCCCTTGGCTGTCAATTTCGTATTTGGGGTACAGGCAGTTTCGTCGCGCCAGTTGGTTGAAGGAAAACACAGGCCGAGCAGCGTGGAAATTCCCAGGCCTTCTAGGCCTTTCCGAAAGCACAGGCCCTGGGCAAGATTTGCAGCCTCATACACAGACAGTTGGGAGGCCCAACCAAATGAGGCCCAGTAGCTGCACCAGAGGCGCAGCACCTTGGGGCCTACCGGAAGGTTCTGGGCCCCGGCTCAGGGCAGCCAGGCTGCGAAGCCAGGCCAGCTCCTTTCCATATAGGAAAGAGCTGCTGGCAGCTCATTCGGGCACTCGCATGCTGGCCTTGGGGCCTACCGGAAGGTTCTGGGCCCCGGCTCAGGGCAGCCAGGCTGCGAAGCCAGGCCAGCTCTTTTCCATATAGGAAAGAGCTCGCTGGCTGGCAGCTCATTCGGGCACTCGCATGCTGGCGGCAGAGCTGCTGGAGCTGAAGCTCGTGGGCTGCTGCTAGCAGTGAGCGGCAAGGGGCAAGCGGTCGTGCAGAGAGCAGGGCACTACCGAGGGCAGCGCCATAGCCCAGCCTCCATAGCTGGCGGGCTTGGATGTACAGCGAGGCGCAGGGGTGGTCTTCGGGTGTACAAAGGGAAGACATGGGAGAGAGACAAGGGAGAGCGAGACAAGGATGATGATGATGATGATGTGAGGGCACATACCTGGTATTGGCGATGGTCTGCATGGGCGACATCTTCAAGTACTTCGGGGGCTGCTGACGTCAACAGTTGCATTGTCAATTAGTAGGCTAGAAGTAGCTGTGTAGGGAGTAGGCTGGTCGCCGAGCGCCAAGTAGGGAGATAGAGACTGGATACATATGTTGGTGGTGGCAAGAGCACGCTCTCATTGACATTGACTTCCAGTTCTACCAATTCTCCATTGGTGTTATATTGGTGCAATGCTGCTTTCTGAACACTGTGATACGATTTGGCTTTCAATGTGATTTTGCAATCTGAATATTGTCATCTCGCAGGGAGATAGAGACTGGATACATATGTTGGTGGTGGCGAGGGCACGCTCTCATTGACATCTTGTTTCTGTTCAATTTGTGTTCTCAGCCTAAAAGCCTGAAAACAAGGGCCTACAGGCCCTGTGTCGTTTTCAGCCTAAAAGCCTGAAAACAAGGGCCTACAGGCCCTGTGTCGTTTTCAGCCTAAAAGCCTGAAAACAAGGGCCTACAGGCCCTGTGCCGTTTTCAGCCTAAAAGCCTGAAAACGAGGGCCTACAGGCCCTATGTCGTTTCAGCATAAAACAGGGCCCTCCAGGCCCTGAGTCTTTTCAGCCTGAAACGGAGGGCCATTTTTAGGCCCTCATAAGGTCGACCTACCCTGAAACTTAGGCACCAGACCAGGGATTTAGCACAGGCCATTTTTGGCCTGTTTTCGAGACAACCCTTGTTTGAACTTCAACAGACAACCCTTGTTTGAACTTCAACACCACGGTCTGGCACGTTTTGGCATTGGCAAGAGCAGCCTCCTGGACGGCTACGAGAGAGAGAGAGAGATTGGTGACTTTGGGACTTGACGACATTTGGATCCATACTCGACATTGGGATTCAGACATTTGACGAGGGATTATTTGGGACCTGTACCAACGACTTGGTGTTGACGACATTCCCATCTTCCCCTCTTCTTCGTCTGTGTATGGTTGGGGACTGGCGCATTCTTCCTGTGTGAGCGCCAGGCCCTTCACACCATGGCATGATGATGATGTATGTCTGGTCTGCATTGCAACATTGATTGTTCGGATCATCGGTATTTAAGCCTTCCGCTGCGCTATCTTGTACTATGTGAGAGAGGTCGGTTCTTGTTCTGGTCTGCACCTTTACGGTATCCGACAGCTGCTCTCACATGCATGCACAACATCTCCCAAACTCCAACACGACTCCTTCACAAACTGTTGGCAATGGAGTACAGACTTCTCCATGTCCATTTTTAAACCTGCTTGCTCCAGGGGCACCGTTATTTGTCTATGTCAGTCTCCGAAGAGGAGTGAAAAAGTGGTTTGGTACTACAAAACACCTGATCTATCTGGCACTTCTTCAGGCCTGGGATGCCAGCGGATGATGAAAGACTTCAACAGCACTACTGACCTTCTCCTTCACCAGTGAAAGTTCAACCTGAACATCAACTTTTAATTATGGAGAGAAGGAGAATCTGTTAGATAGCACTGCTCATTGAAAGGGATGTGCTGAGAGCACGTTCATTCCACTCTTCCTTTGAATCTTGTTTCCTTGTGGCTGTGGAGCAGTCCATAAGATGATATCCATCTGGATTGCATTTTCCATGAATGTATACTGAAATCACATAATGCTAAACCGTGCCCCCAAACACACACTGAAATCATCCAGCAATACAGCCCATGGGGCAGAAAGGTACACAAATGTAACTGCTGATAAACAGGACATGAATGCTAATCCTCACGCAGCAGGACGATTAGTTTCATAACAATACACAGTGTGATGCTTCATAGCAGCATGGGAACTGAACCTGATGAGAAACGCCATTTGGGAGGAATGGATTGGTAATCGGTAATCACGGTACTCACTAATACGCTCCTGTCAGCGCCAAGAACCAGGCCAGATTGACAAAGAACTTGCAGAACAACCGAACCACATGAGATACTTTCAGACTTCCGTAAGCGCCAATGAGCATGAACGTGTCCACCAAGACTGCCAACAAGTTAACAAAAACAAAAACACATTTCCGAAACAGGTTGTCTCAAGCCATCAGTGCCTGCCTGCCTGCCTGCCAGGCTGCCTAAAAAAAGGAGAAAATGCCATCACTGCCTGCAAAAACATCCGAAGATCATGAGAAGACACATACACAGCATGCGAGATGCTGCAGATAGCTTCCCCCGATGAGTGGCCATAAAGCTGCAAAAGGAACATGCAGAGGTCGTTAACGAACAATGCCGCTGTGCAGGTGGACAAAACAACTGATGCAAATTTCCTCATTAATACCCCCCCCTGTTCACAGATGAAGCAACAAGTCCTCTATCTGTTCGGTTGTCTAAACCTTGCCAGATGTAAAGTAGTGAAATGACATGAACAAAAGCAAAACAACAGCTCAATTCTTAAAAACACGTCCTGCTACTGCCAATATGAGCATATCAGTGTAAAAGACATATCCATCAGCGACCTATGGCCTTCATAACCATCAGCTTCATTAGTCCAAGCACAAACAACCACCTCCGGTCAACTGCCTGCTCCATGCACCACACCATCCCCATAAAGAACTTTCTGAATATTTCCTATTAAGCCACCAGTATGTTTCCTAGGCACTTTTTCAGAGTCCCAGCGTGCATGCTGCCACAACTCTGGGAAGTATCGGGGTGCCATTTCACGGCACATCCATCTAGGCAATGGGTCTCATTCGGGGCCTGTTTTGCCTAGATTGATGACTGGCGAAACGACGCCCCAGTACTTCCCAAGAGCCGCGGCAGCATGCATGCCACATCGCTGAAGAAATGGCTGGGAAACTTACTGGTGGTTTAACATATCATATTAACGCCAGCAGCTACAGCGTATTAACGATGCCACGAGCTTGGAATGCCTTATCACCAGGTTACTTCATATGCTGCAGGAGAGGTTCTCGACCTAACTCGAAGCTTGAAAACAGTGGAAACATATGCCCACCTTCCGCCTTTTTCGGAAATTGGTGGCCACGCAGGCTTGCAGCTCCCCCTCCCGTCATACCAAGATTTATGGGCTCAGAAGATCAGTGCTAGTTTAAGATGGGTTCGCAGCACCGAACTGCTTGTGCCCATTGCGGTCGGAAGTATCAGTCCATGATCGATCCCAGCTCCTGACGTGATCACCAATTACAAAGTATCAAAGCTCAGAGTGTGATTAGTGTGAAATCCCAGCTGTTTGACTGTCTGCCTGTCAGTCTGTATGTCTGTCCCAGCTCATCACATAATCACCGAGTGCACAGAACCGAATAATGTGAAAGCCCAGATCTGTCTGTCTGCCTGTCGGTCTGCTGCTCTGTCTGTCTGTCTGTCTGCCTGCCTTCCTGCCTGCCTGCCTCTCTCTCTCTCTCTCTCTCTCTCTCTCTCTCTCTCTCTCTCTCTCTCTCTCTCTCTCCCCCCCCCCCATACTCAGGAAAAAGGGAGTTGGTTGGGGGAGGGGCACACCATGAACTCCAGAGAAAGAAAGACAGCACAAGCCCCAGGCATGTACATATACCATCCAAAATATACTTGCAACCAGTGCCAACCACCCTGAAAGAATAAATAATGCAACACGAACCTTGGAGAAACTGGGCACCGGAAATCGTGCACATAATGCTCAACATTTTGCTCCATGTCTTTTCGGATGTTATACTTCCTTCCCATTCAATGATGATCATTGCCTGTGACACAACCATGCAGGCGAAGAAACGTTACATCCAAGAACACAAAAACAAAAACAAAAAAAGAACTCAGTCAAATTCCATTCAACAAAAAATGTTCTGGAGCAAGTTCTAGAGAGGTCAAAAGATGCAAGGGTGCCTAGTTTGCAGCTGGGTGAGCAGATTCCCCTGTGTATTCTGACAAGGATTTTCTATCCTTCGAGAACAGAATACACTTTCTCTGTGTATTCGAACATGGGTGCCAAAATGAACTTAACAGCACCCACAAGAAGGTCTTTGCTGGAGCTAGTTTTGTCCACTGAGAATCTAATAGGATACTACTAAAAGGCCAACGGCCTTGCGATAACTTCATTTGAACTGGCCGGCCCTAGGTAATTCAAATTGCTCATCTCCTTCATCTTCAGGTCTGTATTTCAACAGTTCAGGGGTGTACCGATAGGTTATTAGTATCTTATTACTGAATTACATCGATGTCAGGCCTGGGCCTCTCAGGTGGCAAAATGACAAGGAAATTGCAACCAGTACAAAAGACCAAAGAACGGACAACACTAGCCTTGTGAAAACACATCAGGGCTGGCAAATCCCCATGGGGTTCCCAGCTCAACCAAACCCGTTTCGAAGCCCCTACCATGCCTGTTTGGCTCCCGCAAGACTACTGTGCAATGTCGTATTCATAGAATACCATGCCTGTTTGGCTCCCCAACCAGTACACAACACCGAAGAACGGCCAAAACATGCCTTGTGAAAACACATCAGGGGCGGTGAATGCCCATGGGGTTCCCAGCTCACCCAAACCTCCCCTGCCGTTCCTGTATGGCTCCCAGAAGGCTGATATTCATACAATACGATGCCTATTTGGCTCCCTGAAAGTTACTGTTCATAGAAAAATGCGCCTCTCAGATGGACTGACAGTTTAGATTAGCATACTAATACCACTTGCAGGGCTGGGGTTTGCTGAGGCCCCATTTTCTCACAGTAACGGAACCAGCAGAACTAAATCTGGCGTCCTTTCCTTCACTGTTAAGCAAGAGGAGGGGGGGACAGCAAAGCCTGATCTGGGTTGGCTATTTTCCACCCACCTGAGCTAGGTACTTTGCGTTCCCAAAAGTCCATAGCAATGGAAACAGCACCTCATGTTCTAAGAGTCCAGTCCTGAAGTACTGTGTCGTTCTGAGTTTTGTTTGTCCTCATCAAACTGAAGCATGTAATCAATAAGGGAAAGTGTTTGCTCTGCCAAACCATCCTTTCAGAAGGGGTTCACTCAGTTGAATTTTTTGATCCAATATGTAGCGCATGCTTGAGGACACGAGCAGTTACCACCAGTCACGTTCCTATCAATCACAAGTCTTCCCAGCGTGCCTTCAGTGTCATGACTCACAACCTATTGAAGGGCCTGGGAACCCCGAATTTGGGTTCCTGTACCACAAGTGATCAAAGCTAGAACAATACTTATTGTGCACGGTGTGCACACATCAGGCGCACCGCGGACACTGTACCAATGCACCAGGAAGCACACACAGACACAAAAAAAAAAACAGAGCAAAAGAAAAAGAACCTGAGTGGGGATCTGGGCCGGCCGGGTGACCGGCAGGGGCCCGGCGGAGGTCCCGGGCAGCCTGGACGGGCAGGGCACCCGGTTGGCGGCCGGGCCCCCCCAGCGCACTCACCTGTCAGGGGATTTCGGACCCCCTGTGTGTGTGTGTGTGTGTGTGTGTGTGTGTGTGTGTGTGTGTGTGTGTGTGTGTGTGTGTGTGTGTGTGTGAGAGAGAGAGAGAGAGAGATGTGCATCTCATGAGCGCGGGTGCTGCACGAGCATGCACGCACGCACAAGTGATGCGGCGCATTAAAAAAGTAGAAAATCAATAATGTCCTAGTTGTGTCCAGCCTCTTTTCGGAAGGATCCCTACAGCATATTAGCTAGGACCCGACGTCATGCAGAGATACACTCCAAACTTGTACTCCCTGAGGGTGAGCAGAGAAGTCAGGTCTGTGCATGTCGGTTATGGATCACTATTTCTCTGTTTTCTCGCTTTTCTTTTCTTTTCTCGTTTTTCTTTTCTTAGGAATACGTGCAGTGGCCCAAAGGGCCTCTACTCACCAAATGCACAAAAGGCATAACATAGGGTGGCGTATTATTCCACGTTCTGCAGAAGATTCATTCTAATTTTGCACATGTCGTGAGTAGTGCAGCCAAGCCCTAAGAGTCACGTGC
>BFEA01000214.1:2227449-2248961 GCA_003427395.1 Chara braunii
GTTGTAGTCTTCAGGATTCGGGAGCAGCACTCTGGAGGGAGCGCTGCGTTAGAGTAGTAGTAGCGTTATCTTGTAGTCTTCAGCGCTGGGCGCAGTAGGTAGCTGTAGTCTCCAGCGCTGGGCGCCATAGCTAGGATAGTGGTAGAGAGAGAGAGAGAGAGCTTGGGCGGAGGCCAGGAGTACCTACCTGCAGCGCCGTTGCTCCAGCTTCGTCTTCGAGGTACCTGCAGCACAGCGCCACATCACAGGTTAGTACCTGGTTCGTAACAGTGAGAGAGAGAGGGTTCGTCTTCCTCTTCTTCTCAGTCCACCATCTCCTCCTCTCCCTCTCAACCCCTGACTTCACTGCATTTGCAGACTGCGAGAGAAGAGATACCGGGGTTGGTGATATCGGATCCAGACTCGACTTTTGGGGACTTCAGACATGGCAACGAGGGGTTATTTGGGATTGGTGACCAAGACTTGGTGTTAACGACACTCCCATCTCTCCCCCCTCCTTTCGTCTGGTCCTTACCTCTTCGTCTGTGTATGTCTGGACCTGGCGCTTTCTCCCTGTGTGCAGCGCCAGGCTCCTTCACACCTGGTGAGGGATACGATGCATGTTTAGTCTGAGTTCAAACATTGATTGGGCTCGTGATTGGTATTCTAGCATTCTGCTTCGCTACTTGTACTCCGTGTGTGAGGTCAGTCCTTGTCAGGTCAGTCTTTGTATCTAAGTCTTCCCTGCGCTATTCAGCACTTTTGTATGTATGAGAATGCACATTGTCTGTCGAGATTCAACTCTCACCGCATTGTCCATTTCAGTCCTTTTTATCACACTGCAGTTCCTCGGTTATTACGAACATCAAATATCTGTGCATGTAACAGACAGCCTTGAGATATCATCATTGAGCTGACCGGCCCAGGAAATTCATAAATATTTGGTTTTACTCATCAAGTTCCATCATCTGGACTCCAACTCGGGTCTGTATTTCAACAGTTCATGGGTGTACCCACTGACCTAGGCTCTTGGGTACGGGTGTACCTTTCTTTCAAACTTGAAAAACAAAATTCACAACAACAGGCATACTGCAACGAGGGATGCCACAACATGCAGAATATTCAGAACAAAGTTTGACAAACCCAGTAATTGCAGCCAAAGCACACACACAGAGTAAAACCCCAGACACATGCAGAACAAAATCCACAACGAGGGGCATCTTTTTGCAATGTGACAGAAAGTGAAGACAGAATGGGAAATCAATCCCCGGACTTTGTTCTCAACACCGACACTCACAAGAGATTGGGGCTCATCTTGAAAAAAGTGCACCACTGAACGTAGTTCTCTACCGTCTTGTTCACCAATGCCTTCACTGCTCTAGCTTCCACTTCTGGTCCTATATTCCCAGGAGCCTGCAGCACAAACCACGACAAAGGATACATAAATGAAAATGGGTAAAGCGGGTGTCTGGCTGGGCAGCGGAGACGATTTCCGGGATAAAAAAAGGAGACCGTTCCAATCACCCTCAGCAATTGAGCGCCTTCCAGGTTTATGTCCAGCTCCTAACTGGTTGGTGGCTGTACGGGAGAACAACTGACAATATCCAAGCTGCGGGTACAGCAATTTTAGGGCCGCAGCTCTTTAGGGCTTACCCAGTAGCAACAATTTTAGGGCCTAACCTCTTTCCGCAAAACAAACCAAACCAACCCAACCCAACAAAACAAAACAAGAAAGTCAAGCAAGGAATTGGCAACTTGACAAATGATTGCAGAATCAGTACGCTTTCCGGAACTTACCGCCGAGACCTCAGCAGCAACCCTTGAAGTCATGCTGGCCAACAACATTACCACGTGCTCTCGCTGATTCCTCACGTTATCTTTCTGTTGCCACCAACACGTTCCAACACACAACCGCTCCGACATGTCAGCACTGGTTTCATGTGCTCAAGCATGATACACAAGGACAGCATCCTCTGTGGGAGTACATTTGGCCAGTAGACAACACATTCAACGAGCCTGCTAAACTGATGGTCTGCGAGCCTTAGGATCCATAGTCATTGATTCAAGAGTCGAGACATTTATTGAACCACAGGATCCACAGGAAGGTGACAAGAACCTTCGGGTTGGGAGATGAAAGGACAGGGGGGGTGAACGGGATAAATGGGCAAATGGGAAGAGTTGAGACAAAAAGAAACATTGTGTAGGAAAAAGGACCAAAAAAAAGTGTCCCGACTGGAAACCCAGGCTGATACATAACAGGTCACCACTGAAATTAGCATCCATTCTGGAAATCAACGGAAAAACACACTGCATCCATCAGGATTCGAACTTGAGTCTGTATTTCAACAGTTCCTTGGTGTACCAACTGAGGCAACTCGATGATGATATCACCAGGTCATCACTCTTTTAAAAGGAAACAGAAGCACATTGCACAACCGGAAGAAGGCTGCGCTTTCAGCACAAGGCACCAGTTCTCTCACCTGAAATCCGAACATGAAGCCCAGCCAATCCATAATGTCCCAGTTCGGTCTAGGTTGACATTCAATCGCCGCCTCACGGGGATATGGGAGGTTGGTTGTGTTTCGTATTTGCCCGACAGCTGACCGCACCTGTGTATTTCATAAAAGAGCAAAGACAGAGTCAAACTAGATCATACAATAGTGGTAGACAAACCAGCAAGGGATGCATTTCCTCTCCAAAGTAAATATGGGAGATTCAAAGTTGATATGCCCAAAACTACAACAGAAAGACAGTGTGAGACTTTGTTGCCCCTGGTAGACATTCTTCATGGTCCATACCGGAGTATGGGCTCTTCACATGCTCAAGTCGCTCTCATCCCTACTGCTCTTTTTCACCATCTTCATTCATTTTTTCACTCTCCAATGTATTACCTTGTCCCAATGATAAATATTTGAGGGCCAATCATTTTCCCCCAGCTAACAGCGAAAGGTCTCGCCTTCTGCTTCATCACTCAAGCAACACAGAGCCCATATCTTCAGTGTTCCCCAATCTCATTAAAAAATTAGTTTGCAAACATCCAAAATTTACCAACCGCATTTTTGGGAGCCCCCTTCATGTCACCCCACATGCAAGTCCATATTCCACGTGCTCAATCTAAAATCTGCACAGCATTAAATTGGCGAAGAAGGTCGCTGCATCTGCAGGTGTGAACCATCGCTGGCCCTGGACCATCTCAAACTGTAAATTGTCCACGATGTGAAAGGAAAGAGTATGTTTCACATTTATTTCTTCGTCAGCTATTACGCGGATATGCATCACAACCTGACAGATGCTGATATATCCCCATAGCACCTTCAGTGTGAGTTGTAGTCTCTCCGTGCAATCTCTCGATTGCCTTCCAGGGGAGGTCATTCTGGGACCAGATGTTATCGACATGCTCCTTACTACCTCCCTGTTGACCATGAGGGTAACCTGCTCTTATTTCTCCAAACTCGTCAATACATGCTGCAGCCCTCACCTTCCTTTCGACAGCAAAATGCAAGTACAACACTTTGTCTACTCTATTGGCAATGGGACAGCACAGGAAAGAACGTTGTGTTTGCTGCTGCCCTCTTCTTCGTCCCCACAACTCTCATTGTCATCCTCCTCCCCTTAGGCACTTGCAATCTTAGCAAATTGAGGTCGAGGAACACATGGAGCCTTGTTGCTTGCAGTGCTACTTTCCCAAACCTGTGTAGAGTGACTGCACCACCTACTAGCCATTTGGCAGCAGTTTCTGCTTGGGCACCTCCTCCACGAGTACCCCTTGCAACGGCAAAATCATACCAAAAACTCCTCAACCCTGTCCATAACAGCTTCTTTTGTTATGGGTCATACAGAAACCTCTCTCCACCTTGTCCATGACAGTTTTCCCTTGTGATTCCACTCCTCTCCCATGCCGGTGTACACTCTCCTTTCTGAGGAGACAAGATTGTTTTTGCACCTGCTGTGCTGCTGCTTCGGTTTCATCTTTTGCTTCTGTTACTGCTTCCCTTTTTAATAATTTGTATCCATTCTGAATCAACTGCTGCATCACTCCATCCTCTCCTGAGGGGCCCTAGCCCTTTTTAACGAGTTTTTATCCATTCCGAATCAGCTGCTGCATCACATCATCCTCTCCTGAGGGGCCGTAGCCCTTTTTTCCATCACTGCAGTCAATCTAACAAACTGTCTAATGGGCCCACTACCGCAGCGCACCTTTCTCCTCTAATTTGTCAAGACCCCATGATGCACCTTTCCGCCTCTGGGTTACCGACGTCTGAGTCGTCTTCAGCATTTGCTCCTAGCATAAAACCCCATCTGCCATGGCCCTGAAGGTCTACAACTCATTTGGGGACCGGCTTCATAAAGTGAAGCATAATGTGGTTTTGCACCAGCTCTAAATCTAGGGTCTGCGGTGGGCGATAAAATTCCTGCTCGCGGATCCCATACACATTTGTCTTCCAACTCGCCAACTAATAAGTTTTCCGAGTCGGCCAGAGCTTTCGTCGAGTCCTCAACGTTGCTGATGTCAAACTGGAGCCTTGGTGATGTTCTACATAAGGCCACAATAAGAAATCCTGCAGCCACACTTCAATGTCATCCTCCAGCAGTCCCCTGAAAGCTTCCGGGGAGCTTTTATACCTTTGTTGATGGGCCCGCCGATTCCCTCCATGCGAGGAGGCTGTCCCTACTGGAATCTACTGCAGCGGACAAGGAGCCTGCAGCAACTTCAGGGACTTTGCCAGAGCATCAATCTGTTGTATCAGCGGATGCGGAGCCTACAACCTCCATCCTGTGCATGTCCATAGGACGGAGGACTGTGACCGCAGATGGCATGTTCCGAACATTGTGCAAGAACTCAATAAGCTCTTCTTTGGCAGGTCTTCGGAATTCGAATTGAACAATCACACCAGAAGATGGAACCATGAAAAACTAGTATGGAACTGAGCGCCCTACTCGCTAAGCAAATGCGACCATCGGTTCAAGAAACCATCCGGTCATCCGCAAAATGCCACTGGCTATGGCTACGGAAGACTGCAGTTGCAAAGAGTTTCCATTTAATGTGTTTTCCCCATCTTTGTTTTTTCCCATGTCAGCATTGCGTAATTTACGCGCCTGCTGCCTTCCTTGGATATGGCAGCCATCTCAGATACTTCGTATTCTGTTTTTTTCAATGCCTACTCTTCATTTAATGTGTTTTCCCCATCTTTGTTTTTTTCCTACGTCAGGATTGAGTAATTCACACGCCTGCTGCCTTCCTTGGATGTGGCAGGCATCTCAGATACGTCATATTCTGTTTTTTTCGACGCCTATTTGTCGTTTCTTCTGTTTTCTTATTTGTATTAATGCTTAGTGCAGCCAGGCAGTTACTAAGGCTCATAACCTCAAACTCGTAGACTCAAATCCTATCTCACGCCATTGCCATAACTTGAATGATTTGGGCTTTGCTAATTCTTGGACAAGAAATATTCCTCCACAAAACAACAGTTCTTTGTCTTCTTTATTTAAAAGAAAGCCTACTTCTCTTGAGCCCAGACAATTCAATCACCTGTCGAATTTTGCAGGACTGTCAGGGAGGCCTTTCAGGCCTTTTTTTAATCATATCATTATTAGGCTTTTATAACATTCTTACTAGTAGTTGGAACAACGTAGCAGCCAGCCCGAGATCAAGCACCCAACAAGGGAACACGCCCGGGCTGCGCATTTCTTTAAATGACACTGTTCCAAGAGAAAACCAAATCTGGATATATGCGGAAAAATGTACTGAATGCATCGGCGAGGACAATCAGCAGGGAAGAAACCAACAGTGCTTTAGGACAAACATCTCTTAAGATAATCAACCGAGAGGAAGAGATGGCCCGCCTAATTGTTACTGGGATTTTTTGTGAGGCTTAGTGCCAAGCCTTTCGCACACCTATAGAAGGTTTATGATTGGACCAGTCTAGTCCTTTCGTTATTTTGAATTTACGTGAGTCATTATGATTGGTGCTATGCCATTTGCATACCTGTGGAAGCTGCATGATCGGCGCATTTGAGTCTTCTGGCGTTTCTAACGGAAGGATGTTGTACGGTACAATGAGTGCTGCCTTGGCTTCAACCTCCAAGTTACGCTCTGCATCCTGTCAACCAGATGGTAGAAAAACGGAGTGGGTCCAAAGCTCAGGAACAGAGAAAAACTCCCAGCCCAAGAAGTCATGGTGCAGTCAAGCAAATCCACTTATGCGTACAAGAAAGCGAAAAGGAGGCTTTGCTAACCAAGCAAATCCACAATAACAACACTGTGAACTTCACACATCACACTGCTATCCAGTGAGAGGAAATGCTCCCTCACCTTCTCTCTCTCTCTCTCTCTCTCTCTCTCTCTCTCTCTCTCTCTCTCTCTCTCTCTCTCTCTCTCTCTCGGATGTGTGTGTGTGTATGTGTGTTGTCATGTTCGCTATACATCACTCCACAAAAAGAGCATGACTGTGCCAGACTGTACTGTTGTACTTTTACTGAATTGTCAGTTTGTGTGTGTGTTCTTCAAAATGAAAGCGAGTAACAAAAACGTGACCAGAGAAATATGTCGTTCGGGTTGGCTGCTCACATATTGCTGACGCCACTCGTGTGCCCTTTTGCTGCATCCCGCCTGACTCGCTTGCATCTGTGTATGAAACACACTTACCTCCTTGTAGGCAGACATCATGCAGCATACCTGACTATGAAGTTCCCATCACAACTACATTCTTCTTCTTTTCTTTCGGGAAAACAAAAATTGGACCATTTCTCAATTCAAGTGTGTCACCCTTGTGCAGGGGCTATGCTAATCAATCCTCTCCGTATTGTTCCAATTTTAGCGGATGTTCCAAAGGACGGCTACATTCACATTTTGATCACATTACTGTATAAATGCACACCAATATACTTCGAAGTTTGAACTGAATACTGACAGCGTAATGCATATACGTGTGCCGCAAACCGAACTTACCTCCGTAGGAACTTCCATGTGGGCCTCTTTCTCCAAGTAATTCATCGTCTTGTACAGCACCGTGGCTAGATGATACACATGGGCCCTTTCCTGACTGCAGAATACAAAAGAAATTAAAGCATCCAAAACAAAGAAATAAGTTAACCATCTGACTAGGCTACCAGCTGGGCCGTCCAAAAGCTGTTTGAACGGGCGGTCCGTTCGTGCAAGGACCAAAGAAGGTCCCAGCAAAAGAATAAAAAGAAATCGAAAAATATATGGAAAAAAACAAGTATGGAGAATAATAAACTGAACAGCTTTTGCCTCGGGGTCACATCAAGATTCTTTACCTTAAAGTTTCTTCTTCCTTGAAAAAATAAATAAATAAATAAATAAATAATAGAAAATAATTAAATAAATTATTTTTATTTTATTTTATTTTGTTTTTTGGCCCGGCCGGGCAAATGGTCCCAGGCCACTCTTGTAGCCTAGCCATCTGATGAATTAAGAAATAATTCATATTAATAATGTAGTAAACGAATGGCACTCATCTTCAAGTATACCCAGGGATGTTGAGCAGGAAAAGCCATCATTTGGTATACCCAGGGATGTTGAGCAGGAAAAAGCCATCATTTAAAACCTGGGATGTTGAGCAAGGAAAAGCGATCATTGACCGCTCATCATCCCTGGGTTTAAATGATGGCTGCTGAGCGGGAAAAAGCCATCATTTATAATAAGAAAAAAACAAAAAAAGCCATGACTTAGAGCTTCAAGGAAGTCTAGACAGAGTACTCCGGGGCATCCCTTGAAATCGGAACAATACATAGAAGATAAACATGGCCCCTCCGCAGGATGACAGGCATACATCAAAATTGGTCACTTGAAAAAAAAAAAAAACGGAAGTGTAGACAGAAGAAGAGAGTACACGACATGATGGACAAGGCACTGGGGGAGGGGGGAGAGAGAGAGAGAGAGAGAGAGAGGAGGCACTGTTGACGTAAAAAAATATAGAATATGTGGACGTCACATTGTAAAGAAACAGTTTGCCAAAGATTTTCAACATGTTTGTCAAGAGGTTACCAGCATCCGTGCGGTGTGAAGGCCGGTGGGAAAAAAACAAGACAAAGGAAAAAATGTAGCAGCGATGTGTGAAGGCCAGTGGGAAAAAAACAAGACAAAGAAACAGTTTGGCATAGGACTTCTAGGCATTTCCCCTAAACCACCAGTAACGCCGCATCCCCACCCCCCACCCCCCCTCCCAGGGCAAAGAGGAATGAACCGGCACGTTTCCTTTTCGGCTGGAGCCACCAGCCTTTTTGCTGCAGTTGGTCGTGGCCCAAAAGCCACGGTGCGTGCATGGCCGCGTCGCAGAAAAATGGCTGGGAAAAGTACTGGTTTAAAGAGAAGTCTTCTTTTTCCTCATAACCAGGAGCCCCTGTCGTAGCCACGCCTGCCATTACAATAGCGTGGTGGTTTCATTGAAATCCACAATGACATCGCATGAACATCAACCCATCCTCTTGTTTTGCTTGAAAGGCACAAAGACAATCCATTGCCACGTACATTTCTCGACCGGATTAAAAAAAATCATGGACATTCCTCAAACCCGAGCCTTATTTGCTTTTTTCTTTTTTCCCTCAAGGGCTAGGAAAGAATTCACCAACCTGCCGCCCATCCTGACGTCCACCACTAGCCTGTAAAAGGCCCTATATTCCTCCTCCATGAAAACTGCGTTGTCCTCAAGGCTGTATCTTCCCAGTTCCTGTCATCAAAGCAGAGAAGGAAATTCCGAAACATTCCAGCACAAAATTGCAAGACAAAGAGAGAGACGTTGCAGTGCAAGTGGAATCTCAACAAGCAATGTGATAAAAAGGACTGAATGGACAATGCAGTGCGAGTGGAATCTCAACAAGCAATGTGCATTCCGATACATACAAAAGGTGCTTTATAGCGCAGTGGAAGACTTGGATACAAGTCCTGACCTGACCGGGACTGACCCCTCTTACGTAGTACGACATAGCGAAGCAGAATGCTAGAATACTAATGACTAGCCCAATCAATGTTTCAACGCAGACCAAACATACATCATGCTCATCACAAGGTGTGAAGGGGCCTGGCGCTATACACAGGAAAGGAGCGCCAGGTCCAGACATACACAGACGAAGAGGAGGGGATCAGACGAAGAAGAGGAAGGGGGAGATGGGAAAGTCGTCAACACCAAGTCTCGTTACAAGTCCCAAGTAATCCCTCTTCGAAATGTCTGAAGCCCGAAAGTCGAGTCTGGATCCAATGCCACCAAGCTCTCTCTCTCTTTCTCTCGTAGTCTGCTGATGCAGTGAAGTCAGATAGTGAGAGGGTGAGAGGACATGGTGGACTGAGAAGAGGAAGAAGAAGAACTCTCTCTCTCTCTCGTATGCCATGTACTAACCTGTGAAGGTGGCGCTGTGCTGCAGGTACCTCGGAGATGAAGCTGGAGCAACGGCGCAGCAGGTAAGTATCCCTGGCCTCCACCCAATCTCTCTCTCTCTAGTACTACTCTAGCTATGGCGCCCAGCGCTGAAGACTACAGCTAACGCTACTATCGCCCAGCGCTGAAGACTAATGCTAACGCTACTACTACTCCTGCAGCGCTCCTCCAGAGTGCTGCTGCCGAATCCTGAAGACTACTGACTGCCTCCTGCCTACCCGTGAAGTGCATGGGAAATCCCTATGAACTACCTCGGCCTGCCTCCTGACTGCCTCCGACTGCCCGCAGTTGCAGGGCGGGCAATCCAGGAGGCTGCTCTTGCCAATGCCAAGCTGAGCCAGGTGCTGGCGCTGCAGCTGTCGTGGGAACAGACTAAAAATAGCCTGTTCCTAAAACCCTGGCTCGGTGCCTGAGTTTCAGGGCAGGTTGGTCTGATGACAGACCGAAAATGGCCCTTCGTTTCAGGCTAAAAAGGCTACTGCCATGTTTAGTCTCAAACGACACAGGGTCTGTAGGCCCCTGGTTTTCAGGCTTTCGAGCTGAACAGACACGGGGCCTGTAGGCCCTGGTTTTCAGGCTTTCAGCCTGAGGTACGCAGGGCCTGGAAAATGGCCCTCGTGTGCGGGCGCAGCATGTAACACTCTCTCTCTCTCTCTCTCTCTCTCTCTCTCTCAAGGAAGACAAGGATAAACCATTAAAAGACTACATTTCACAGGCAAACTCGAAACACCAATTGGCCGCATTCTTCGGGTGAAGAGTGCTATCAGACCAAAATGGCTGACAGCGAAGCTTGGTGCGCAGTTCTTTTCCGCCTCGGCAAAGAGAGGCTCAGAAGTAGTCATGGTGGTTTAGAAGTCTGTGGACACTCCATGGCACCCCCATCACTGCACAGTTCACTGGACTCTACACCTGCTCACACAGACATGCATAGACCTTTCAAGGTGTGGCCCCATTACACAGGTAGAATGGCAGCCGAGGGGTCAGCAGGGTCCTTTTCTCCTAATAGCCACTAACCAGGGAATACAATAGAGTTAGTTACAAGCAACTGTCCTCCGCTGGAAGACCATTGCTCGAAAAAAAGGGACTGTACTTGCATTAGCTAGGAATTTATTGGATGTATCCGTCCGTATTGACGACCAAATTCAGTTGAAAAAGTCTTGATGAGCATATGCCCTTAGCCATGGCATGGCAACCTAATGCCCAGTCCAGAACCAAAACAACTGCACTGCAGAGCTTCAAACACTGCAGAGCTTCACGACGAAAAGCAGGCAGTCGCTGGGGCTGCTTTCCTTACCCACCGAGCTTGGGTAGGTTTGCTTGGTGTGTGGACGAACACTCTGATCTTTTTTTGTGAAACCAAAATCAACAAAAGACCGCACTTTTAAGTACTAGGTTTTCTGTTTGCCGGTGATGACCGACCAGACTGATGCCCTCCAGAGTAGAAGGGGCCCGTGTGTTTCCAAACAAAAAGAAAAAAAGAAGGAACGAAAGAAAGCTACGTTTCCCGAGATGGAGGCGGCTAAACAGTGGAGGTTGGTAAAGTGGAACGCAGGGTTTTGACGAGGAGGAGAGGATTGGTGGAATTCCCCCCCTAGGTCCTGGTCAACGAGAACTTGTTGTCGGAGATAGACAAACAGGTAAGACTGCTATAGCTATTACTGAATCAGAAGCAGATCAATGCAACCAGTTGGGGTGCCAACACCCGCCACCGTTTTGCAATCACTTTCGCAATCACATACTTGATGTACTATGTGCACTTTGCAACCGAAATCTTTTTGGTGTACCACTCACCCTGATTGTGCATGCATCCATCCATCTAAGTTGAAACCTCTCTCAACTCGGTCGTCAGTATCCAAAGCGGGTCTGGACTTTGTTCTTTTTCCCCCTCTTAATCAGTATGCACAGTGAGTCTGTGCTATTATGCTACGGACCGTCGGCAGAAAATTTCCAATCACAGGGGGTTGATCACAGCCCTCTGATATGCTGCTTTAGGCCCCGAAAACACCTCTTTGACTCCCCCCGAAACCAAAGAAACGTACACAAGAGAAGAAAACTCTGTTTTTCTCTTGGGGAGGTGAAGCAGAGGGGGAAGGGGGGCAGAAGGGCAGAAGGGCAGAAGGGCAGAAGGGAAGAGGAGAAATCTCAACCACGTTTAACTATCAGTCTGGTATCGACTTGCTCGGACAACACCACCCTCACGGTTTGAGCTCCAGTAGTGTTGTTCAAAAGTCAACCATAGCTGTTTAAACCACCAATACCTGGGCACCTGGGCCGCGGGTCTGACACCTCAAATACTGGAGGCGCGAAACGAAAACGCGGCCGTCAATCGAACTTATCAATGGCGGGCCCAGCGTTTGCCGTTTCAGCCTCGTGTTCTTGTGGCGACAAGTTTCGGACTGCAAGGCTGGGGCCGTGTGCTTGTGGTTTAAAACCACTGGTACCTCTGTCAAGCCAGTGAGGCTGATGGCGCAGAATCCATCAAGCGGCGAGGAGGAAATGCGGTCCCTGCTCTTCTTCAAGAAGAGGACATTCAGTGGTTACAGCAACAACAGATGGATGAGAATCCCGTCCCGGTTACTCTTCAAGAAGAGGATATTCAGTGGTTAAGGGCATATGCTCATCAAGACTTTTTCCATGCCCTGCCAAGGCTACCTAATGCCCTTGCACGNCTTAAACATAATCCCTGTTACTCTTCAAGAAGAGGATATTCAGTGGTTAAGGGCATATGCTCATCAAGACTTTTTCCATGCCCTGCCAAGGCTACGTAATGCCCTTGCACGAAACTCGATGCTGAGTTTAATTCCCTGTTACTCTAAGCACATGCCCTTAGACATTCAGAACGACTGGGCGTGGAAACTTAAACATGAATGCACGAAACTCGATGCTGAGTTTAAGTTTTCACGCCCAATCGTACTGTGCTTTTTTTTTAAGTTGTTGAGCCATTTCTCGCCAAGCAGGTTACACGTTGAAGCTGCTTCACAGGGAGGCTGACTGTGGCCAGAGGATGTCCGAGCGGAAAGATCAAGCACAGGAACTTTGTGTGTCTACGTTCAATGAACAGTATGGAAGTGAGGGATGACTTTCAACTTGCACCTTGCTCGATGATTTGAAAGAGTTTGCCACTAGTGCTCTTTGGACACACTTCTGGTTCGCCGGCTTGATGGTGCGCCGTTTCCTTCTTTTTTTCTATTTTGAGTGCGCTGTTTACATTTTTTTCGTCGTTTCCCCACATAGAGGAAAAGGGGAAGAGGGGGGGCAAGGGTGTGTGTCTGGGTGTGGAGTTTGGGGGGGGGAAGGGGAGGGGCAGAATTCTGCCTCTGTACGGTATGCCATTCCAAGAACTGTGACCGCACAAGTCTCAGGGGTTAACAGGGGTATCAGCGGAAAAAAAATTGTTTTCTTGGGTGTTTTTTTTTTTGGAAATTTGGTCACTTTATTACCAAAACAAAATGCTGCAAACAGTTTCTGGATTGTAGCTCAAATTAAGGGGGGGAACTTGGATTTTAAGTATATCTAACACATTTTGACAGGAAATCAATCTATGGTTAACATTCAGTATTAAGTATGAATGATTGATGGGACAACAAAATTCTATGTAAATTTCCTAATATTATAGTATTTATCTAGGCTACAAGCCGGGCTGGTCGGGTCACCCTATTTTCTTTCGGGATTTAGACTAGGAATTTAGGTACCTCGCAATCTGGCTGCACGGCGCATCTCGTTTGCGCGCACCGTGCCTCGGCAAGATCTGGGTTCTGATCCCGTGCGCCTTAATCTTGCGTGTAACTGTAATTTTTGGCGGGCACAATTGCAACTGTAATCTTCTTGTTCTTGATGTCCTTCGTGTTTCCTCTTTCCCGCCTCACCCTTACCCGTGTATGCACATCCCTTTTTCTGTTATAATTGTTCGCCACGATGCATGACTGGATCGATGCGTGGAGAGTGGTTTCCATCCCTCGCGCCGCGGCCTGGCCATGCAGACGTAGGCACCTCCTCCTCTCTTCTACTCTGGCATAATCCCGGGTTCCTCGTGCATGCTGTTCGCAGCCCGTCAGGGTTGCGTTTTACCCCCCAAACATTTCAACGTCAATCAAAATTTCAACGTCGGTGGTCGTCGRGAGGGTGGGCATTTTGAGGTTTTGGGGCCTTGCAAGGGCCAGGACCACGTAGGACCGGTAGCTGCGCATAGGAGGCCGAGGAGGCCGCCGTCCTCAAGCCTTTTTCGAAATTGAAACGGTGCGGGTGCACTTTTCTCGAATACCACAGTTTCCTCGAATAGAAAATGTACAGGTTGTATTCGAATACAACCTGTAACCTTTCTATTCGGATTTTGAAAAGAAAAAACTCTTGTATTCCGATAAAATTACTTCTTTTTGTTGGAGGTCAGGGCCTGCCCTCTTGCTCCCCGCCACTGACATGTTGCATGCTGCAGGTCTCTCTCTCTCTCTCTCTCTCTCTCTCTCTCTCTCTCTCTCTCTCTCTCTCTCTCTCTCTNCTGCAGGTCTCTCTCTCTCTCTCTCTCTCTCTCTCTCTCTCTCTCTCTCTCTCTCTCTCTCTCTCTCTCTCACACACACACACACACACACACACCGTGACACACACACACTCAAACTCACACTCACATACACATGCACACACATTATCCTGTCTATTGATGGGAAGCGCCACCTGCTGGAAACTGGGTCCAGCGTCCCATGAACATCGTGAATAAAGCACCAACCGGGACCCCACACACACTCTCTTCGAGTTGTGTATAGCGAACACAACAAAACATACATACAGCATAATCACTACCTCACCCTTCCCGAACCACATCAACAAACGAACTACGGGCTGCGCACCCGTGCCCTCACGGTAAGTCAATAAATTTCGCAAGCGCGATGAATTCGCTCTCTATGATTTTGAAGGTTAGCGAGGTCAGTGAGGATCGGCTAACGAGTAAGTTGGAAGGTGAGTAGAGCGAGTCGGGCGATCCGACGAGCTGGTGCCAAGCACGGGGGGTTGACGTGCAGGCCACGACGGACTGTGGCGCACGGGCGAAGTTGGCTTGCGTGCCCGGACTAAGCGGGGTGACGACACCGTGTTGGTGCGAGGCGACGAACTGCCCGCATCGGGAAGGGTGTAGAGAGAGAGAGAGAGAGACGGACAGCGGACGTGTTGGGATGGTGTCTCTTCTCCCCACATCTGTATAATTTTGACAATTGGCGCCAGCCATCTTTTTCCTTGCGGCTATCTCGGATTTTCTTTCCTTTCAAATAAACGATGAGTGATCTGGTCTGTTTTCCTGTCCCTACTTTCTACAAGCATGTCGAGTTGGATATGATAATCGTCTGTGTCTGATTCCGGCATGTTTTGGGCCAAAACGGTGTGCATGAATGGTCAAGTTGGCTGGAGTATTATGATGCGTGCATACTCGTCGATTTCTCATTTCTTCTCTTTCTTTTGCAATATAGACTAGGAAGTCGTGTGATTGACCATGTTCCCACCACCAACCTCTCAATTCCGATCAATGCATGGGTGCCAAGCTTTAGAGGAAGCACGTCTTTTGGTCCGTTTGAACTGGGAATCAGAATGATCGGTCGTCCATTGATCGCGGGCTATGCGCACATATAACAACGTATACATAGGCGTTTCGAAGGGAAACGAGGTAGATGCGCATGTTCGAGGTATGAATGTATTCCCTTAGGCACACCCGACCAAACTCATTCTCGGAGAACGACACACAGATCTTGTGCACGCACCTGTAAACTCGACTCTGAGGCCGCCGCTTACACGCGTGACTGCGAAACCTGCCTGCGGCCCGCCTTCCAAATGATAGGGGGTCTGTTAGACCTGCAGTATGAATGTTGAAACTCCTTTCCATGTTACCGATCGTTAGTGTTTGAGAGACCGGGAATTCCGAGAATATTGGGAGCGCACGCACTTCTTTGCACGCCCCAGAACCAAACTCCCAGAATTCCCCTATCAAACGGGGGCGCGAGCACGTTTGTCAGTGGGTCATCGGGCGACCCTTAAACAATATTCTGTACCCTTTTCGTCGATCCGGCCCGCCCACGTGTCAGACTATCGCGGAACCCGGCGTCATCATCATCGAAACGGAATATCCTCCCTATTTCCTCACGTCACCCTTCCATTTCCATAGCCTAACGATCACCCCCTGGCGTACGATTGCTCCTTGCTCCTTATTGGCGTGACCCACCTTGTTCTGAGTGCCAGCAGGACCGCGCCTACCGCGCTGCAGGGTTCACCTGACGAACCCTCTCCGAAACCGAGCGGTGGGCACACGGTCTTCGACTGAGGCCTGCCACGTCAGATTCCAAAACTTGCAACGTTCGTCGACAACAAATACTCAGACAGCGCGACAGCCACAGCGTCCCACCGGTACACCAACTACGGAACTGGCCACGACGACGGAACCAGCGGAAGTGGTGACCCCAATCTACGTAGCACCAGACCCAGGCGCGATCCGCGACCACCTTCCTGCAGTTTTGTCCCTGGAACTCACCACAGGAGATCCCAGTTCCGACCTGGGACTCCACCCCCACTATCCTAAAATCCTTGGCACACCCCTTTTCGCACTTCCGGGCCCCCATTTCACTCCGAAGAGGAAGTCGCACTGGGCGTGAGGTTTGGGCGTCACACGGCCGCGCAAGGACAAGGGAAGATCCAAGCCAAAAAAAAAAAAAAAAAAAAAAAAAAAAAAAAAAACTATGTTATGCAGAAAAATAAACTGAACAACTTTTGCCTCAGGGTCACATCGAAATTATTTATCGAATTTAAAATACAAACTTAAGTATAAAAAAAATATTTTTTATTTTTTTATTTTTCTATATCTTTTTGGCCCGGCCGGGCAAGTGGACCCGGGCCACTCTGGTAGCCTAGGTATTTATAGCATAATCGAATATAAAATGATAGGATGTTCTGTTTCTATTCTTGGGGAGGGGGGGAAGGGCGACGACCTTGAGATATCATCATTGAGCTGACCGGCCCCAGGTAATTCAAAGTGATTCTACTCTGGTCATCTGATTGTGATTCATTGAACGTGTGTTTAGGGCATCATGCCCTGCCGTACACGGACAGCCTCGAACCAGCACCCTCCTGCACAGGAGCAAAGTATCATAACCACTACAACCCTTGGAGGTGTTATAAAAACTGGATCCATACCGCTCGTGATATCCAGTCCACCTCCAGGGCTGTAGCGTCCTTGAACTCACACCACACACACACAACACCACGGACTCGACAATCCACGCACACTCCGCTCAGCCAACAACACGTAGCCCATCACCACTACTTTGCCCGGTCACACACAGCGGGCCAACTTCCCGCGGGTTCCACAGGCGCCTCACAGTGATTCACTGAACAACGTGTTTAGGGCATCATGCCCTGCTGTACACGGACGGCCTCAAACCGGCACCCTCCTGCACAGGAGCGGAGTATCGTAACCACTACAACCCTTGGAGGTGCATCTGGATTCGAGCTTGGGTCCATATTTCAGCAGTTCGTTGCGTGTCCAACTGAGCTATACCAGTTGGTTAGATCACCTATTTCCACATTGCTTTTCTCAGTTTTTTTTTTTTTGGAAAGCTGGTCACTTATTACCAAAACAAAATAGAGGGAGGCCGGGGACCTCAGATTTGCTTTTCTTATCTGCACTGCCATTGGAAATCAAGCAGCTAATGATCCTGCCGACCGGACAAAAAATGTTATTCGAATAGAACATGTGCATTGTATTCGAATAGAAAGCAATCTATGCGTTGTATTCGTTTAAACCACCACTGCCCCCGCCACAAAAACATTTGGGAGACCGGTAGCCCAAGTTAATGAGGGCTACCGGTACCATAGTGTGGAGAACCGGTAGAGTGGTCCACAGGTGGCAGAGTGGCAAAAACGGAGTACTTTTCCGTTGGCCTGCAGGTGGCAGAGTGGCAAGAACGGAAAATGCACCAAATCGACGCGGCGAGTATTTCACCATCTAAAATATTTCATTTCATTTTATTTTATTAATATTTTCCCCGAATAGATCACGACCAAATCTACCGGATCTCAAAATTTCAGATTTTTTGGTTTATTCTTCTGAGCGTGAAAAATCATCAAAGTTTGCACTTTCTTTTTTTTTTGTTTTTGGCCAACCTCCACTTGAATTGCCCCCGACCTCCGCTTCTTCCGGGCTACCAGCCTCCGATGGTCCCAGAAAGCCAATTTCTTGACGCCGGGGGGAGTGGTGGTTTAAGACCTAGGCTACCAATCGTGCAGCTAGCAATCCTGCCGACTGGATAAAAACTGTAGTTCAAATAGAACACGGGTGTTGTATTCAAATAGAAAGCAACCTATGCATTGTATTCGTTTACAACCTAGGCTACCAGCCGGGCTGCCCCGGCCACATTGTTTGCCCGAGCGGCCCGGCTGTGCAAGGACCAAAGAAGATCCCACCTACAAAAAAAAAAAAAAAAAAAAAAAAAAAAATTCTGAAAAAAAATGTTATGCAGAAAAATAAACCGAACAAGTTTTGCCTCAGGGGCCGGGACCCATTGGCAGCGTTTGATGGGACCCATTGGCAGCGTTTCACAGGACCCATTGGCAGCTTTTGACACGGGCGCCGCTGTGCTTTCGATCACAACCAGCAAAGAGTGACGAGCTTCAAACGTTGATGTCCAAAAGTATGGACGGCTCTGGTTTCCCTAAATTTTTAGGCTTCAGCCTCGACGTTTCCTCCAATCCCGGCCTATGAAAAGTAGTGCTTTCTTGAATTCGTTATTCCCTTTTCACTGTATCAAGGACGCAATATTGACATTTTTGGAGGCAGGGGGTGATTTTGCAGCCTTGCTCCAAACGCCAACAAAAAGGAAACAAAGTTGTCTACTGCCAGTGCAGACCTTCAGAGGACGCAGCCCATTGGCTGAAGGAAGAACCCATCCTGAAAAAGATGGCAAGGAACTCGCTGGCTCCCAGTCCATTGGCTGCGGGAGAACCCAGAGGAGGATTTTACTTTCTTTAATAATAGAAAACGAGTTTTTAAAATCTGAATTTTTTTTTTTTTTTGCCTTCTCCTCATCGGGGGACAGCCATATATTTTTCTCTCAGCTCACATATGGCGTTCTGCCATGTCATGGAACATATCTTTCTTTTCACTGCCTGCCACTACTGGGAAAACCATTTTTTCAATGCAAAAACAGACTCCCACACGTTGTACGCTGCTAGTGCGTCCCGGCCCCAGGTGACATCAACATTCTTTACCAAATTAAAATAATAAAAAAATAAATATGTTTTTTTTTTCACTTTTTTTGGCCCGGCCGGGCAAGTGGTCCCCGGCCACTCCGATAGCCTACTTTACAACGCATATGCGTTATGTTCGGCGAAAGACGGTCGTATGACTATACTCTGAGAAGGGGACGATGAGGAGAAGAGGCGGGCGGTGTGTGCCCGGCCCGCGCAGGAAATAGAGTACCGTCACCACTTCCTTGCTGCTTCTCAAATATTTCCACACATCGCTTTTCTTAGCACGCACGGTAGTATTGGAAATCGTGCAGCTACCGTCGTCCCCTGAACATAACGCACCCTGAAAATGAACCTATACAAGGTATGTTTCCGACCGAATACAGTCAAAATGAAGGTGAGTTGTTGCATCGGGGGGAAGACGGTAGCGGTCCTGCCGACCGGATAAATACCGTTAAGCCGCGTCTCATGAGCAAAGTCGAGCGTCCTCTGAGCAAATAGCCCCCCAAGGCTTATGCTCATGGATACAATACACGTGTCATCGAGAGAACAATGCGCCCTCGAGAGAAATAGTGTCTCGCGGCACCAGTCATGCTTATGCTCGTGTATCTTTCCTTGTTTCAGCAGAACATTCATTCTCATTTTGCACATTTGGTGAGTGGTGCGGCCGAGGCCCGTAGGCTCATGTACACGGTGCAGGTTACACGTGTCAGCACGAGAACAATGAATTCTCACAGTACACACCATCCTGAGGCCGTACTCACACTAGGACTCTTTCCACTTCTCTCTGGACGTAATTGCATCCAGGTGCATGCAGGCGCATCCAGGCAGGGCCGGAAAAGCGGCCCCATACATCCAGGAAAGTCCTAGTGTGAGTATGCCCTGAGACTCGACCACGTAGTCTTACGTAAAAAAAAAACACAAAAAAAAATACAGCCAACCATATGCACAGGTTGTTGCCCCCTCCTGCCGGGAAACATCAGCAAGACCTCCCCACATGCATGACATCCACTTCCTTCCTCCTCGTAGGAGATCTACCGTGTTCACCCGAATAGAACACCCAGTCATTATCCCTGTATGTAGCCTGAAAATTGCACCAACTACAATATAATGACCTGGCGTTCTATTTGGGTGAAGACGGTAGGCTCATGAAAAACACGGTACACGTGTCATCACGCAGAACAGGCGCTCTCAGACAAAACAACGTCCCGCGACAGGAGCTAGCATTCAGGTTTCTCCCTCCGCTCAACCTCCCCATCCACGCAATCCAATTCCCCCCTCATTGGCGGACGACAAGCGGAAGGTGCACGCGGACGCGCGCAATGCTCAAGCATTTCCCCAGGCTTCCCCGAGGCATAGGGCGGTGAGACTGCCGTAACAGGGATGCGTTCCACAACTGTCAAGATCAAAAAAAAAAAAAAAAAAGGGAATAAGAGAGATAAGAAAGAGATAAGAGAGAGAGATAAGAGAGAGAGAGATAAGAGAGAGAGAAATAAGAGAGAGAGAGAGAGAGAGAGAGAGAACAGAGAGATAACAGAGAGAGATAAGAGAGAGAGATAAGAGAGAGAGATAAAGATAAGAGAGAGAAATAAGGATAAGTGAGAGAGAGAAATAAGAGAGAGAGAGATGAGAGAGAGAGAGAGATAAGAGAGCGTCCATACCTGTCCTTGTTCATCCTGCATCGCAGAGTCTCGATTCAGGTAATGGTAGAACGTAGTCATGAACTGCATGACTCCCCGTTGTTCGCGATCGAGTTCCATCGCTCTGGCATAGGCGAAGCGCCGACCTGTCAGGGCAGAGAAGAGACAAGGCGGAACGACAGAGAACCCTTAGAACTCAGTGCAAAAAACTGAAAGAACACCACCAAGGAAAAAAAAACACGCAAAAAGAAAAAACGCAACACGCAAAGAAAAAGGACGAACACAGAAGCCTGAACAAGCAAACTGTGTGATAAGCGAAGCGCCGACCTGTCAGGTGCAGAGAAGAGACAAGGCGGAACGACCCAAAACCCTTAAGAGATGATGAGAGCAGAAAAAACTGGAAGAACCCCACCAGGGCATACGAAATCCGGGACGAAAAACAAGCACAAAAAAAAAAAAAAAAAGACAAACACAAAAACCTGGACAAGCAAATCATACCTTTCTCGGCCTTTTAGCTATAAGTAAGATCAAACACATATCAGCACCGAGATGAAAGCTATAAGTAGTATCTGTTCTGATCACTTCAATGTCTGATCCGTGGTCCATTCGGCCACATTAACCCAAAAGAAAAAAGAACAGGCAAACAGATATCAGCACCGATTCATCCATCCATCCATCCATACCCATCCGCACTTGAGCCATGTAATAGAATTGTCTCCTCTCCGCTTTCATTACGCAAAAAAACAAAAAAAAATAATAACGGCGATGAGAAAAAAAAAACGAAAAAACAAATGACAGTACGAAGACAAATAAGATTAGTGTGCATGTAACGAGTCCTACCGTCTTCCCGTATTTGGCACAACTTTCAATCCAGATGCAGCGAGAATACAGTACGAATACAAATACGAATAAAACGTACGGTCATTCTGCCTGTATTTGGCACAACTTTCAGTCCAGATGCAGCGAGAATGACAGTACGTACTATTCGGAAATCACCAACGTGCAATGAACCCAAGTCGTGGATACAATGTCGACACTGAAAGCCAAGATTATCGAACCAATGATAGATCTTCAACGACAATAGTATCCAGTAAGAAAGTGGGGGTTGAGATAATCATACACGGACGAAGAGAGGTGGGGGAGATTAGACAAGGGAGAGGGATAAGGCCCACTCCTTCTCCGGGCTCCTCCTACGACAGCAACCCCACATCAGTAATGATCTGAATACAAATTAGAGACTCAGCCTCCGGGTGCCACGTGGCACCGATCAATACATTAATTA
>BFEA01000214.1:2283733-2298665 GCA_003427395.1 Chara braunii
GAAGGGTGGTTTTCATGGTCTTCAGACCTTTCACCACTTCAGGACCATTCATAATTTTCAGACTGCCCAAAACTCTCACTTGACCACTTCAGGACWCCCTTCACCACTTCAGGATRCAGCCTGCCTAAACAGGTGGTTTTCAGGGTCTTCGGACCTTTCACCACTTCAGGACCATTCAGGATTTTCAGATTGCCCAAAACTCTCACTTCATAATTTTCATTCCTGAATTTTCAGCTACCCGATAACTGCTTGTGAGGCCAGGTGCTTTTGGGAATGGCTGCACTTAACCATTTTAGGACTGCCTGTTCAAAACAAACAGGCGCAGTCCCATCAGCCCCTAGAAACTTCCGGGGCTGTACCTGCTCCGCGACCGTTACTTTTTTTTTTTTCTTCTTCTTCTTCGTCTTCTTCCCTCTTCTTCTTCACCCCACCCCCTCGTTTTCCCCTTGGTCATTTCACGGAGTCGAACTAGAGTCAAGCTCAACAGGGGCTCATTCCCCTGTCCTACCGCGCGCCCGTACCTGGCCGCCAACAATGCCAGATACGGTGTCATTCAGCTGCCCGTTCTCAAAGCCCAACGGGCGCAGGTAAACCAAGCGACGGGGAAAACCCAACATAAAAGAAGAAAGAAAAAACAAGAAAAATGAAAATAAAAACTAAAACTAAAGAAATCTAAATAGCAAAAAAGAAAAAAGAAAAAAAATCGACTTACCTTCGTAGTGCAGCCGTTCGAAATAACGGTGCCACTTCAAATAGCTACTGCCCATTCAGAACGAACAGGCGCAGACATAGCAGTGCACAACAGAGAAAAGGGGGGGGCCACAAATTACGGCGGTGTATATTTCTATGTTCTAGCGGAAGATTCATTCGATTTTGCTCATCCTATAGGTATAGCAGCTCTCTCTCTCTCTCTCCCTCTCTCTTTCTCTCTCTCTCTCTCACACACACACACGTACACACACACCTATAATGTATAGTAATCTCACATTACAGTCATAGATTCATTCGAGTTGCTCACCCTGTTAGCAGTAGCAGCCCGTTCGTTGAAACAAATGGGCGCCCTCAGTAAACTCACTAACTAAGAGAAAGAATGAAAGGAAAATCTAAAAAGAAAAACAACGAATCTAAAAAGAAATCTAAGAAAAATTTAAAACAAATCCAAAAGAAGGAAACTTAAGGAAAATCTAAAAAAAAAACGAAAAGAAAAACAAAATCAGAAAAGAAAAGAAAAGAACTCACCTTGCAACATAAAAAGAGTCGCCCGTTTCTTCGGACACTGTCAAAAGCACTGGGGTTGAACCGCCCCAGTCACATCCGAAAGCGCTAAGTGGCGCTTGAGTTAGTAGTTAGTTTTATTATTTTTTTCTTCTTTGTTTTTTTTTTTCCTTTTTATACGTGGGCTTAACCCCCGTTCGTGACACACCCACTAATGTTGAAATACGGACCCGAGTTCGATCCTTGTCGGGATCGAAAAAATTTGGACCGCTTCTCGATTTATGCGTGTCATCCTTGAAAACGCAGGGCCATGCAGATCTGCGCGGCGGATTTCCGCCGCATGATCTTCGTGATCGTGCGACCAAAATCGGCCACGCTTGAACACACTCCGGCGGACTGCTCCAAAAGGAGCTAGCGCAGTGGGGCGCATGTAGTTCGATCGCGGTATCTACCGGGTGAGAGTTTGGCATTGTAACCTACTGGGCTAGCTCCTATCATGACAGTGATAGGAGCTTCTCTCTCATAAGAAGAGCTTGCCCAGTCATTATTCCTCATGCCGGGGCTTCGCAGGCCCCGCCTGTCCGTGGTCTAGCAGGCCTTGCGGCCGGTGGCCTAGCAGACTCTGCCTGCCTGCTTCTTCCCTGTGGATGACTGCCCATCCACCACTCTGGGCCCACCCATCGGGTAGGCCTCGACATAGGCGTGCGGGCCCCACCCTGGCTCGAGGTCAACCCGGCGGGCCCAGAAAAAAAACCTTGCTATTCCTCTCACGACGTGGCCCCATACCCGACGCTGTCGGTGCGAATACCCTTACAAGGGTATCCGCCCTGGTTTTGTAAATGATAAAAAATACACTGGTTCAAAGTTTAAGTATACTGCACTAGACGCGACAATGTCTGGCGTTCATATTGATTGGATGATTGACTAGAATAGAGAGTGTGTGGGCACGCAAGGCTTAAGGCGTGCATGATTCTTCCTTTTTATTGATGTTTGTGAACAACGGCGTTGACTGCCAGTCAGGGATTGACTTATAAAGTTGATTAGGATCAAAGAAGTCGTGCCTTTTCTTTGGTACGTTTGACCACGAAGGGAGCACGTAAAGTTGACCAAGTATTAGGTCTTGGTGTGTGGTACGGCGTGTGTGGTGATCTTTGCCGTCGTCTAAAGCTAGCCGGCATGGATGCCTAGCGGCCATAGGGGCAAATATGGGCTGAGGTTTGGCCTATGGATGTTTGAGCGACCCGCGCACCACGTAGCACCGGTTTATATGGGGTTTTGCGCAGGCTGGCCTCAGGCTTGGGCTTAGCCCTATAGGTTACGACATTGGACTTGTGGAATGGAGTTGCAGGGTTCGAGGCCAGAAGGCGGCAGCATGGGAGCGGCAGAGCACGAAGAGGACTGAGGGGTAGAGGGTCCCACGGGACAGTCCCCCTTAGTTTTGTCGGGGGAATCCCGATTGCAGGTCTACCGGAGGAGGGCCCGGAGAGGGGCCGCGGTGGCCCACCCTCATTTCCTGTCTTATGAACTGCCTACAACAAAATTTTATTTTATTTATTTTATTTTATTTTTTTGTCATTCTTGCTTTTGGGGTGCTTGAGCTGGCGACCTGTGATAGGAAGTGTGACTGCCGCAGACCAAGAGGTCGAGGTCAAAGGTCGACTGTGCTGAGTCAGCAGTACCCGGTCTCGGTCGTCCCAAGCTCGGTCTGCAGATGTCATAAGGGACAGTGGGTACCCCGGACTGATGGAAAGTGGACGGGTCGGTACCAAACAACAGTATAGATCAAGATGTTGCGCCCAACCATTCAGTCATTTCTGCGTAAGCTATCCGGGAGCATTGGCACAACGGCTGCACAACGGTGGTTTGCGGGGGCCGGCGTCGAAGTGGGCAGGAGGGGAGCGTAAAGGTGAAAGGGACCACTGCTGCCATAGTCGTGGAGGTAGCGCTGGGTGTGCGGGTGCGGGGTGCAGCGTGTAGGGCGGTCCGCGAGACTTACAGTGTGCGTATGCGTGAGAGAGCAGGGAGCGGAATGCAGTGTTAAGACGAGACGGTGGGCGTTGTGCGCCATAGCCTCGGTTGAGGGCTAGTGTTCGGCTGTGTTCGGGATGACCGTATATCTGAACTGGGGTTGTGGGCGCTGTTCGCCATAGCCGCCCGACTAGAGCGCAACTCGGACAGGGTCAGAGTTGCTGTATCCCCGAGTTATGAGTCGGACGCCTACCGCCAGTTAAATGTACCCCCTGTCCGCACACATATGGAGCGAGTAGAAGGTGAGTCTGAATGGGTTCGTGCTGGTGTTGGTACTTGCTGCCCCGCGCGCCCTAGGGTGTTGTTGTAGTTGCGGACGGGAGGTCGGGCGCTGGGCGCCACAACCATCTGATGAAGGTTCACCACTAAGTTGTGACCGGCTCGGTCGGGTCTGTTAACGTCGAGTTGTAGGGGGCGATGTGCCGTAGTCATCTGAAGTGGATTTATCATTGATCTGTGATTCTATCACCCATACCTCTATGCTGTGTTGGGAGCGCTTATCGCCTGTTTGTTGTAAGCCGTTTGCATGCAGGTGAAGAAAGGAGGGGTGCGGTGCGCCGTGATCGCCTGGAGGGAACTGTGATGGACATGGGCGTTTACCAGCCATGCCCTGGAACTCTAAGTTAGAGCGCTGGTCGCCAGTTGGTGTGTTCCAGCTTATGTGCGTATGGAAGGGGTGTAGTGCACCGTTGTCCGATGAAATCTGTAACCGGTCGTGGGGGCCGTGGGCGCTGCTTGGTCTATGAGGTGAGGGTGCGGGGTGATAGCCATTGTTGCCTGAAAGGGATTCGTGATCGAGCTGTGTTTTTGGTTCCCTGTATGTGCTTACGTACCTTTGAAGTTTGGCTGGCTGCCAGTCGGTTGTGAACCACTGCGGAGGGGGAGACAATTGGTTTGATTGTGGAGACATCAGGGCTGGTACTCGTTACCCCGCGCGTCGTAAGGCGCTGTTGGAGTAGTGATCGTCGGGGTGGGGCGCTGGGAACCATCATTGCCTGTCGAAGGCTGGGGTTCGAGTTATGCGCCCCACTGCTGTATTTCCTTTGAAGTGAGAGTTGAGTGCCGGGTTTTTACTGGCCACGTTCTAATATTCGAAGTCAGAAGCGACATCCCGTGATCTTTCGAAGGGAAACGGGGTTCGGAGTGAGTATCGAGTTGCTGTGTCCTCAAAGTCTTGCGTGTTGGGCGTTGTTGCAGCCTGCTGAGGAGCGGTACTCAGGTTATGGTCGGGGTTGCCGCATTCTTGAGTGGAGAGTCGGGGCAGTGAGGATGGGCGCTGTGTGTGGTAGCCGGGTGTGAAAGCGGACTGTTGGGCGTTGGGGCTCTGAATCCGGGCACCGAGCTCTGGTCTGCTATTCCTGAAAGCGTTGGGTCGGAACAACGGATTCCAGCCTGCTACATTTGCGAGGCTTGGGTGGGGTGCCGTGGTCAGGGTTGCGATGCCTCTGATCTGTGAGGTAGGCCGAGCGGTCATATGTTCGGAGTGAGGTTGGAACCCGGGAGTACGCCGATACGGTTGTACCGGCATTGGAACTGGGGTCCGTTGTCGGGGCAAATACCCTGACAAGGGTATTTGCCGAGGATTTTAAACGTTGGACGTTGTCCGACTCTTTCGTTAGATTAAAGGACTTGATGAGACTGACGTTTGCCAAAAGTTTATTCAGACCTGACCCATGACTGAGAAACTAAAAGTTTTCGAGCTTTAGTCCAGGCGCATGTAGCGTCCGGGAGTAACGGATGTGAATTGACAATGTTTCGTTTTTGTCAAAGCCGCAGAAGAGCGTGGACATGGGAACGCTAAAATTAGACATATTCTATCTAAAGCAGTCGCGCGATTCAGGGCCTAAATTGGCTAAAAAGAGGGTTCGCCGGGTATAGGGCCGCGACGCAGAAGGAATAGGAAGTTTTTGTTTTTATTTTCTGGACCCGCGGGGCTAGACTTCGAGCATGGGGGCTGACAGGCCAAAGCCGGGGTCTACCCGGTTAGATGGCCAACCAAGCCGCGGTCACGCGACTTACCGGTATGGCCAGACCACAGGCAGGTAATGCCTGCAAGGCCACAGGCGGGCTGGAAGGAGAAGGCTGGACTCTTCATATAGAAGAGCAACTCTTATCACTATCGTGATAGGAGCTAGCCCAGTAGAATAGGACACCAGACTTCCGCCCAGCAACTACCGAGATCAAATCCGGCTGCGCGCAACCTACCGGGCTAGCTCCATTCTTATGCCACTCGCGCACCATATCTGGCCGTCGATCTGGACGATCACGCGGCCTAGATCGGGCGCGCCGAGATTAGCATGGCCCTGCGCAAGGATGACACGTGTAAATTGAGAAATGGTCAAAATTTTGTTGGGATCGAACTCCGGTTTGTGACTTGGAAGGGCATGGCTGAAAAGCCACGCAGTGATCTGAGAAGTAACCGTTGGCATAAGCCAACGGGATTTGGAAAAAAAAAAAAAAAAAAAAAAAACTAAAAACTAAAATAAAAAAGAATGTGAGGCGCCACTTAGCACCGTTGGAAGAGCCTGGGGCGTTTTAGCCCCAGTGCCTGTTGACAACGCCCTAGAAAACGGACGAATGTTCAGCAGATCAGGTAGGTTTGTTTTGTTTGTCTTTTTTTTTTTTTTTTTTTTTTTTTTTTTTTTTTTTTTTTTTTTTTTTTTTTTTTTTTTTTTTCCGATAAGGGGTTGAAAAGATACAACCCCTTTCAGTTTGATGTGCCTGAACCCTTTTTCCAGGGCAGGTACATTGAGGAAAAGGTTGTACTTAGCCTTTTCCTTTATGACCCCTCAATTTTCAGGCTCCCTCTAAAAACGGGAGCTTGACAGTTACCTCTGGCAGCTTCTACCAGAGGTAACACCTCGTGAGGACAAGTGTCCTCACGAGAATGCAAAAAAATAAGGAAAAATAAACAAGGTAAAATTGAAAATAAAACTAACTATAACTACAATGCACCCGGCCCTTACTTCAGCCAGGTGCATGCTGCTAAAATCAGCAGCACTCCCTCATTTTCCTCTGCCCTCCCTTGAAAACGGGGCAGTTGCAGGTTGGGAGAGGTAGGGAAACAACTCGGGAAAATTCACGAGTTCAAATCCCGACAGGCTCAAAGCGGGGTGCAAAAAATATACCGATTTTTATTATTTTTAGAAAAATATTCGCCTAATAAAAAAATCTAAAAACATTCACGCGCATGGCTTAGGTGCCTGGCTACCTACATAAAAAATTTCAAGGACGATAAAATTGCTTTACGCCACCCAAAAAATATTCGGGCAAACAAAAAAATACAAATTTTCAAAAAACTATGATCCCGTTTTTTTTTTTTTTTTTTTTTTTTTTTTTTTTTTTTTTTTTTTTTTTTTTTTTCCCCCTTCTTCCCCTACGTGACAACTGAGAGGCAGCTGGCAGGTCAGGAGGAGTACGTCATCCTCTCTCCCGTCCTCCCATTTCTCTCTCTTCAACCCATTCCATCCAACTCCCTCAGTCCCTTCTTCACGCGCGTTGTTGTGAGCTACGAGATTCTAGATCTCGAGACCACGAATATTCGCCTTATCGTGGTGGTGGGAAGCAGCATGGTCACATATGCCTGAAAATACTATTCTTCAACCATGCGGTAGGTCCTCCCCCCCGGTACACCCTCCCCCCCTCGTTTTGTGATGAGCGGACCCAAGTTTGATCCCAAAGGGGGATTGGAAAATATGGGTCATTTCTCGATTTTTCATCCTTCGTAAAGTGGTCATGTTGTATCCGCGTGGCCGTTTTTGGCCGTGAGATCTGAAGATCTCGCGGCCGAAAATGGCAGTGCTTAGTTGGTGAGAAGCTTAAAAAAGGAGCTAGCCTATGCAGCGTATCGCCAGACTCGATCCCAACATCTGCTGGGTGAAAGTTAAATGAGGTACCTACTGGGTTAGCTCCTATCCCAGTAGGCCGCCTACTCTATGGTCTAGGCAGGTGTAGTCTGTCTACTTCTTGGCCTAGGCAGGTGTAGTCCGCCTATCCCTTCCAAAGGCAGTCACCCCGCCATCCACCCGGCTGGGCTTGGTCTAGACGACCCAACAATCCACTCCTTTGTTCATGGATTTACCCTCGGACCCCTGATAGTCCATCCTTTTAGAATGACACGACACTTTAGCCGTGTTAGCCCTTCTATCCGTCGCCTCACCCCTGCGACTAATTTTTCGGTCTTTCTAGCCTTGAATCGCGCGGCTTAGCAGTTGCTCGTCATTATTTTAGGTAGAATAGGTCTAACCTTAGCATTTTCACGTCCGTTCCTCTCTGCGGCCCTGCTAGAAACTGACGACTACCGCCATTATTTCCGGAAGTCGCATATGTCCGGACTAAGGTTTAAAAAAGTTATAGTTTCTTGGCTATAGGCTAGTCCGAATAAACTTCTGGCAGACATCAGTCCCATCAAGTCACTCAATTTAACGAAATGGTCGGACAATGTCTGATATTGAAAAACCCGAGCAGATACCCTTGTAAGGGTGTCTGCTCCGACACGGGGTCCGGTGTCGAGCACATTGGTCCCGCAAGGGGACCCTCCTGGTTGCGTCACGTAGAATTTGGTCTTTCACAATACAAATGGAGCTTCCGTAGCCGCCCCGGCCGAGTGCGCCAGCCATACCTCTCGTGAGCCCCTATGACAGGATAGGACCTACGCAGGTTACAACTTACCTCCACCTGCGGGAACTGTCACCTCCCTTCGATGGGCGTATCCCCGCCGAGCTACCAGTCAACAGTACGGAAGCTAATCACTTGCAATCACAGAGGTGTGTTAGCCAAGGGCGTTTCTCGTACGCTGTAACATAGGGGGTACGCGAGGTCCCATGCCTCTATCGGACCCGCACGCTAACTGACGCATTGGGGGGCCAAAGTCCCAAGCGCGACTCGTCGTCGGTCGACTAAGACGCAACCCACTCAGCACATGTTACACCACATTAAAACAAAAATAAATCAACTTACTCGCACAACACGAAAACACTCATCGTCCCTTTTGTACCAAACCCATAACTTTTTAATGCGCAAATTGGTTGTCATCGCGCGCGAGACTTAAAATAAAACCGCGCGGATGCAAGGTTTTCTCATATCGACTAACAATGTCAGTATACGCTAGTAGTCACAACGACGAACTACTATGTAGTATTCCGATGGTCTCGAGGGTCCCGTACAACACTCAAGTATCGCCTGACACGCGCCTTGAGGGGTTAATTTCTCAACGCTAGACAACCGCCAATGCGGTTGATCACCACACCCTCTACTGCACCCTGCGAAGAGTGGGTGGTGCACAGGTTCATACATGTGGTGGTAGTCGTTTCTCGAGGTCTTGAAGGCAAACTCCATCATCCAGGGTCTGGAGAGAGATTAAGAGGTTTGACTTTGACGGTTGTCATAGACTACAACGTCCAACCATAGAAAATTTACAAAACAAAAGATAAAAGGGGGTCTTTTTTTTTCTTAAGGCGTAGCCTGTTTAACCCTTACGCACGGTCACAGTGGCCCCGCAAATACTCAAGGTATATATATGTACATATATATAAGGGGTACATAATATGAAACGATCACTTCTCACAATCACTGTGAGATTCCTCTCAGCCATATATATGTGTGTGATCACAGACAGTCAAAATCCCGAGTCCGGACCACAAAACATACCCGCAATCACATTAAAGATTAAACCAAAAGTTCATGCACCGCACGAGGTCAACTTCAACCATTCTCTGCACTCACACCTCTCGCTTTAGTCATACAAGCCTCAACCTTTGTCAAACCTTCCATAAATAAAACACTTTATATCTTTGTTAAATTGTCATTCAATAAAGTCCGCGTGAAAACCCAACGAAATAATTCAAACCACAGAGCTAAAACCTTTAGGTTGAGTTGACGAGAGTGGATTGGAGTTGAATCGTAAACCGACGAATCAACAACCGACCTGTTATTAGTGATAACAGAAGATGATCCTCGTAGGATCAAGCTGAATATAGTCCAAATCCTAAATTAAATCAATCAAGAGGACATGCAACACAAAACAGAGCAACCCCACAAACTAGACTATCAGTGTATGGGGAATGAATCTCCATAACACATTCTCATTCAAGATTCTCCTGCTTACTAAGTCTAAGTTTATATTTAAGTAAGTGCCCAAAGAAAGGTAGACCTTTGACAACATTTTCCCTATGAAGGGTGGATCGCCATAATCGCCACCGGTCAAAATATAATCTAACTCCTTTAAACTAAGAAAATTTCGGCAACGCTTCTTGTGAAAAAAATGTATTTTCAGAATTTACATTAACTTAAATACGGAAACTGAAATCGTTTCCAACTCTAGAAAGTCAAATTTTGTTTAACTCCCTGAATTAGTAAAAATTTGGGCAGCATTTCCTCTAGAGAAGTAGACTTCCAGATTTATACTAAGTCAGAAAGAGTTTCACAAAACTTGAGTCTTGCCAAGACAAAATTTAACTAACTCCTTAGATTTGTAAAAATTTCGGTAACACTTCCCGTAGGAAAAATAACTTTTCAAAATTTATACAAAACCAAATATAATAAATAATAACAGAAAATGCGAGAATTAACCTAAGTAAAAAAACAATAGCTAAGAAAATGCAAGAATTGAGTTAACTCTTATAACTCTAACACATGACGAACATCTAAAACAACTACCTATCAAAACAGAAACTCAGACTAAGTAAAGATCTCGCTCAACCACATGCAAGTCCAAACCACAATGGTTTGTACTCTCACTCATTCCCAATGTTAATTCCTCTTAAAATAGTTCATAGAAATTTCAGATAATTTATCCCTTATACCCACTTACATACGAAATGGTGCCAGACCATTCTACTTAGAAATAATGCCTAACATGCCTTAGAATAAACACGAACATGTTGCACAATGACTTTTCTCTTATTTGAACGTATGACTAGACCGTTGAACTTAGAAACAATGTGTAGTCGCCCTGAACTGTTTAGCATCACAAGTTTAATAATTTCTCACTTGTTCCTCAAAAGAAAGGAAAATATGGTTACGGGACTGAGCTATTCTGCTTAGAAACAATGCTCAGCTTGCCTAAATAACTTCCAATTATACTCTGTACTTGCCCTTCTTTTCTTAGTGATATGGCTTAACGCTGGACCATTCAGCTTGGAAACAATATCTAGCTGTCAGTTCACATGCAAATATAAATAAATAACTTATTTTCATACTCATTTTATGCTTATGTGCGTGACTTCAGGCTAAATCATTCTGCTTAGAAACAATGCTTAACCTTCCACAAAAATCCTCCATCGGAATATAAAACAAGAGACTGAACTATTTAGCCTGACAAACCCTGAAAAATAAATATAGCAACCAGATCATTCTGCTTATAAACAATGTTTGGTCCTTCAAAAAACAATAAAATAAACATAGCCCTATGTCATTTTGCTTAGAAACAATGTTAGTCTTTGGTTGACCTGGTCAAACACATGCAACTTGTCTTCCTCCCACCTTTCCCCCAGTTCATCCCTTAGTCTACTTTCAATCAAAATAAGAAGAAACTTAAGCTTTACATACGCATTCCTTCCATTCAGCCTGATTAAGTCATGAAAAAAAACAAAATCATAGGGGAACACATGCATACAACAGTCAAACTAGAGGGAGATAATCAAACATGGGGTGTAGTGGGTTCATACAAATAGAAGGTGGTATACCTGACAGTTCCCTGCCTCCAAAACCTCGTTTAGGTTCCGGCAGAGCTCACGCAATCAGTGGACAGACTCCCCATAGAGTCTTGATGGGGTCCTACGGGTTGCAATTTCACTTGTCGCCTTCCTCTCATAACCAATAGACTAGACTTAGAGTAAGAATGGCAGAAAGAGAAACATTAAGTCGTTTTGATACAAGAGAGGTGCACTCAAGATCGCGTAAGAGGACCTTGATCTCTTGATGCGCCTGAGGACCCCGCAATGATGGCCAAATCGCAGAAGTTTGACCAATTTAAAGTCAGATCTTCGACTGTTGACTCTCTGGCGATCCTCCCGATTCACAACAATAATCCCTTTCTACAAGCTAAGTCCCCCTCCCACGGTTGTTCCCTTGCCTTCCTATTACTTGCTCGGCAGGGTGGCAGCGCCTCGACCAACAGGTAGGTATGCAATCTCGTAGCTCCCCTCCTGGCTATCCTACGCAGCAAAACGAGCAGCACACCAGCTAACAAGTAAGTTCGCAGTTTCCACAATTATTTTCTGCGCCCGCACAAAAGAATGAGTAGCGCTGTCGAGCGTATCGGCTCCCGTCTTTTTGCAAAGTGCGGGAGCCCTCCCGGCCATGTCATGCATGAGAAAAACCAAACAAAACAAAAACAGAGACAACTCGAGAACGACGTAGAATAATCCCGCGATCCGCCAAGACGGTCGCGGTCACGTCGCTCCTTCGCCGCTCTAGCCGGGTGCGCCAGCTGTACATCCCGCGGTCCCCTACGACAGGATAGGTTCCCGTGGGGCATAAACTTCCTTCCCTAAGGGGCTGTCACCACCCTTAGGGGCATATCCCTACCGAGTTACTGACCCACGTGCGAAAGCTTTTAAATGCAATTGCAGAGGTGGGTCAGCCGAGGGCGTTTGCTTGCTCGCTGTAGTATAGATACGCTTGGTTAACGCCAAGCGAACCCGAACGCCGTTCGTTCCTAGAGCGCTGATCTCCTAGGTGCCGAGCGGACATCGGTCGACTAGGACGGTCTTAACCAAGCGCGAAACCCAACATTAATCCTAGTACCCAATCTGAAATGATAACTAAAAGAAAATTGAATCTTCATTTAATACATCCAATATCACAAGATCAAAATACAATCCGACCATCATGGGTCAAACTCCACAAAACAGTTATACAACCGCCAACAAGGAGTTGGCTAGCGGCAATAGCATTGATGCAGCCGACAAGGTAGTCGGTTGCCTTAGTCTTGACTTGATGAGATGCGTTGCCAAAGTTATTCATTTCACCCTACCGCTGACCTAAGATTCGACATACATATCTGTCTTCATCCATTTCTAATCGTTTTTGGATGACAAGATGCTTTGCGGTTGATTCTTGATCAGGGGCATTGCTTGAGGTGTTGCACACCTCTCTCTCTAGGAAGTGGTCTGTGGTACTCCTCCTCCTCGCCCGAGCACACGACTCAGATCTTAGAAGTTGGACCGTCTCCACCGAATCGGCAAGTAACCCCCTATAGAACGGTCCACTCTGGGTCGATAACAGGGTCGGTTCCTGAAGCAACGAACCCCCGCCCCAAATGCTTCATAGAGATAGAAGATGTGTCAACCGCTACTAGTTTTCATATATTCTTCATTTCTCCTTAGTTCATGGTAACTCAGATGAAAAGAAGGTAAAGAATGAGAATCATTTGGACTGGTATAGGTAGATAGGGTCATTCAGGATAGAATGCGTCAATCCTCGGGAAAAAACCCAAGTCTGTTTGACCTTATCTGCTTTCTTTCAATCGAATTATTTCTATGACACACACTGAACAATCTTTTTCAAAACAACAAGTTTTTTTAACAATCAGGCAGGTAAAAGGGAGAAAGAAGATAATCTTTTTTCTTTTCTCCAATAAGCAAAATCAGTCTCCTTTGCAAGCATCCTTCTACCGACCTGCACAAAACGCAAAAGAAACAAGTTCAAAAGAAAACAGTACAATCCCAGACTCATGTTAGACCTTCCCATTCACATGCATGACTCGCACAACTTTCTCTACCTTTTCTTTCGAACGTTCAAAACAACAGGGTCAAGCAAAGTGTGGGTTCACACAGGTGTGAAGGAAAGTCTGAGTCATTCAACCGACTGACCTTGAGCGAAGTTTGATCCGGCCTACTCAAGAAAGCCGAGTAATATATCAATCAGAAGAAAATAATCGTCGAAGAAAAAATACTCGGCTCACAACTCCACAAGTCGTGGTTGTTTCACTGAACGATGGTCTGCCGCCTTCTCCAAGTGTCTGATTAAACCAAGGTTGGGTCCACTTAGATGTCTGAATGGGATAACCCTCAAAAAGGGTGCTCCCATGATCCAAACCCACATCGCCTCAACATCCCAGACAGTTTCAACGCAGTCCCAACTGCACCACGTACTCCAAGGACACTTCCCCAACCAACAACAAGTCAATGTCGCATTAAATCATCCTGTCCACTCACAATAACCACATGAGCATGCCGATCCCGATCTCAAAATCAGTCCCACCTGGTTCTAAAAATGGTCCCAGACGGTCCCATGCAGTCCCACACCATCGCCACAATCCAGATGGTCCAGAACTCAAAACCGCTTGCACTGTGCGCCGCAAAAAAAATAAAGATGCCCCCCAGTGAAACCGGCAGGTGCCGCGAGCCCCATAATTACTTCGTCTCGTGCAACCGCTCTGCACTTTCTGCATGTCGTCGACCCACGCACTACTACCGCACAGTCCCAACCACGCACCAGTGTTAGCCCAACCTCTGGGCCCCATTAGAATCCCCCATAGTTGCCGCACACCATAAAAAATAAAGCGTGGAACTGCCGCTCGTCGCGCCATCAAAACCGGTACCACGTCGCGGTGCCAAAAATATTAGCAGCATAACCTCACAAAAAAACATCGCCACTGTCGTGCCACCAAACGGTTAGCACCTCCCCTTAGGGAGACCTTGATGCCACTACGCCATTAGTTCGACATCACCCCCTCCATCAAAGTGTCGTCGTCACCACCACCATGAAAAACCGACAGCGCTTCCGCACCACTGCCGCCATCAATCCGGCAGCACTTCCGCACCACTACCAAATATCAAGTTGCTGCCAAAAACATTCGGCAGCGCTCCCGCAGCACTGCCAAAAATGTCAATGCAGCCGCCGCAAAAATCCGGCAGCACCTTCCCTTAGGAAGGTCTTGACGCCGCGGCGACAGTCCGACAGCATAACCCCACTAAAATAGGTGCTGCTTGCCGCACCGTTCGGACCATGACGCAGCCTTACCACCGCAGCACCAGCCCACATACACAACACACGCACAATGGTAGGGCAAAAGCTCCAAGCCCTCAACTATAGCTGCCTCCCTTCTCATTCTCCAACTCTCTGCAGACCTCCACTCCACCAGCAACACCTCCACCGGCAGCACCTCACCTCTCCAACAACATACAACAGCCAACCAGCATTCACTCAAGTGAATGCCCCAGCAGCATTGCCGCAAGTGTGAGGCAACTGGGTGGAGTGCTGACTTTTATAGCCAGTTGATGGCTGTTGGCAGCGACTTTGCCCACAGCCAGGCAAATTCGTCAGTGCTCCTGGCCCTCGATCTAAATCGATGGCCAGGAGCTCTGAGCCTTGGTTTTTCCCTTGGGGAGCCAAGGTCATCAGTTTCCAGGAGTACCCGACCGTTTTCCCAGGCCAGGGAGAGAAGGTAACAACAGTCGTATTTTTCATCACCACTTCAGGACACCCTTCACCACTTAAGCCTGCCTAAACAGGTGGTTTTCAGGGTCTTCGGACCTTTCACCACTTCAGGACCATTCAAGTCCGAAAATCCTAAATGGTCCTGAAGTGGTGAAAGTTATGAAGACCCTGAAAACCACCTGTTTAGGCAGGCTGCATCCTCAAGTGGTGAAGGGTGGTTTTCATGGTCTTCAGACCTTTCACCACTTCAGGACCATTCATAATTTTCAGACTGCCCAAAACTCTCACTTGACCACTTCAGGAC
>BFEA01000214.1:2306092-2329093 GCA_003427395.1 Chara braunii
AGAAGCTTACCTTGAAGGCGGGCCAGCGATACGGGGTGGATCGAGTGAGGCTACTGTCACTCCTCGTGGCGGCTGATACCGTAGTAGTTAGGCTCGTTCATAATCAACGTGGTTGTCCCCGGTTGACCCTCTGATCAGTCTGCTGAGTAGACTGGGATAGCGAGATGAACGAGGATAGAAGGCAGACAGTGGGGCGGGGGTAACAGAGCCAGAAGACAGACAGTGTGGCGGGGAATCACAGTTTTGTTGGTTGCCCTTGCGGTGGTCGTGTTTAAACGATTGCAGCCCTCACTCGACCTGAAGAGCCTCAACTGAGGCTTGTAGTTACGATTGAACCTGGCCATATGATGCAGTCAGGTACCTCCGTGTGTTAGCAGCAGTGAGTGAGACAGGGTGTAAAAGGCTGGAGAGCAGTGGATGCCTCCGTGATCAAACGAGAGATCTACTCTATTCTTGTTCGTACTACGTGCGGAACCGCTTGGTTTGGATATGCGGTACAGTTTGACCGCATTCATGAGACAGAGCCGTTCGTCGTGATCTGCTGAGTATTGGAGTAGTGTTACTGTGTATCTGAGAAAGGTTTTGGGGTTGTCTGTGTGACTAGTGGCCGGTGCGCTGCTCTGCCTATTATATGGGGTGAGTGAGTACAAGCCACGCAAGTTACAGACCTATCAGCTTGACCAAACCATTACCTATTGTACTACTTGGAGCAACAAGGGACAAAATACGGGTTTGGAGACTTGCCTGTTGCCCGCTGCTGTGCGCTACTACGGACTATGGGCAATCGACAGGAGGCTACAGACTGCGGACAGAGGGCTACGAGTCTGACCGCTGGTCAGGGTCGCGGCCGCTCGTGGTTGGCGAAGTGATTGGCCCACGAGCATTGGCAGGTCAGAGATTTTCTCGCCTGTTGAGCTATAAGGAGTACCGAGGAGTGCACCGCTTGCTCAAAGAAAACTGGTTGTGTTGTTGCTGCTTAAGCAAGCTACTTGGTGCTACTGATTGGCGGTACTGTGAATGCTGTTGTGTCCCATGGTGTTTTGCTGCTGGTATGGCCGTACGGATTGCGAGACACTGGCTGCGCTACTAGCCCCATCACATTCCCACCACATTTCAGTGTGTAGTTGCTGTGCGCCTCTATATTTTGAGCACGGGCACACGGAGTGGATACGTTGTCTGAGTATGGTTGTTTAAATGCTGCGGGGCTACAGTTTATCGGAGGGGTGGTTGCGTACGGGAAGAGAAGTTAATGTTGCGAGCCGAGATTTCCATTGGAGGCTTTTACTTTGGCAGTTTGACGTCGGTGACCAAGCTGTTATTTTCTGGCCGCCATTGCGGGGCCCTCAGGCGAATCAAGATAACAAGGCCCTTCCACGCGAGTCTGAGTGCACCTCTCTTGGATTTGAGAGTCTCAAATCAATCTTCTTCTGCCTTTCTAACTCTAAGTCTAGTCTATTGGTTCTGAGAGGAAGGCGGCAGGCGGGATTGCAACCCGTAGAACCGAAACAAGACTCTGTGGGAGGTTCGCCCCACCGATTGCGGGAGCCCTGCCAGAACTCAGGAGGAGTTCTGGAGGCAGGGAACTGAAAGGTAATTGTTGCTTTCCCTCTATAAACCTAGATTATAGCCCCTACCTGTACTACCTATTGTGTTTTAACTGAGTATATGGCATGCATCCCTATTTTGACTTTCAGTTTGACTTTCAGGAAGTAAACCAGATTAAATAAAAGAATGCTTGTACAACCTCAGATTCAGTTTTGTTGATTGTCTGAAGGCAGATTGTGAACAAAAGGGGAATTGCACTTGGGGGAAGGTTGGGATGAAGAGAGTTTGCTTGTGTCTGAACGAGTCTTATAAGGTCAGGCATTGTTTCTAAGATGAATGGCTTGACTACTGTGTTTTGCTCTGTTTTCTGAAGGGCCAAGCATTGTTTCTAAGACGAATGACTTGGTCGCGGTGTTTATTTAGTTGTGCCAGACATTGTTTCTAAGATGAATGCCCTGACTACTTATTTTGAGGGGTATTGATTGCCTGAGTTTTGAGGACCAGACATTGTTTCTAAGATGAATGGTCTGGTCGCTGTTTATTTCTGGGTGGTTTCTGAACAGTCTCTGAGTTTAACTCAGAGTACTCTGTCTTTTTTTGGTACTGAGAAAAAAGGGTTGAGCATTGTTTCTAAGATGAATGACTCAACTCTTTTGTTTGTTTATTCTGAGGGGGTAACTTTGGCTGGGGGCGAGGCATGTTCCATAAGATTGGATGACCTTGGACTCATGCCACGCACAACCGAACCAGAGAAGAACGAACCTGGCAGAGGACCAAACATGTTCCATAAGATTGGATGGTCTGGCCCAATGCCTCGCACATGCTGGAACCTGAGAGGTTATAATTTGACTATACCTTATACTATTCTATCTATGAACAGGCTAGTCAGGCACGGGTTCCATAAGATTGGAGGACCTGGCTATAGTTTATCATACGTTGAAGAGAGTATGACTAAGAGTATAACGGAAGGTAACCTGGGCCGTCTGAGCATTGTTTCTAAGATGAATGACTCAGTCCTACGCCCCTTTGAAGACTAAGTTCATATATATATATATAACTTGGGTATTAAACAGTTCAGGGCGACTAAGCATTGTTTCTAAGATGAATGGCTTAGTCATATGCCCAAAGGAAGAGAAAAGTAGTTGTGCAACCTGTTCGTGTATACTTGATGGTTGAGTCAGGCATGTTCCATAAGATTGGATGGCCTGACTTTACGCCCTATGTAAGCGGGGTATAAAAGGGTAAAGCATTGAACGATTATGAACTATTGTCTGCTAGACTGATTTGGGGATGACGAGGATACTTACCTTGGTGGTTTGGCATGCATGTGACTGAGTGAGGCTACCATTTGGTCTGAGTTTTAGTTTGACAGGTAGTTGCTTTAGTTGCTCGCCAAGTGCTAGAGCGATTGGAGTTAGTTCAATTCCTGCATTTTCTGGGCTAAGTTTTTTAGTTGGATCGATTTTCGCATTTTCTAGAATCTTTTATTATACTTGGCTTTGTATAAATTTTGGTAAGCTACTTTCTCTACGGGAAACGCTGTCGAAATTTTTGCAAATCTAAAGAGTTAGTCAAATTTTGACTCGTCAAAGTTCAACTTGTCTAAAGTTTATATATGACTTAGTAAAAATATGGAAAGTCTCATTTTCTGAAGGGAGTGATGCCCAAATTTTTGCTAATTCAGAGAGTTAGACAAAATTGGACTTTGGAAAGTCAAAGAATTTGGTTTCATATGCGGACCGATATAAATTCTGGAAAGACACTTTTCCTACGGGAAGCGCTGCCGAAATTTCCTTAGTTTAAAGGACATAGATTATATTTTGACAGGTGGCGATTCTGGCAGTCCACTCTGCATAGGGGGGATTATGCCAGGGTCTACCTTTGCTTTGGGCACTACTTAAAGGTAGACTTAGGCTTAGTTAATCAGGATGATTTGAGTGAGATTGTGATATGGGGATTATTCTTCATAGACTTATAGAATTAGCCTAGGGATTGACCTGTCTTGTGTTACAGGTCTTTTGGACCGTTTGATTCCGGACTTGGACTAGTTTCAGATTGATCCACAAGGATTATCTTCTGTTATCACTGATAACAAGTCAGTTGCCGATTCGTCGGTTTATGATTCAACTCCAATTCACTCCTGTCACTCAACCTAAAAGCTTTAGCCTTGTGATTGAACTGTTTTGTTGTGTTTTCACCCGGACTTTATTGAATGGTCATCCAACAAAAGTACTGAGTATTTATTTAAGAGTTGCACGAGTGAGGCTTATATGGCTAAAGCGAGGGGTATGAGCGCAAAGAATGGTTGAAGTTGACCCCATGTAGTGCGTGGACTTCTGGATGAATCCTTGATGTGATTGCAAGTGCGTTTGTGGTTCGGCTTCTGGATGTGATTGCCTGCAATTACATACATATATGGCTGAGATGACTCCCACTGTGACTGTGAGAAGTGATTGTCCTATATAAATAAGCCTTATATATATATATATATATATTTATATGTGCCTTGGGTATGTGCGCGACTTACTGAGATCATGCGCAAGGGTTAACCAGGTTATGATTTGAGAGAAAAGGGAGATCCCCTTTTATTTTTTGTTTTTTAGAGTTTGCGTGGTTGAACGTTGTAGTCCGTGGCAGCCGTCAAAGTCAAACCCCTTGACTTCCGCCCAGGCCTGGAGTGGGACTCATCTCCAGGGCAGTAAGAAACGACTGCCACCACAGGTATGGACCTGTGTACCACCCACTCTGCACAGAGTAGTGCAGAAGAGGGTGTGTGGTCTTCAACCACGCATGGCGGTTGTCCAGCTTAACCCTCAAGGCGCGTGTCAGCCGACACTTGAGTGTCGAACGCGACCCTCGAGATTAACGAGTGCCACGCGAGTATGGGTACTACATGGTACGCCATCATTGCGAGTGCTTGCGTACGTTTGCATTCCTAGTCGATATGAGTTAGCCCTACGTCCGCGCGGTTTTATACTAAGTCTCGCGCACGATGCCTATCCGATTTATGCATCGAAAAGTTATGGAATGACACTAAGAGGCTATGAGCGTTGTCGCGTTGTCGGTTGTGTGCGTTGTTTGTTGTGTGTGTGTGTGTGCGTGTGTGTTTTATTTTCTTTGTGTTGTTAGAGTGGTGTGCGCGTGGTGTGTGGAATGCGTCCTAGTCGACCGACGACGGGTCGCGCTTGGGACCTCAGCCCCCCAAGATGTCGGTTCGCGTGCGGGTCCGATAGGCATATTACCGAATGTACCCCCTATGCTACAGCGAATGAGAAACGCCCTCGGCTGGTCCACCTCTGCGATTGCAACTGATTAGCTTTCGTACTGTGGACTGGTAGCTCGACGAGGATACGCCCACCGATGGGAGGTGACAACTCCCGTAAGGTGGAGGTAAGTTGTGCCTCGCGTAGGCCCTATCTTGTCGTAGGGGCTCGCGAGAGGTATGGCTGACGCACTCGGACGGAGCGGTCTAAGGAAGCTCCATTTGTGTGTTCGTGACGAGGTTGGTCCAACTCCTGCGTGACGCGGCCGAGAGGGTCCCGCGCTGCCACGTGCGGTGTCGGACCGATGCGCTCGACAGCAGGGGAGGGAGATTTGACTATGCCAGACTATTTCGTCGGGGTTACACCGACCCATCAGGCGGGTGTGCCCCAACAGCTCATCCCTGGATGAGCAAAAACGAATGAATCTGCCGCCCTAGGCGACTATGTTCAGAGAAAGAGAAAGGGGGAGGGGGTTGCTAACCTACCTGTGGTTGGCCCCACGAAAACATCCAACGATAGGATGAGCAAAATCGACTGAATCTACCTCCGGAACGCGGAGGTATGCAGGGCCATTGAGGGAAGGGCCCCCAGGCAGTCGTTCGTCTGCAACAGCAGGCAAAACGAAACAAGGTAAGTTTTTTTTTTTTTTTTTTTTTTTTTTTTTTTTTGTTTTCCCCATTCGTAGCCGATTGAGACCCAGCCAAACAGGGAAACTAGGGAAACGAGGCAGCAGCCTCGTAAGGGCAAAAGAAGAACAACAACCTTTTCAGGCTGTGTGGGAACAACCCAACCTCCCAGCTCAGAAGCCACGAAAATTCGTGGCCACGAGATCCAAGATCTCGCAGCCTACAACGTGCGCGTGGAAATGGGACTAAGGGAGTTGAAGAGGGAGAGAGAGAGAGAGAAACGGGGTGGTTGGGAGGAGGACCTACTCCTCCCAACCTGACAACTGTACTCCCCGTTTTCAGGAGAGGGCAGCAGAAGGAAGGAACAGGGAGTTGACAAACAACTACATGCTCCTGGCTCAAATCGCGGCCAGGAGCATTGCAGTTGAGGGAGTTAAAATTTTTCTTTTATTTCTTTTTTTTCTTTGCTTTCGTGAGGACACTTGTCCTCACGTGGTGCTACCTCTAATTGTCAGGCTCCCGTTTTTGAAGGGAGCCTGAAAAGTGAAGGGCCACAAAAGGAAAAGGTCAAGTACAACCTTTTCCACGATGTATCTGCCCTAGAAAAAAAGACCAGGTACATCGAACTGTAAGGGGTTGTATCTCTCCAACCCCTTATCAGAAAAATAAAAGAAAAATAGTTTTGGAAATGGCAGGAACCCAGTTATCTCGTGAGATTCCGAGATAGCTCGGAAAAAGAAAAGGAAAAATAAAATAGGGCCCCAGACTAAGGCTGTGGCTGTGGTGCGGCCATAGTTAGCCCTGGATCTAGGCCAGATCAAGGGCTCACTGTGAGCCCGCGATTTTGCCTGGGGGCTAGAGTCACGACCAGCCTTCCTCAACCACTATAAAACAGCCAGCTGTCCTCCAGCTGCCATACAATGCACTCGTGATGTCAGTGTGTGACGAGCACACTTGAGTGTTGCTGGCTGCTGGAGATGCTGCCTGAGGCAACGTGAGGAGAGGCTGGAGAACTGCAGAGGAGCGCGAGGTGGACAACCATAGCCAAGGCAGGGAGCACTCTGCTCCCATCCCCTCTGGCTGGTGCTGGTCCTACGGGACTGACTCAGGGGCGCTGCGGGACTACGGTAGTATGGCGTTGTGGAATTTGGGCCTGGGGCCCAAATTTTATTAATTTCGACCTGTCATTTTTCCACTATAGTGGGGAAGTGCTGCCGGATTTTTGCGGCGGCGACTCCGGTTTTTACGGCGGTGGGGTGAAAGCGCTGCCGGATTTTTGCGGCGGTGACTCCGATTTTTACGACGGTGGTGCAGAAGCGCTGGCAGATTTTTGCGGCGGCGACTCCAGTTTTTACGGTTGTGGTGCGAGAGCACTGCCGTTTTTTCCAGCAACGACACTGTTTTCACGGTGGTAACGACAATATTTTTTTTACTGAGTGGAGTGGGGCATTGACACAGAGAAGGTGCGTCAGAGCAGTGTTGCATTTTGAAGTGGCGTGAGTGTGACGCGGCAGAGACGCTGTGGCATTGGAGGTGAGTGGAGGTAACGAGAAAACGCCGCCAGATTGTTGGAAGGTGGTTGTTTGTTGAGAAGGTATTGTGGCAGGCGGTCGTCACAAGAAAGTGGTGTGGATCACTTTGCTGACGATTGAGTGCGGCGACCTTCACGTAAAAAAAAGCGTAATTCTATATGGTCTCCTTGAGTGTGCCGTTCAACTTCATCCCAGGTCAGCTAGCCTGACTCAGTTCTCTTCACACCTGTGTGAACCCACACTTGCTTGACCCTGGCTCTCTGAACGTCCATTAAAAAGAAGAAAAAAAATGTGTGTTTGCGTGTGTGATAGAGAGTCTAACGATGGCAAGGGATTGTATGGTGTCTATTTGTGGTTGACTTGATTGCAGGTACGACATGTGGACTGAAACGGATGAGGGTGATGATGGAGAAATAATGATTGTTTTCTCATCTCTGCGCTTATAAGTGTGTGTAAAGTAAAGGGAAAAGAAGACGCCGAAAATGAAGCGAGCACAAAGAAGAGAAACCTGAATGGACATAAAATTTCTGCCAAGGTCACCTGTTCTTTCCCAAATGACCTCTTCGTCTATGCCCGTCCGTCTGAATGACTTTCTCTTCTGTTATTTCCTCTTCTTCGTCTAAGTTGCTCTTGACATCAGGCGGCAAGAGGTTGCTTGCCCGCCGTGGTAGATGTTTTTCCTTTTCCTAGGGGGCATCTGGGGCGGGGTTTCGTTGCCTTAGGGGTCGGCCCTGTTATCGACTCAGGGGGGACCACTTTGCGGGGGGGTACCATGATGTTGCGGTGGAACCAGCCCGACCTCTAAGTTCCGAGGTTCACTCGGGCGAGGATGAGGGGTATCCCAGACCACCTCCTAGGGAATGGAGAAAAGCATCTTCACGAAAGGGTTTTAAGTTCTTGGTGCCTCGCTTAACGAGAAACTGCCATAACATACCTTTTGGTGGTTGTTTTAGGAGTCACCAACGCATGGGGAACCGGTGCCACAAGCAACCCAGTTCGTGTTCTACTAGTCAGACGAAGTGTATTTAGATACTCTCGACGTGGACGACCATTCCGTAAGAAGTACGGGTCAGAAGAAAGGACGTCTGAGAAGATCGTTGGTCATAATATCGATGGCGAAAACAATCAGAGACTTAGCATTTTTGTGGAGTAATCTGAATGAAGATGGATACTCTATCATTCGAGGAGCAGAAAGAGTAATTATTGTCCAGGAGGACAAAGCGACCATCAAAATTTCATTCGCACCTCCAAGTAGTTGTATATGGTACGAAGGTGTGGTCGAACCGAGAGTTTAAACATCAGCCAGGAGCCTGATCACTTGTTGATCTGCCTGGTAGCAGTAGAGCTTACTCGCAGGAGTTAATCATAACAAGGTTCGATGAATATACTGTCAGATCGAATATACTGTTCGATGAACAAGTTAATCATAACAAGGTTCGATGAATCACCTGTTATGGCCAAGAGAAATCAAAGCAGCAAGTGGAAGTGAAGGTGGTCATCAAGATAGAGATATATTGAATCTCCAAAGGATAGTTCATCTCCTAGAAAAGAGGGATGAGGAGAGGGAAAGTCTGCCAAAAGTAGAAATCCCTCTTTTTGATGACAATTTTGTTTCCACTTTTCTTGATACATTTGAGCAACTTGCATCCATCAATAACTGGGATGATCATAAAATGTTGCGATTAGTTATGAGATATGTCGAAAAAGATCTTGTGGATGTAGTTCGAAAAATAGCCGAAGCATCAACATGGTCAGAGTTTCGAGACGCCATGTTAGAGAAAATTTGGCTTGGGGATAAATTGACGACATTAGAGGATTTGAAGAATATCAAGCGGGATGCGTACGTAGTAAAAGATAAATTTCTTCTTGACTATGAAAGGACCGCTCGTCGGATACAAGGTTTAATGAATAAACAAAAATGTATTGTTTTCCTTGCAAATTTCTCTGAGGCAGAACAACAGGAGCTTATCCATGGGGTAACCAGCAAATCAGATTGGGTTAGGATCCGATTAAATTTCATCGAAGGGAATTTTAATCAGACACTTTGTCTGCAACTCCGCCTGATGCAGTCTGAGAGGCAATGTCGAACTGGTAAAAGAAAAGAGGATTCAACCCTCACTTCAATGCTCTTAAAAGTAAAAAGAATGATGAGTGAGATAAAGAAGGATTTAGGGAAGCAGTCAATAATTGATTCGCCTCCCATAAGTAGAAAGAGTAAGCAAGTCTGTATGAATAACCTCTCTACGCAAGTTGCTCAGAAGGAGGATTCCTGTCAATTACTATTTCAAGAATGAGAGAAGCGACGAATGGAGAGAGGGAGAAAGTATTGGAAGAACATTGTGTGATAAAGTTGTGGTAGAGTCGGGCATAGTCCAAGTAGGTGTAAGGGGTCGAAAGTCGACGAAAAACAAGTCGTTTAATTTCTGATTCGATTTTTTTTTTACCAATTATGTGTGGGATCATGATTTGTTTTGTTTCAATCTCTCATAAACAGATTTTGAGAGAGACCATTTCATAAATATTTTATCTAAGTTTGTGGAAGTTCACTATGTTCGGTATTATTTGTTGTTGTATTTGCCATCATGGACAAGTACAGGAATACATAATCTCTTCTTTAGATCAACCTGACTCTTGGCCAGGATAATGACGTGTTTGCCTTATGAATGTGATAATTATAGAAGTGTCAACCGTAAATTTATATGTGTGTTAAATACTTTTTTTATCTATAAGACATGTATTGAGTTATGTATGTATTTGAGATCTTATTTGCTATCATGTCATGGTGTTTTTGCGATAAAACAGTGAGCTCTGTAGGTGATAGTGAGGCCTGCGCCGGAGTTATACTCCTCGTCCATAGTGGGATGTTGTCATCCGGAATCCCATGTCGTTTAAGGAAGGAAGACTACACTATCATTGAAAGGGATGAAGGCGTGAAAGGTGCTCTTTAGTTTTGATGGTGGTCGGGGTAGTTACCGCTAAAACGTTGGGTTTGGATTTACCACCCAAGCTTGATTGTTTTTACGGAGTCCACCTTGCTGGGAAAGAAGGCGAGCTGGTAACTCACATCCGACTTAGTAAGGGTTGGGCTACCCTGCTCATACTAATAAATTGCTGAGTATTTAAAACACCGAAATCGAAGGGAATGTGGTGAGGCTCGAATCTAAAGTGAGGCTTGATGTCGAGATGTTATCCCTTAAAGAGGATTACACCACTGCTCGACGCATATCACAGAAAGGTCGATAACATTTGACATGGTATAAACTATAGTAAATTTCACAGTAGTAATTTCATGTCGCAACTTATATCAAAAAAGGAGCTCGTTTGTGACAGGGCAATCTGTCTTAAACGGCGTTCTCCTCCATTTTAGTCATTAGATGAAATTTAAGGAGTAAGTCTGCGACGAGGCAACCCGTCTTGACCCGCCTTCTCTTTAAAGATGAAATGAAGAGGAATCTGTCTGCGGGTCTCCTTTAATCTTTGAAGATTATATCTGCGGTAGAGAAATTTGTCTTGATCAGATTTATTTTCAAAGATTTATTGAGACCAGTTCGTCTACGGCAGGGACACCTGTCTTGATCAGCGTTTTGTTTTCAACTTTAGGTGGAGAGGAACTTGTCTGCGGCAGGGAAACCTGTCTTGATCGACATTTTTTTCTAAGTGAGAGCAGTTCGTCTGCGGCAGGGAAACCTGTCTTGATCAGCATTCTGTTCTCGACTTTAGGTGGAGAGGAACTTGTCTGCGGCAGCGAAACCTGTCTTGATCGACATTTTCCTTCGAGAGAGAGAGAAGAGTTCATCTGCAGCGGGGTAACCGTCTTGATGAGTGTTCTCTTATAAAAATAAGGACTTCGTCTACGACAGTGAAATCTGTCTTGATCGACGTTTTCCTTTGTCCTTTGAAAGAGTTCGCTTGCGACAGGGAGACCTGTTTTGATTAAGTGCGCTCTTCAAAGACTTATATGAAAAGAAAGGGGTTTCGACATAAATTATTACTTGGTTAAGATATGATATTGAGTAAAGATATATAATTTTGGGTCATTCAGACTTTGTCTGAACAACTTCAAGAAGGTTGGTACGTCTCGAAAGACCCGTCAGGGGGTTAATCCTATCTCTTTCGAATAAATAATAGTATCAACCAAATGGATGTAGCTTGAAACTAGTCAGAGGACTTTTAATACCACTCTAAGAAGATAAAAATTCCTTGAGTGGTTGTCTATGGAAGAAGGTTTCGGCTTAGTTCTAAGTGGATTATGGAATTGTTGTGTATTGTGATCATTTTATAAAACCCTGACCTCTATTTTGATGGTGAACGACGGGGACGTAGTTCAATGGGGTTCGGAAATGCAGTCGGGGCAAATACCCTGACAAGGGTGGCTGCTCTCCGATCGCCGCCGGATCTTCGCAGTGATCCTTTTTGTCCGCTTGTATGACTCTTACATGTCCAAGGCCACGAAGTGGCAGCGGCGCCAGTTCATCTCATTCGATTGAGTTGGATCAAAAAGAGTTACAAACACGAAGTGGTCCGTTCCACCAAGAGTCCATTCGATGTTGACCTAACTCTTACAGTGGGTAGAACGCAAAGTAAGATAAGCGATTGATTACATAATCGAGCAAAGAAGGAAAGAAAACTTCAACATTTGTATGATTCACCTGCACGAATGGTGTAACGACTGCCCCGCTGTCTCCAATATGGGCTCAGTGAAATTGAATTCTCCGTGAAGATGCGGAGTACCAGCGGCTAGACGGTAAGACCCTGTGCACCTTTACTATAGCTTTGCATTGATAACCTTGATTGAATGTGTAGGATAGGTGGGAGGTGGTCATCAGTGACTACTAAGCTTGAAATACCACTCTTTCATCTAAGGGTGTTAAGGCGCTTGAGATAACCATGTTGAAGGAACTCGGCAAAATGACTCCGTAACTTCGGGAGGAGTGTTTTTCTTTGCAAAAACAGACAAAAGTGACACATAAAAGGGGGTAGCGACTGTTTATTAAAAACACAGGACTCTGCCAAGTGGTAACACGATGTATAGAGTCTGACACCTGCCCGGTGCTGGAAGGTGAAAAGGAGAAGTGACATAAGCTTCGAATGGAAGCCCCAGTAAACGGCGGCAATAACTCCTTCTAGTATTAGCCAATTTGGTACATCAATACATCTTTCTATGCTGATACCCATCTTTCTGATGTTTACTAGCTTTTTGTTGTTAACCAAAGGTACGTTGGGGATATCAGGCTGATGACTCCCAAGAGCTTTTATCGATGGAGCCGTTTGGCACCTCATCATCTTGGGGTACTTACACAGTAATGTGTAGGCGCGAAGTTGGATATATGCTGGGAACTCCGCCGAGTATCCGACCAAATGACAAATGTGTCAGGGTATTTGCCGAGGATTTTAAATGTCGGATGTTGTCCGACTCTTTCGTTAGATTAAAAGACTTGATGAGTCTAACGGTTGCCAAAAGTTTATTCAGACCTGACCCATGACTGAGAAACTAAAAGTTTTCGAGCTTTAGTCCGGACGCATGTAGCGCCCGGGAGTAACGGATGTGAATTGACAATGTTTCGCTTTTGTCAAAGCCGCAGAAGAGCGTGGACATGGGAACGTTAAAATTAGACCTATTCTATCTAAAATAATGTCGCACGGCTTCGCAGCCGTGCGATTCAGGGCCTAAATTGGCTAAAAGAGGGTTGCGCCGGGTATAGGGCCGTGACGCAGAAGGAATATGAAGTTTTTGTTTTTATTTCCTGGACCCGCGGGGCTAGACTTCGAGCATAGGGGCTGATAGGCCAAAGTCGGGGCCTACCCGGTTCGATGGCCAACCAAGCCGCGGTCACGCGACTAACCAGTATGGCCAGGCCACAGGAAGGTAATGCCTGCAAGGCCACAGGTGGGCTGGAAGGAGAAGGCTGGACTCTTCATATAGAAGAGCAACTCTTATCACTATCGTGATAGGAGCTAGCCAGTAGGATACGACACCAGACTTTCGCCCAGCAGGTACCGGGATCAAATACGGCTGTGCGCAACCTACCGGACTAGCTCGTTTTGGAGCTGGCCATTGTTATGCCACTCGCGCACCAGATCTGGCCATCGATCTGGAGGATCGCGTGACCCAGATCGGGCTCGCCGAGATTAGCATGGCCCCTGCGCAAGGATGACACGCATAAATCGAGAAATTGTCAAAATTTTGTTTTCGAACCCAACTGGGATCGAACTCCGGTCCGTGACTTGGAAGGGTGTGGATGAAAAGCCATGCAGTGATCCGAGAAGTGACCGTTGGCATAAGCCAACGGAATTTGGAAAAAAAAAACAAAAAAAAAAACTAAAAACTAAAGCAAAGAATATGAGGCGCCACTTGGCACCGTTGGAAGAGCCTGGGGCGTTTTAGCCCCAGTGCCTGTTGACAGCACCCTAGAAAACGGGCGACTGTTCAGCAGATCATGTAGGTTCGTTCTGTTTTTCTTTTCTTCTTTTCTTTTTTTTCTTTCTTTTTTTTTGTCTAGATTCATTTTAGATTTTCTTTTTAGATTTTGTCGTCTTCTTTTTAGATTTCGTTTATTTTTTTTTTTCTCTTTTTCTTACTTCTTTTAGATGTACTGGACACGCGTTCGTTTCGGACGAACGGGTCATTGAAAAAAGGGGAAAAAAAAACCGGGGGAAAAAAAATGAATGAGCTTACCTTTATAGCCGGTTACGTTCAGGGCGCAAGGTTGAGGGGCTCACCAATGCCTGGGAGGTTTTCTGTTGCGACGAACGGTCGCAGGGAGGGAGATTTGACTATGCCAGACTGTTTCGTCGGGGTTACACCGACCCATCAGGGGGCTGTCCCCCAACAACTCATCCTTGGATCCTTGGATGAGCAAAAACGAATGAATGTGCTGCCCTAGGCGGCTATGTTCGGAGAAAGAGAAAGGGGGAGAGGGTTGCTAACCTACCTGTGGTTGGCCCCACGAAGACATCCAACGATAGGATGAGCAAAATCGACTGAATCTACCTCTGGAACGTGGAGGTATGCAGGGCCTTTGAGGAAAGGGCCACCTAGGCAGTCGTTCGTCGGCAACAACAGACAAAATGAAACAAGGTAAGTTTTTTTTTTTTTTTTTTTTTTTTTTTTTTTTTTTTTTTTTTTTTTTTTTTTTTCCCCGTTCGTAGCCGATTGAGACTCAGCCAAACAGGGAAACGGGGGAAACGAGGCAGCAGCCTCGTAGGGGCAAAAGAAGAACAACAACTTTTTCAGGCTGTGTGGGAACAACCCAACCCCCCAACTCAGAAGCCACGAAAATTTGTGGCCACGAGATCTGGACTCTGAGTTGACAGCAACAGTCTGCTCTACTTGGCTCTATACAGCCATTTAAGGCTGCATCGGGGTAGGGGTAGCGGCCAGGTGCATTACTAAGGCCTAGAACTTGGTTCCCCTAGGGGAATATTAAGGTTCTCAACCCTTGATCGCGTTTGAGATCAAGGGCTAGGCCTCACTCCGAATTTTAACTGGGGGCAAAGCAGCTGCCCTCAGCCCCCAGCCAGCTATAAAACAACCAGCAGCAAGTCAGCCAGCATTCATTTGTGGCTGGTGCTGCTAGCGTTTCGCTTGGGTGAATGCTGATTGTTGGAGGAGGAGCTGTTGGTGGAGTGAGAAGGAGCTGAGTGGAGGTCTGCAAAAGAGAGGGGAGGACCGCTGGAGATGGCCATAGCTGTGGAGCACAGCCATAGCCGCCATCTCAGCGAGGAGAAGATAAATAAGCGCTGGAGGTTTGCAGAGAGCATGAGAGTGAGGGCAATCAAAGCTGCTGCTGCACTTGGTGGAACGCAGGGGAGGTGCTGTTCGCTTGGCACGACAACGACGACACTTTTTGATGGTGATGTGGAAGCGCTGCCGATTTTTTGCAGCGGCGACATTGAGATTTTGGCGGTGACGCGGAAGCGCTGCCGATTTTTTGTGGCAGCGGCGCTGAGATTTTGGTGGTGACGCGGTAGTGCTGCCGAAATCTTTCCGCGTCGACGGTGTTTTTTTTGGCAGCGACGCGGAAGTGCTGTCGAACTTTTGCGGCGGCGGCAATGCATTCTAGTTGGTGGCGCAGAAGCGCTGCCCGTTTTGTTTTGACTGTGAGGGACATTTTGTGACTGCGTGCTCTAGTATTGACGGCAACGGCGTTGTGGTGCGGTTAGTGTGACAACGATGCTAAGACATCGTCAGATTATTGGAAAGTGATTGTGTGTTGAGAAGGTATTGTGGCAGACGCTCGTCGCAAGGGAGTGGTGTGGATCACTTTGCTGATGGCTCGTTGTGAAATTTTCTCATCTGAAGGCGAGAATTTATACGGTTTTCCTGAGTGAGCCGTACATCATTTTTACTCAAGGTCAGTTGATTAGTTTGGCTCAGACCCTTTCACACTTGTGTGAACCCACACTTGCTTGACCTTGTTCTTTGAATGTTCACTGAAAAGTTAGAGGAAATGTGTGTTTGCACGCGTGAATGGAAGTCTGACATGAGCTTGGGATTGCATTGTCTTCTTTTGAACTTGTTGTTTGATCTGATGTTCATGTAGGTAGAAGGATGTCTTAAAAAAGAAAATCTAACCATGTCAATGGCAATGAGAAAATGATATTTGTTTTCTGTTGCTCGCTTGTATCTATGTTGAAGGGATGAGAAATCAATAGACGACGAGAAATAAAGTGACCACACAAAGAAGAAGAAATCAACTTGACATAGACTTTTTCCTGAGGTTACTTGTTTTTTCCCGAATGACCCTCCCTGTCTATGCATGTCTATCTGAATGATTTTCTCCTCTGTGATCTTTTTTCTTCATCTAAGTTACCCTTGACGTCAGCCGAGAAGGGACCATTTTGCCTCCCGTGGTAGACGTCTTTCCCTTTCCTAGGAGGCATCTGAGGTGGGGGTTCGCTGCCTTAGGGGCCGGCCCTGCTAATGACTCGGGGTGGACCGCTCATGCGGGGGGATACCATGATGTTGTGGTGGAACCAGCCGGACTTCTGAGATCCGAGGTTCGCTCGGGCGAGGACGAGGGGTATCCCGGACCACCTTCTAAGGAAAAAATTTACGGCTAATCGCAAGGGGCCTTGAGTTCCATGACGCCTCGCGTTACGGGGGGAACTTCCATAGCATACCCTAGTGGTTGTTTTAGGGGTCACTCGTGCATGGAGAACTGAGCCACAAGAAGCTCGGTTCATGATTTCTAGTTGGAATAGAGCGCGGCAAGGCACTCTTGTTGTGGTTGGCCTTGCCACAAGAAGCGAGGACCAATAGGGTCGATATTGCGAGCAAGGCTTGGATAGCTAGAGCCGGGAACGACCCTTCCCAACAGGGTCAATGAGGGTCAGGAGGACAAGGCAACCAACAAAATTTGAAAGCAGATCCTCGTCCTTAATGAGACATCCAGTGTTCGGTTGTTCAAGTCGATCGCTGACTTGTATAGTGGTAGCCGGATTACTTGCAGATGGCATCCACACCAAAGTTTGAGTGAAAGTTTAGTCATCAATAAAGCAATAGCATCTTAACTTTGCTTGGAAGTTGGGATGTCTGCGTTTCTTTTCTAGCAGTCAGTATGAAGCGGAATGAAAAAACTTGGCAACACATCTCATCAAGTCGAAAAGTTGTGTCAGCCTAGCTATTTGACAGACAAAGTGGAGATATTTTGGTCAGACGCCATTTGAGCGTCGCTATGCATATTAATCATGCTTTTATCCTTTTGTTGATAAGTGATGTTTGAAGACGAGTCAACTCATCTTGTCTCGTCGTTGGATGGCAAGTCAAGTCGACCTATGTCGACTCGTTCTGAATGGGGGGTATGCATGTTGAATTGTATTATGGATGAATCGATTTCAGAAGATAAGTCAACTTACGTTGACATGAGTCTTCTTCATTTGAAGGTGTTTTGTCTGAGTAACTTTTGATTATCTTTGAAAGAAGGGACTAGGATCGCTCGAAGTTTTCCTTACGCTTGGAATTTTACATCCTAGTCGACCGGCGTACGTTCCAATTCCTGGAAGATCAGCGCCCCAGGGACGGGCGACATTCGGGTCCACTTTGGCGTTTAATTATGCGTACCTATGCTACAACGAACGAGAAAACGCCCTTGGCCAGCCTACCTCTGCAATTGCATTATAAAAACCTTCGCATGTGGGTTGGTAGCTCAGCGGGGATATGCCCCTGAGGGTGGTGACAACCCCTTAGGAAAGGTAAGTTCTGCCCCGCGAGAATCTATCCTGTCGTAGGGAACCGCGGGATGTACAGTTGGCGCACTCGGTCGGAGCGGCGAAGGGTCGGCGCGGGTTATCGTGTCGTCCCCGAGTTGTCTCTGAAAAGTTAAATGCCTACGTTTCTCCTGCGTGACGCGGATAGGAGGGCCCTCGCTCGCTCGGGGGTCGATGCGCTCGACAACGAGATGTGCAGCGTACCGGTGAGCAGGTAGGCCCTCATCCCCGCTGCTTACTCCCTTTTTTCTTGCTGCTCTCATTCCTCCTCGCCCCCTCATACTCCCGACTGCCCTCCTAGTTGCAGTAGTGGCAACAGTTGGTGGGGCAACTTCTGCTGACTCAAAGGAAGCAGTTGTGACAACAACCAAGCAGGTGGTGCAGCAAGCGGACCCTGGGGCTGCAGGCAGAAGGCCCGAAGGCACGACATACCATTCGAGTTCTGCAGGTAAGCCTCCACTCGCACGGCTGGCTCAACGCTACTCCCAACGACAGAATGAGCAAGATCGAACAACAACGGGTAAATCTGTGATTCCGCACTCGCCTCTTCGCTACCTCATCGCTGGGGTGGGCAACGTTCCGCCCGAAGGTAAGTCTCCACCCCCTTCCCTCTCTCTGTTGCGCTCGTTCCGCCCGCTGCTCAACCCTTGGTTCACGAACGCACCTGGCCACTTTCCATGCCAGGTTCGTTCAACAACAGGCCCACGGATGACGATCTCGGCACAACGAGCACCATCGTGGGTAGCAAAATAGCACTGCTATAACGGGAAAACCCGACCTGGTCCACATGTACTTTCCTATGCACCTGGTCGATATCCCCGACCAAGTTCACTCGCTCTACCCTCCTACCCCTCTCTCTCGCTCTCTGAGGCAAGCCCGGCTTCATGCCCCTTCTACTCCCTTTTTACAACGTCCCTCTAACCATGCGCGTAGAGGGATAGAGAGAGGCTACTCCCATAGATACGTTGAGCGAAATTGGAATGAATCTTCCGCCAGAATAGGGATAGGTTCATCGCTGTTTTTTCAATCTTCTTACCCCAACGCAACTCTACTACGCTCGATTCCCTGAGAATCGAGTGAAAAATTTGCTCTTCACTCTCGCCATGTTCATATCTTCAACACCTCTCCCGCAGCCTCATTCTCTATTAACTCTTCTTTTACAACCTTTCATCCTATTCTGATCGTAGATCCAGGCTCGCCAGCCATCAAAACCCCCATGTAGACTCTTCCCTTCTTCAAGTCCGCTAAAAAATGAGGGAAATAAGTCTGTTTTTCTCCTTCTCCTTCTCTGTCTTGGCGCACTAACTTTCATTCCTAACTCTCGATCCGCTAACCTATCACTAAAACTAACCTTCTATCCAGATCCGCCCTCCTTCAAAACCCATATAACGTGCCTTTCCCCGCCCGATTCCATGAAGGAACGGCCAGGCTATACGATTTTCACCTCCCGCCGTAACTGCTTTCTTCTGCTTTGTGTGTACCTCCACGGTTTTCACGTCCAAATCCAACTTTTCTTTCCTTCGTTGCCTTCACCCGCCTTACTCCCACCTGTGCCCAGCAATGCACTAATCCAGACACAATTGCGCTTGGGCTGATCCAGATAATCGGACTGCAGTCACGACGACCAAAACTCGCTAAAGAGTATGCAACATCTTACCTGCCAAATCGATCAACCTAATAGATGGCGCTGCAGCACCCTACCTATGTCCGACCTTCACGGCTTCGCCCCTTCGGTGAGCAGGAGGGTGCAGCCCCGTTGCGCAGCCTGCAGTGTGGGTTAGGTGAGGCGGGTCCAGGGGCGGATCTTGGTGGTCGTTGCGAATATCCAGAAGGGAAACTCTGAAAACCGAAGGGGAGGGAGGTCCCACGTGACTTGCGGCATGCGACCTTGGCCTTCGCCATTGTGCCCTGGGCCAACCCGCTCGACACACTCCGCCATCCTTCCGGGTCCCAACGGGCATGCTCACACACAAACCTCTCACGACAAACGGAGGGTGGCGGACCGTGCGCCCGCTGCGAACCCTGCCACCCTCGGGCCGCAGCCCCTCAGACCCGCTCGAAATGTTATCCAATTCCCTTCCTCTTTTAGGCTATCGACGCTCTTCGAATGGGAAGCGAGGGAAGCCACGACCATGGACCCCACCACCCTCACTTGCGTTGACCTCCTCGGTCTAAGCTTCTCGACGGGCGGGTAGAGAAATTATGCCCGTGCCTCAAATACGCGCAGGTCCGGACGACCCCTAGAACCGGTGCCGCAGCCCGCTTAGAAAATAATAATAAATAATAATAAAGATAAAAATTAACAATCTTAAAAATTAGCGACAAAACTGTATGACAAGGGGAAGAAAAAGGGAATTGCTAGTACCGCCTCGACCCTGCGCAACAAAACCATGGAGCCCTCAACCCCATGGTTCCTTCGCGCGGCTCCGATGCTCCTACACCGCCACTCGTTGACCTCGATCCTCGAATCTCCCGGATGAAAATTTGACACCATAACCAATTGTGCTAGGCCCAAGACCGAGTCTAGCACTGGTGGACGTCTATATAAATCGGTGCCATGCGGCGCACTATCGGTGCGAATACCCTTACAAGGGTATCCGCCCAAGTTCTTGCAAGCGACAGAAATAAGTTTGGTTTAAAGATTAAGTTTCTCACGTGAGGCGCGACTGTGTCTGAGACTTACGTTGGCTGGATGTGTGACTAAAATAAAGAGTGTGTGGGCGCGCGGATTTGAGGCATGCATGATCTTTTTAAATTGTTGATGATTGTGAAGGTCGACGTTGGTTGCCGGCTGGATTGTTATCCTAATTAAACAGGGATTAGAAAAATTATCTCTCGCCTATGATTTGTGTGTACGTGTGGAGGACGACGTCGACAACAGTGTGGCTTCTGAAATCGTTTCAGTAGGTCGACGCGTCGTGCAGTGCCCGTTTACTTAGGCGTCCGTCAGAGCTAAACCCAGACTTGGGCCTAGTACTAGTGGTTATGGCATCAGACCTTCACGAAGGAGATTCAGGGATCGAGACCGAGCGCCGACGACGTGGGGATCGAAGTGACGCGAGGGCCCGGCGGGGTCATCCCGCTTTGGTTTTGTCGTCGGCAACGTCCTATTAGTGGTGGTACTTTCTAAGTAATTCGTTTTAGTGTCGTATTGTTTTATTATTTTCTTGCTATACTTCGGCGCGCCGTTGACCCGGACGCGACGCCGAACATAATGGTCGCCGCGCCAGTTGAGGACCTTGAGTATGCGCCTCTGTTGATGGGCCTGATTGGATTCCGCGGGTTCAAAGTGCTGCCGAATTCCCCTGACTCGAAGTATGGACCGGGGAAACCGATGTGCATACGAATCAACGGATGATTAGCCCCGGGCCGGAAGGAACTTGAGTGGTGGGACTTTTTGCGGGAGCGCCAACCGTTCCCCGCAACCCGCGGTGGAGCGGTTGGGTATGAGTATGCCCGCGAAAACCCTCCTCCACTTCGATCTTCAAAGTTCTCATTTGAATGTTTGCTACTACCGCTGGATCTGTACCGGGGCAGTCCCCTAGGCCCATGCTTAGGCCTTGCAACAGGGGAGCACGTATGTAAAGAACCCAAAAAGGGTGGGTGAGCTCCACCCGAACGGAGTGGGATAGCGGAAACTCTATGGGAAAGGTTCACAGTGGTACTGTGAGTAAACGGGCTGTCGGACCCTGGCCTGAGCCGCGGTGGCGATACTGCCTGCAGATAGCATACTGGTATAGCTGGAGGAAAAGTAACTTGAGACGGACTCACTTTCAGTAGTCGGCTCCCTCCGGTCCCTTCCCCTCCAACTAAGCTACGGGTCAGGGGTAGTAGTTCGGTCTGCCGTGGAGTTTCTACCGCTAAGTGCTGTCGATAACTGCGCTGGCCGAAAAGGATGAGCAAGTACCTCAGACTCAAGGCCGGCGGGCACAGAAAACAGGCGTGGGGGGGGCAGCGGCCTACCTCGAGACAACGAGCGCAGAGTTACGGGGGGAGGCCCGAAGAGGTAAGGAGGAGCGAGCAGAGAAAGGCTGGGAGAGAGCATCTATAGGAAGTGAAGCTGGACATGGGTCTTGCCGGGTTCACGTGGAAACAAAGGAAGCGATGGCGGAGCTAGGCGGAGGCATCGTAGTGAGAAGAACGTAACTCTCTCGATCCTTAGCAGAATCGGGAGAGGTAAGAGACGATCCCGGGGTTTTGGCCCCGAGCGAATCCAATAATGATCCCAGAATGACGGGAGAGTGAGAAGGATGAGAGCTAGCACGAAAGTAGCAAGCGCGGTGTCCAGCACATCGGTCCGGCACCACACGCGGTGGCGCGGGACCCTCTCGGCCGCGTCACGCAGGAGTTGGATTATGTCTCGACATAACACGCAAAAGGAGTTTCCTTAGGCCGCTCCGGCCGAGTGCGCCAGCCATACCTCTCGCGAACCCCTACGACAGGATAGGGCCTACGCGAGGCACAACTTACCTCCACCTTACGGGAGTTGTCACCTCCCTTCGGTGGGCGTATCCCCGTCGAGCTACCAGTCCACAGTACGAATGCTAATCAGTTGCAATAGCACAGGTGGACCGGCCGAGGGCGTTTCTCGTTCGCTGTAGCATAGGGGGTACGCACGATAATACGCCTATCGGACCCGCACGCGAACCGGCATCTTGGGGGGCTGAGGTCCCAAGCGCGGCTTGTCGTCAGTCGACTAGGACGCTTCCCACACACCACGCGCACGCCACTCTTCGAACACAAAAAAAAGAACACGCACACATACACACAAATCGACACAACACAAACAGGGCGACAACGCTCCTAGCCCCTCGGTAGCCAACCCATAACCTTCCGACGCGGAGATCGAATAGGCGTCGCGCACGAGACTTAGTATAAAACCGCGCGGACGAGAGGGTTAACTCATACTGACTCGCGATGTAGGCGTATGCAAGCAATTGCGATGACCACGTATTATGTGGTGCTCACACTCGTGCGGCCCTCGTTAATCTCGAGGGTCGCGTTCGACACTCAAGTGTCGGCTAACACGCGCCTTGAGGGGTAATCTCTTGACGTCAGACAACTGCCATGCTCGGTTGAAGACCACACCCTCTTTTGCACCCTGTGCAGAGGGGTTGAGTAGACAGCTTTAAGCTGTCGTGGCAGTCAGACATCAAGGGGTTTGACTTTGATGGCTGTCACGGACTACAACGTCTAACCATAAAAACTCTAAAAAGCAGACGAATAGGCCGAGGGCCCCCCCCTTTTGTTCCAACCGGAGTCATGATCTTCGGGGTATCCTCTCTCTCCTCGGGTGATGACCGCGGCGTACAATAACCTCAAGCCTTTGCGTCTACGTGCGAGCCTCACGATCCCATAACTTTTAGGTGTTGGGGTGGCGAAGCATCGCACGCAGGATTTTTATATAAGGCCGCGCGGCCCCCGACCAGTCCCACACCGACCAACGATGCCAATCATATGTGGTAATCGCGGCTCTAACCTCATGATATTGAATGGCTGAAGGAACACGTCGCGAGGGGTTACCCCTCATGATATTGAACGGCTGAAAGACACGCCGTTCGGCCCTCACGACATTTCCGCCTTTCAGGCGGAGTGTCCCGCCGGCCAAGATAAATAAGCTATATGCGAGGGGAGACTTCTCCCCTTCAGGGCCTAGGGCTTGGGATGTCCTGGACAAGGACCTTGAATCCCGGCCCAGGACCAACCGTCCGACTAAGAAAGCCCTAAGACGCAAAATAGGCAGAGGGGAGGGTCTTTCCTGTCTCTCAACCCCAACTTTACGCGGTTGTTAACATGACCTCTTAGGCCTCTCAAATACTCATCGTA
>BFEA01000214.1:2357658-2384504 GCA_003427395.1 Chara braunii
CTCCTCCCTTGTCACCTCGTCCTCGCCTCCTTTCTCAACCCTCCTTTGTTGTCGTCAACTAAAGCCTGCCACTGTGTTGACGCCAACCCGACTATCATCCCATAGCGTAGTCGCTGACATCCCGGCTCCAAACGTTTGGCCCGACAGCCTTCGAGCGTCGAGAAGCAAAAACACTCGGTTGTCGGCCTCCTCGGCTTTATCCCTCTTGCCCTCACGCAGAGACCACGTAGACCCCCGCCAGACCACTCCGACGACTACCGAACATCTTGAGGGACTTCGGCCTCTCGGGCTCCAGGCGACTCCTGGTGCTATCCCGCCTGGGAAACGTCACACACGAATCTGGCCTTCGTTCGGCGCCGGATTCGGGTAAGTGCGTTCCCCCCCCAGTCCCCGATTTATGCTTATCACCCTTGCACATGGGCCATGCTGATCTTTTCTGTATCGTTCCAATTTTTACGGATGTCTCGAAGGACCCAGACCGTGGTATCGCCCGCGGCTTTTCAAGATTCGTGCAGCCTCAGTGTTACCTCTCCTTAGTGCGTGAACCTGGCCCTTCCTTCGGGCTTTATGCATGCAAACCTTGCACAGGGGCCAAGTAGATCTTCTTTATACCGTTCCCAGATCTCCCCAGCGGCCGCGTCAGCAAGTTGGCCAGTCCTCCGAAGGTGTGATCATCAGCCCCGCTTAATGGCTCTAAATCAGTAGCAGCAAGTAATTTTAGAAAAACCCCAAAAAGAAGAAAAGGGGGGGTCGCTTAGAAGGGAAAACGAGTCGCAGGCCCTGCCAATGCTCCCATAGCCTTGCGCCGCGGGTTCGCGGACGGACTCCCCCAGCAAAACACAAAAAGGGAATAGTCCCGCGGGACCCTCGACCCCTCTACTTCCCGTTACTCCATTGCTCCCGCGCCGCCATCAGTTGGCCTCGTTCCCCGTACTGCTGCCACAGTAGTTCAACGTCGTAACCAATAGGGCTAGGCCCAAGCCTGGTACCAGCCGGCGCGGCCTCCCATATAAAGTGGTGTCGCGCTGCGCTCCGGGCCAGGATACCGCTCAGGCCACTCTTTCGGCCCCCATCTACATTCACGGCCCCCTAAGCGTCCGCGCCGGCCTTCCAGCCTGTGCCCCGGCCGTCCCGTGCGCCTATCGGCGCGCCAATCCTACCACCGATCGCGCGCGCCGACCAAAAATAAGAAAGAAAACAGACTTTTACCCCTAACCAGGCCCGCAACATGGTCCGGGCCGGTCGGTTAGACCGGCCACCTACTTCAACCAAAAGAAATCACACGCCCAGCTCAAAATTGCGCGCCCACATACTCCCTACCGGGACAAGGCAACCTTTGCCTCGCGCGCGGACGACCCTCACATTTTCCCCGCATTGGCACTCAAATCCAGGTTAACCGAGCCTTCCTGTCACTTGCAAAAACCAAGGCGGATACCCTTGTAAGGGTATTCGCGCCGACAGCGGAGGGATATGGCTGAGACAGAAGAAAGTAATCATTGCAAAACTCAACGGATTTTTAACGAAACCGGCCAAGAAAAGAAGTGTTGTAGGGGATTGAGGCCCGAGCGACCACGAATCCGTGGTCAGATTAAATGATAAGTTAGTAGTTTAGAAGTTAGGTAGAAAATGTGTCGCGCTGGAGATGGCAGAAAACGAGAAAGGAGCGAGGAAAAGGTTGGTAATCTCGTCCGTTTCTTGATGAAAACGGGCGAGGGAGGATTCGAATCGGGGGTTTTCGGCCCTGGCAATCCCGATTCCGTAGTTAGAAGTGGTAGAGAGTCAGTAGAAAGAAAATTAGTAAAGGGAAGTGGTGCGCGAATATGGAGAGGTGACAGGAAGAGAAGTCGAGATTTCGCTCGATTCCTTATGAAATCGAGCGAATTAGAGAGTTAGCCGGGCATTTGGAGGATGGGTGAATCCGGTAGTGAAGTCGGATTCGAGAGTCAGTGAGTGGATACAACGGTATAAAAGCTTTAGGCTGCGCTTGGAAAAAAAAAACAATGGAGGGAATGAATCTACCCGGGTCTTAGCGGGAGGTTCATTCTCATTCTGTATGCCCGATTCGTAGGGGGGGGCCAAGTGATTCCGGCCGGATTACAAACCAGACATGCGGGACGGTGAGAGAGACTCGTTTTGCAGAGGGTGGCTATACCCGAAGGAGAGTTCGCGTAGAAGACTCGCATGACTGTTGCCTATGTGGGTTACGAGCTCGGAGAAGCGCAGAAAGTCGTGTGGGGAGAGCTTGAAGTCGAGCCAAGGGGCCAGGCCGAGGAAAGTCTCGGTGGTACGAACCAAGGAAAGTAAGAAGGGGATTTGCAGATTCCTAAGGGTTAACGAGAGCAACATACAGGTTGTGGCCGGGTGGCGGGAGCTACAACCGGCGACTCCGGATGTGAAGGAGTTATCCCGGTACCTGAAGGTGGATTCATTCCTAGCTGCTCCTCCCGATGACCTGAGGAGTAAGCAGCGAAGAACAGAAGGACTGACTCACGTATGGACTAGCGAGGCACTTAGTCTACCGAGCAGGGCAACAGCAGGGCGGCCGCGGGGAGACAAGCATGCCTGGTAGCAGAAATGTTGCGCATTCCATCAAGGCAGACTAGCAGAGGGGAAGTCGACGGTTGACAGTTTGACTTTGAGTGGCCAAGTCATTGGAAGACGGCGGCTTGGAAAAAAAAAAGCGCCCGATCGTTTTGGAGACCTCACCGGTGATGGAAAGAGGTTTGGAAAGCCTCTTTGGAAAGGTTTTCCAGACCCGACCGGTGATGGAAAGGGGTTGCCAAAATGCTGAAGGGGCGTTTCTACATGGTCGGCGGTCTGGAAAATCGCTGCCCGATCGCAGCATTCCGTTTCCAAACATGGCCCCCAGCAGAGTAGGGGGGGGGGGCATGGCATCGGAGGGCCAGACGGCATGGTCCACACAGCGACCCTTTTTTGGACCTGCGTACAGCCACAACGGAAGGCCATGGACCGGTGCCCCTACGGAAGTTTCCTATTTTGGACCTGGCCTTTCAACTTCCCTATTCGGGCAAGTGCGGCCGTTTCCAATGCCAAAGTTTGCAGCCGCGGTGGGGTGCCAACAAAATCTGCCAAACACGTTCCAATGACGGCGGGCCATTCTTAATGGCCTCGCGGGTTTTCCAACCACCGTCCCGTGGGGTCCACCAATATTCATGGGTGCACTAGCAGACAGGGTGAAACACTGACAACACTGGAGGACAAGGCACCATTTACACTTTGCACTTTGTCCCCCCAGCGCAAGGAGGCTGAGAGTAGAGAGGGATAAAATTTGACAGCTGACGGAAGTGCCGAAATGTGAAGAGCGAGCCACGGGTCAGGGAGTCGATACCTGGGCACACTTGACTCACCTCACATCAGAACGGAGTGCAGGTCGTTTGGCAGCACATGGACTGCTGCAAGTTACGGCATACCGCCTACTGGATCGCGTGACTGTGCACTAACTGTTGCAAGCTGCCGCTGGCAGCCGTGTAATAGGGTGTATCGTTGCAAGCTGCTACTATTTTTGTTGACTGTGCACGTTACTACTGACTGACGCATGCCGGTTGCACGAGGCAGTTACGCATTGCACCATACGGCTGCCCACTGCGGGCCTACAGCTGCGTATGATTGTGCACAACTGCCACTGTTTTTCGGCTGCGCACAACGGCTGCTGCTGATTGACAGTGCGTGAACTACTGTTGTGGGCTGCTGTTGGCGGTGCACGGGCTACAGCTGCGTAGTGTGCACAGACTGTCACTACTGCTAAGGGGGGTTACTGAGTTCTGCCTCTCGATTGCTGTAACTTGTTGGTTGTTGCTGGCTGTGGCAGGCTGCTGTGCGACGACGAGTGGGCTAAAAGGAGAGGTGTTGAGACTTAGGGATGGTGATCAGACTGGACAAGCAGGGGGTTAGTGCTGCGATTAGCGAGGTCAACAGAGGGCTGACTTTGACAATCGACGTCAGAAGTTGACCAAACTGTTACATTGGTCACCATTGCGAGACCCTCAGGCGAGTGAAGGTATCAAGGCCCTCTCCTGAGAATTGAGTTGTCCCCTTCTTGTATCTCGAGAGTCTAAAACCCCTTATCTTCTGCCTTTCTTACTCTAATCCAGTTCTTAGAAGAAGGCGGCAGGCGGGATTGCAACTCATAGGACCACAGTATGACTCTGTGGGGAGTCAGCCCACCGATTGCGAGAGCTCTATCGAAACTCGGGAGGAGTTCTGGAGGCAGGGAAATGAAAGGTAATCATTGCTTCCCCTCTATAAACCCAGCATAACCCCTACTTGTATTCATTATTATGTTTGACTGAGTATGTTGCCCGTCTCCCTATTTTGACTTTCGGTTGGACTTTCAGGACACAATCCAAGACTAAGTAAAGGAATGTGTGTGTGAAATCAGTTTCAGCTTTGTTGCTTGACTGAAAGCAGACTGTGGGGTTGCATCTGGGGGAAGGCTGGGAGGAAGACAGTATTGCCTGAGTTTGACTGGGTCAACCAAGGCTGGGCCAGTTCCATAAGTTTGGGAAGGCCTAGTGCTGTGTTTATTTTTGGATTGCATGGAGAGTCAGTCAAATCCATAAGTTTGGGTAGTCTGGCTGCTCTGACTTGTGAGGGTTGCTTGCGGTTGACTTTTCAGGAGTCAGTCAAATCCATAAGTTTGGGTAGTCTGGCGGTCTTGTGTACTTTGGGTTTCTGTCGATTTCTTTTTGTCTTGGCTTTGAGAGAAATGAACCAGGCTGAGGACCAAGACATGTTTCATAAGTTTGGGTGGTCTTGGTCCAACGCCTCGCACATGCTGAAACCAGAAGGTTATAACTTGGCTATACCCTATGATTATTCTATCTATAAACAGGCTAGTCAGACAGGGTTTCATAAGCTTGGGTGGTCTGACTATAGCTTATCACCAACTGAAGAGAGTACTAATTAAGAATAAACTTGTGGTACGAAGGGGCAGACTGAGTCTTGAGCTGAAGATGATCGGCTCAGTTGTATGCTACCTCAAAAGACTAAGTGCAGATAATTATATAAATTTTGGATATTTAAACAGTTCAGGGCGACTAGGGTGGCCTAGTCATATGCTAAAATAAGAGAAAAGTTGTTGTGCCCTGTGTTTGTGTATACTTCATGGCTGAGCTAGACATGTTCCATAAGTTTGGGTGGTCTAGCCTTATGCCCTATGTAAGTTGGGTACAAGGGGATAAAGCATTGAAAGACTATGAACTATTGTCTGCTAAGTTGACTTGGGGGTGGTGAGAGTACTTACCTTTGTGGTTTGGCCTGCATGTGACTGAGTGATGCCACTACTTAGTCTGAGTTTCAATTGAAAGGTAGTTGCTTTAGTTGCTCGCCACGTGCTAGAGCCATAGGAGTTAGTTTCAATTCCTGCATTTTCTGAGCTGAGATTTTTTTACTTAGATCAATTTCTGCATTTTCTGGGATCTTTTGTTGTACTTTGGTCTTGTATAAATCTTGGTAAGCCACTTTCTCTACGTGAAGCGCTGCCGAAATTTCTACAAAACCAAGGAGTTAGTCAAAACTTCGTTTTTTTTTGTCCAGTCCTTTTTTATTTGTTGACTTAGTAAAAATCTGAAAAACCTCCTTTTATAAAGGAAGTGCTGCCCAAATTTTTGCTAGTTCAGGGAGTTAGACAAAATTGGACCTGGAAAAGTCAAAGTCATTTCAGATTATGGACTTAACTTTGTATAAATCTTGGAATAATACTTTCTCTACGGAAAGCGCTGCCGAAATTTCTACAAATCTAAGGAGCTGGCTAAATTATGTCTTAACAGAACTCAAATTTTATGTGTGAGTTCATATCTGACTTAGTATAAATCTGGAAAGTCTTCCTTTCTAAAGAAAGTGCTGCCCAAATTTTTGCTGATTCGGGGAGTTGACAAATTTTGACTTTTTAAAATCCAAGAGTTTGATTTTCTGGCTAATATAAATTCTCCAATGACACTTTTCCTACGGGAAGCGCTGCCGAAATTCTCTTAATTTAGAGGAGTTAGATTATATTTCGATAGGTGGCGATTCTTCAATTCTAGCGTTTAGATTATATTTTGATAGGTGGCGATTCTTCAATTCTAGCGATCCATCCTAGATAGGGGAGATTCTGTCACAAGTCCACTTTTTCTTTGACACTTGCTTAGGGGTAGACTTAGGCTTAGTTAAATAGGATGGTTTAAGTGAGATTGTGATGTGGAGATTATTCTCCATGAATTTACAGGTCTAACTTGGGGATTGACGTGTCTTGTATTACAGGTCTTCTTGATCACTTGATTCAGGATTTGGGCTAGATTCAGTTTGATCCTACAAGGATCATATTCTGTTATCACTGATAACAGGTCGGTCGCCGATTCGTCGGCTTACAATTCAACTCCAATCCACTCCTGCCACTCAACCTAAAGGCTTTAGCCTCATGATTTGAACTGTTTTGTTGTGTTTTCACCCGGACTTTATTTGAATGGTTATTTAAAGAAAAGTATTGAGTATTTTATTTTGTGGAGTTGCACAAGTGTGAGGTTTGTATGGCTAAAAGCGAGGGGTGTGAGTGCAGAGAATGGTTGAAGTTGACCCCGTGTAGTGTATGAACTTTTTGGTTGAATCTTTGATGTGATTGCAGAAATGTTTGTGGTTCAGATTTTGGATTTGATTGTTTGTGATCACATACATATATATGGTTGAGAGGAGTCTCACTGTGACTGTGAGAAGTGATCGTCTTACATATATATATATGTTTATGGCTTGTGTGTTTTCGTACGGCGTACAGTGACCGCGTGTAAGGGTTGAACAGATTACGTTTTTGAGAGAGAATGGAGTTTCCTTTGTACTCTTTGTTTTTTAGAATTTCTGTAGTTGGACGTTGTAGTCCGTGGCAGCCGTCAAAGTCAAACCCCTTGACTCGTTTCCAGGCTCTAGGTGAAGGAGCTGGTCTTCATGGGCATAATAGACGATTGCCACCACAGGTATGAACCTTTGTACCACCCACTCTCCGCTGGGTGCAGAAGAGGGTGTGGTTTTCAACCGCACTTGGCGGTTATCCAGTGTCGAGAGATTAACCCTCAAGGCGCGTGTCAGCCAACACTTGAGTGTCGAATGCGACCCTCGAGATTAACGAGGACCGCATGAGTATGGGTATTACATAGTACGCCATCACTGTGATCGCTTGCGTACGTTTGCATTGCGAGTCGATATGAGTTAGCCCTGCGTCCGCGCGGGTTTATATTAAGTCTCGCACGAGACGCCTATCCGATTCATGCATCGGAAAGTTATGGGATGGCTACTAAGGGACTAGGAGTGTTATCACGTTGTTTGTTCTATGTCGTTTCGTATATATTTACGTATGTGTGTGTGTGTTTTTACTTTTATGTTCTTATAGTGGTGTGCGAGTGGCGTGTGGGATACATCATAGTCGACCGGCGACGAGTCGCGCTTGGGACCTCAGCCCCCCAAGATGCTGACTCGCGTGCGGGTTCGATAGAGGCGTAGCACCGCGCGTACCCCCTATGCTACAGCGAACGAGAAACGCCCTCGGCTGGTCCACCTCTGCGATTGCAACTTATCAACTTTCGTACTGTGGACTGGTAGCTCGGCGGGGATACGCCCACGGAAGGGAGGTGGCAGCTCCTGTAAGGTGGAGGTAAGTCGTGCCTCACGTAGGCCCTATCCTGTCGTAAGGGCTCGAGAGAGGTATGCCTGACGCACTCGGCCGGAGCGGCTTGCGGAAGCTCCATACGCATTTGCGACGAGGATTAAAACCAACTCCTGCGTGACGCGGCCTGGAGGGTCCCGCGCTGCCTTGTGCGGTGCTGGACCGATGTGCTCGACAGCGTGGCCCTGCTGAAACGTTCCAAAGTCATGCCTTAGCCCGCCCACTAAGTCCATGCCATCAAACCACGTGCTTACCATGTGACGGTTTGTTCCTCACCCGTACATACACACATGTCGCGCCCAAGCGTTCCAATCATTAGACAACCTTTTAATCATCGTTTAATCAGAACTAAAAATTTGGTCGGCAACCGCGCCGGCTCTACAATCATCAACAAGAAAAGAGATCACGCACGCCTTAAGTTTGTGCGTCCACACACTCTCTACTGTAGTCAAGCATTCAGTCAGCGTAAATAACAGACACATCCGCGACTTGCTCGGTGTACTCAGAGTTTCAACCAAACTTATTTTTTGTCACTTGCAAAAAACAGGGCAGATACCCTTGTAAAGATATCCGCACAGATACCAAAATTGGTTTTCGAATGGACGTTGGGAACAACTAGCCTAGCTCAGTTGGTACACCCATTAACTGTTGAAATATGAATGCAAGTTCGACTCCAGGTGCAATTAGGGGAATAGGATCAAATGAGTATCTTACGTGCTCGATGAAGGCAAGGGGTACACCATGGAAGAGTTTGCCTCCCCTCCACATTTTTGCTTGGGTAACTGAATATAGGGCTAGAAAAGGAACCTGACACCCGTAGTTGGGCAGACTCATATCATCCTCGTAGCAGACTACAACTTGTTTCCCGTGCTTGAGGAAATATAAGAAAGGAGACCCCGTTCGTTTGAGGATATTTTTCTCCTGCCAAATCAATTAGGGAGTGGAAAGGCGATTAGACGATTGAAGGCGCTTACTTTCGGACGAAGAAAACACTAACTAGAAGGAAGGAGGGAAAAAAGGGTGACGTTAGTAAGGAAGTCGAGGTTTAAAAAAAAACTGAGGACATAGGATGAGTAGTGCGGGAGCCGAGGGAGTACAATTCGATGGGGGAAGAGGTGTGAAAGAGGATACTGCGGAAGCAAACTTGGAATTTTTTGTGAGACTTATTTTGGTTGTGTGTGCTTGCTTTGGTTATGAGTCTAGTCTGAGTTGTTCTTTGATAGGTAGTAACTTTATATGCTCGCCATGCGTTGGAGCTACAAGAGTTTGTTCAATTTTCGTCTTTGCTTGCCACGCGTTGGAGCCACAAGAGTTAGATCAATTTTTATTTTTTTTAACTTAAGTTGTTATGACTTTATACCTGGCTTTGTATAAATTTTGGAAAGGCATTTTCGCCAGATGAAGTGTTACCGAAATTTTCACAAATCAAAAGAGTTAGTTAAATTTTGTCTTTGCAAAATTAAACTTTTGTCTTAATCTTATCTTTGGCTTAGTGTAAATCTTGAAAGTTTGTCCTCTTTAGAAGAAGTGTTGCCGAAAATTTTATTAATTTAGAGAGTTCAACAAAATTTGACTTTGTCAAGTCAAAAATATTTTTAGGATTCATATTTAGGTTTGTATAAATTTAAAAAATCACTTTCGCTAAGGGAAACGTTGCCGGAAGTTCTGAAAAGTCTAAAAAGTTAGTTTAGTTTTGTCTTTATAGAATTCAAATTTCGTCTTTAAGTTATATATGACTTAATATAAATCTTAGAAGTCTACTTGTCTAGGGGAAGTGTTGCCAAACTTTTTACTAATTCGAAAAGTTGGATAAATTTTGACTTTACAAAGTCAAAGTCTTATTTCAAATTTCATTTTTAAGCCAATATAAATAACGGATAGACACTTTCTCTAAAGGAAGTGTTGCTGAGAATTTTGTAATTTCAAGAAGTTAGATTATTTCAGAGTCAGGAAAAACTTTGTCAATCCACCCTGCATAGGGAAGTTGTTGTCTAAATTTTCCTTAATTTCTGATATCAATTAGAGATAGGTTTAAACTTAGCATTGTAAGAAGTTAGACTAAGATGTGAATATTAGTCTATGTTGTGCTACAAATCCTCTTCCTTCACTGTGATTTAAGGTTGACTAGTTCCAGCTTGATCCTACGAGGATCATCTTCTGTTATCTTTTGATAACATGTCGGTTTCATAATCAATTCTAACTCATTCTCGCAATTTAACCTAAGGTCTTAGACCCTTCGAGTTGAATTGTTTCTAAGGGTTTTTACCTAGACTTTTATTAAATGACCATTTAAAAAAGATTTAGTATTTTCTTTGAAAGGTTGGACAAAGACGGAGGCTTGTGTGAATAAGGCAAGCAGTGTGAGCTTTGAGAGTGGTTGAGGTTGACCTTGCGTAGTGTGTGGTCCGTCGATGTTGAATCTTTGTGTGATTGCGGATACATTTATGATTCGAATTTTGGATTTGATTCTACTTGCGACTATTTCTACATTTGAAAGGAAGTCACACTGTGATTGTGAGCATTATACCTCATGTTTGATAATCCCACTAATATGTTTTTATTCTATGTGCCCGGTCGGCTTGAATGACCATGCGCGAGTATTGTTTAAATTGGATTGAGAGAAAAAAGTGACTCTTTGATTTTTGCTTGTTAAGTTTATAGTTAAACATTGAGGTCTATGGTGGTTGTCAAAGTCAAACCCCTTGATATGTTCCAAGGCCTCTAAAGATGGGACCTTTTCCCAAAAGTAAGGGGCGTTTCGTTGCCACAAAGGGTCGAAGCTCGCCAATTGCTCCTGTCCGCAGTGTGTAGGGGAGGGTAGGACACAAAATCGCTTTCCCGATTGTCTAGAGTCATGAGGACAATCCCTCAAGACACGTGTCAGCCAACACTTGAGTGTCGAAAGTGACCCTTCAAATCATTGAGGACTTCATGGTTATGGGTACCACATAATACGTCATCATTGCGACTGGTTGCGCATTTATGCATGACTAATCGATATGATAAAGCCTGCGTTATCGCACTAGTTATTTAGAGTTTTGCGACACTTATTCAGTTGTCGAAACGTTATGGGTTGAAAGTGGAAAAAGAGACTAGACGATTTGTACGTGTGAAATTGGTTTACTATTTTTGAAAGTGTATCACGTGAGGTTTTGCATAGGAGAAAACGTACAGACTGTCAGTAAGCAGGAAAATCCAAGATGTGGGGTCACCTAAGGATCCCAAATTCGCAATTGGTTGGAATTCGGGATCGCCCGAAAGTGCAAACATTGGGGTGACGGAGGTATCATAGTAGTGACTGATGCCATACATCACAAAGGGTCCTATGAAGAACACCAATTTGATTGATTATTCAGACGCCGTTCATTCAGGTCGTAGTTGCTAAACCTCTGTTTGACCGTCCTAGTCGACCTAGCGTAGAACCGCACTTGGAAGATCAGCCCCTAGAGCGTCGGTTCGTGCGCGGGTCCCATTAACGTGTTCGATCGCGCATACCCGCACAGCGAATGAGAAACGCCCTCGGTTGGGTCACCTCTTCGATTACACTCGAAAAAATTTCACACGTGGTTCGGTAGCTCAATGGGGATACGCCTACCCAGGGAGGTGACAACTCTCATAGGTAGAGGTCAGTTGTGCCTCGCGTGACCTCTATCCTGTCGTTGGGGTTCGCGAGAGGTACGGCCGGTGCACTCAGGCGGAGCGGCAACGCTCTGTGAAAGAAGTCCAACAAAAATCATGTTTGACGGGGTCAGGAGGGTCCCCCCCGAGGGACTGATGCGCTCGACAACATGCAAGTCATTGTTGGGATTTTGGAATTGCTCGTCATCTCGTTGGTCGGGATCCAGGTGTCGGTCGTTGGAAGCAAGGTGTTGAGCATCGTTGTGGGGATTGTGAGCTTGATTAGCGTCATCGTACTGTTCATTGGGCGAGTTCGTCCTCGAGGCCCTTGTGATGTTCATCATCTTGGTCCCGATCTCGACCATGTCCCTCACCGAGATGGTCGTCATTGTGTTACTGGTCAAAGTGTTAGTCATAGCGCTTATTGTGACGACCATCTTTCGGGATGTTTATGCGCTTTTGATGATCGTTTTCCCCGCCCACATAGCCACCATCGCCATTCTTAGTGGTCAACGATGTCGCGTTCGCGTTATGGTGGTTGGGGCCACGATTGCCACCTCGGAGGTACCCTTCGTAGTTGCGATATGCGAAGCCTGTTGCAGTTTGCGGTGTTCGTCATCTTTATCGTGGTCATGTTCAGGGTTCGTCACCGACCCAACCTTGCCGCAACGTATCATTCCATGTTCTAGCGGATGATACAATCTTATTTTAGAACAGGCGGTGAGTAGAGGAGTGAGTTCATACGACCGTGGTCTTACCCATGCTCGTCTGAGTTATTGTTGCAACCATCATAACCTTTGAGGTGTAATGTTGTTCAAGGGGAAGAATTCAAAGATTACCTTATGTTGCATTGGTTCGAAGGATCGTAGTGTCGAAGTAGTAGTGTGCTACGTATTACGACTTTAGCAGTCTGTTGGCGTTAGTCGTTGATTCGTGAGCGTTTATTGCGTTCATCCCTCTCATTATGACCAACTAAGCTACGTAATGTTACGAGTGCTACATTGAGATTGGTCGATGTTGTGTCAGCGGTTGGGCCAACACTTGCTGGGATTGGAAGAAAGCTTGTATTACGGGAACTGAGCGAGGGAGAGATATGAAGGTTGGAAATTAGAGGGGTTAAGGTTGACCTGGTGTGAATGTATCAAATGACCAGTTAAGTTGACTTGAGAGGGAGCAAACGATATATAACAATAAGGGTTATTGGATGGAGACTATAGTGCCTCTTGCAGCAAGAGCACCTACACCATCCCCCTTACCCACCCCAAATGGGACCATATCTAGCTAATAATGGGATATATCAACCATTCCCAACACCTGTGGACTCTTTTGTGATTTCGTCAGTTCATCTAGGCTACATGGTTGTGCAACAGTAAGCCCTTTGGGAAGGGCGTGGAGGGTAAACTGGAAAACATCTGCAAGAGGGGTGGTCAGTATAACTGACGTTCTGGCAAAAGGAATGAGGGTCACTATCAACAAAGAACGTTCTTTACTAGGGAACACTTGGATTTCCTGGAGAAATTGAAATTTATAGAAGTATTAGGTGAGGTGAGGAAGAAGGATCAGGAGGAGATAGCGAAGCTTAAGGCTGAGAGTGGAGGAAGGAGAAAAGAAAAATGAGAATAAGGGATATGAAGAAAGGTAGCAAGAAAAAAAACACGCGTGCGAAAATAAAATCGAACATGGTGGAGGAGGGAAAGGAGGACGCAATGAAGAAGTGGGTGGCTGATAACTTTGGAAACTCTTTGTGAATTTTGACTGAAAGTTGGAGGATGTTGAGGAAACATTCGTGGTAAAGAAAAGTGAGATAGAGGAGTTTAAAAGATTAAGGGTTGGAAAAGAATTGAGAGGAGAAAGAAAACATTTCAGCAACGAGAAGAGGAGAAGGGAGCCTACATCGCCTATAGGCTACGGATGAGTAAGTCTAGATCGAGATATAGCCCATTGAAGAAAGGGAGCAAGGGTAAGAAGTCGGTTGTGGTTTCGTCCAACAACAGTGAAAAGAAGAAGGACGCGATCATGCAGAACTTAGTTAGGAAGATGGATGGTATGACTGAGAATGTTAAAGTGGTGGCACAATTGAGAACTTTATTACTGGAGATTTTGGCAGCAAGAGAAAAAGACGCGAGCATTGGGGAGGAGGGCATGTGTCAGATAGAGTGGTAAGTGATAAAACTTTAGAAGATTATAACAAGAGGAAGAAGGAATCAATAGAAGTGGAGGGAGCAAACACGAAGGGTAACATGGGTGCACTCATGAACTGTATATTAAGGACGGGGTGGTGTACTATGATGCTATGCATTACAAAAAAAATTAGGAGTTGTGAAAAGCGAGGAGTCTCGTATAGGAGGAAGGAGATGGGTATCGAGGAGCTTGCAAGACCAGATTTCGAAGTTTTGATGAAAATGAAACAAATAGAGATTAAAGAGACTAAGACTTCCTAAACAATTGACGAAGAAGCTGATACATCGGAGAGTAGTTCCAACTTCGGATCAGAGGGGAAGTCGGAGGAAGATGATGACATCAAGGGGCTGTCAGCAAGAAGTCCATCATGAGGGCGTACACAAAGCTGATTGGTCTCCACAACATATATGGTGCTCCAATTGGGCAGGAAGTGAGAAATTTGCAAAAGCTTATTGTTTTGATTGTGGGTCTGAGGGGTGATATTAAATCAGGTAGAACCTACATCAAATACTAGATTAACTTCAAACCGGAAGAAAGAAACTGGATTTTCCATGTAGATGCACATGTATACATATTGATTTTTTCGTATTTCAAATTAACGTATTTTGGCAAGGTTGCAAGACTTTGCAGCTCTGATGGAAAAAACATTTGTAAGGTGCTAAGTCCATGCCTAGACAAAAGCTACATAGGTGGCTTGAAAAGGTGGACCAACCAACTTTTAGTTGCTCCCATCTGGTTAGGGAGCAAAAATGCTCTTACAAACAATAAATATTTTGTCATTGCAGCCAATAATCTTGGCGTGGAGGCTAAAAACGACAAAACAGTTATCCAAAAGAAGACCTAAACGACATACAAAGCATAATAAGCTATGTGTGGAATGAAGAAAGTGATTTCGTTCGATTGTGAAAAACTTGGGATAAGCAAATAACCGAATTTGCTAAGGATATTAAAGAAACCCGGAAATCAGAAACAAATACAAATTGTAAATAGTAAAGGACAACGCAAGCTTAAGGCATGGGAATAGGTGAAGTTTTTGTATCATCCTCACGACATTTTCACATAACACTCCGCACTCAACGAGAGTTGCCTCAATGGTTTTGTTCAGAGGTGAGAGCATCAAACCATCAAAAACTTTCTTCAACCTCAAGACATATGCATTGATACAACCATCCATTATTTGTGCATTGTTCTTCTCAAAACCTTTTCAATGTATCGGGAACTGTTCGTGTGTCTTCAAACAACCAATCCTCTTCAATGGTTCGATCACAACGTTGCAAGCAGAGTTCACTTCCCTTTTTGTGAGCAAATTTAAAGGAAAGGGAATGTTCTTAGCATTCGATACAAACTTTCAATACCCTCCGACTTCCTCAAGCCTAAATTGAACGTGCCCATTACAAGAGGGCATGTCCAAAGCTTTACAATCGCAGGGTCATCTGTGGTTATGCAGGATATCTTCGACAGATCTCCTTTTCTGCCAGACTATTTTCATCCTAGCAACCAACAAGTTAGACAAACATGTCGGCTCAATCTTCTATTCCAACCATCATTTTGAATTTGCATGCACCTTCCAAGGATACGAAAGAGGGAACGAGGAAGAGGAAGGAATTTTAAAAGAGGTTAAGAAAAATTGCAATGAGTTACCTTGCGCAAAGCTTGAATTTTCTTATCAAAAAATTGAAGGTGAGATATTTCAATCTTAACGGGGGTGAAAACTTAAAAAGGAAAATAGAAAAACATGAATATGAAAGCAAATGAGAACTTTGGATAAAAAGTCAAGATAATTGCAAGAAGTTATTATGTTAAAGAAATGTTTATGAAACTGCCATATAATGAGGTTGTCAAAGTTGTTGAATGGATTGTAAAGGTGTTAAGAGACTGAGAACACTATTGGATCAGATCGAAAACGAAAGGAAGAAAAACAACAATCGCATGGCGAGGCTGATTGAAAGTTTTTTCGGCTCTCATACTTGGTCACCCTAACTTTATTTCAATTGGACAATACCTACTTCTACTCAATGACACAGTTGATACAACAAAGCATTGAAATTCCAATGAGAGGAAGAGTAAGCCCCCCATTTGCTAATGGACTTTGGATTTTTGCAGAGCTGCAGCTCATCACCTCACTTGGGAGTGATGTTAAGTTCATTAATGTAGCAGGTTTGCGGACGATCTATTGCTAATTGGCTGGTGTGATACTGAGCAGATTGAAGCGCAAACAAAATAAAAGGTTGTTGTCGCCCGGATCTGACTCTTGAAATAATTAATCGATGGAGCAAAGTTTTGAAATTCTTAAAAACAAGACTGATACTAACGAACAGACCAGCTTGGATTTACTGTTTTCATAAGTTCAAGAATCTTGAGACAATTTGCAAAGAAAAAGTGAGAAATTTCAAAATGTTCAGAGGTTTGTAGTGGTGTGTAACACCATCTGCCGAATAATTGACAACACGAATACCAAGTTTATAACCCGGTGGAGCTTAGTGACACCGATGAAGGAGCTGAGGGTAATTGGTTACCCCAAAAAGAATTTTGATTTAGGCATGAGGAAAGTAGCAAGGGAGGGAAGCTACACCTTTTTGGGATGATATGGTGCTACACCTTTTGGGAATTTTTCTCTGCAAATTGAGAACGTGAAATTGGAATCGCTAGTGATCGCGGACTACCATGTCGCGGTGAGGGGTTCACTCACGGGGCGCAGCGCGTCCGGGGGCGCTATGCCCCACCGTTACGACCTCACCGACGAGAGTTGGAGTAGCGGGCGGACGTGGCGCGCCTATGCCAGGTGTGGTTGAGCGGTAACGCGCGGCGATGTTGGGTGCCGCTAGGCATAGAGGGTGGCTATGATAGGTGCTCAATGATGCAGAGAGTCAACGCTGTTACTGCTGCTGTAGGACGTACTCTCTATCTCCTAACACTTGAAAGCACTTGTAGTGCCATCTCACTGTCTGGTGCCTCTCACGGGGATGCTGCGGGTTAGAATGTCGTGTGAGGCGGGGTAAGGCTCTCTGCTGGGTCTTGCATCAGGAGGTATCATTTGTGCTCTTCTTCTTGCACAATTTGGTGGAGGAGGTCGGCCAGGAGCAAGAGGGAGAGGAGTGTTGTGTGTCCCATGAGATGGGAGGAGGAGTGGAGGGGGATAAGGAGTGGAGTGTTTGAGACTGTCTTCGTCTTCGCGATATACAAGCAGCAATATCAAGCAACGGGGAGAGATCATTTATCTGCAGCAACGGGCTACAACGACAGGCATCATCATCAGGGAGTTATTCACCATCTTCATCGTCTTTATCAGCATCAACAAGGTAGGTTTCAATTTTAACACCTTGTTTAGGGGGGCTGCGCGACACTCATTGTTAAATTTCATCATCGGCGCTGCTCGCCCCTTTTAGTATCATCCATCATCATCCGATCATCAGCACTAGCAGCATCTTGAGTTAGCGCAGGGCGATGGGCACGATCATCATCATAGTCATTATCATCGTAATCATCACGACCATAATCATCATCATCATCTTATCAGCATCATCATCATTACCAGTATCATCATTATCATCATCATCAACATCACTATCAGATTCATCATCATTGACATCATTTAGTTTCGCTTTAACATCATCTGTTCTGAATCGTTAGCATATTTGCAGGTATCATCACGATAATTATGTAATTTTGTTCCTTGACTATACTCTTTAATAAATCCCGAGTTTTTTTTTAAATTCACTATCATAGCTTAAATCCTGATAGTTTTTCTGATAATTACTTTCTGCTATCTAAATTGGTGGGAGTAGTCATCTGCTCATTGGGCGCAAGGGGAAGGGGAATAATTGTAATAATCTTTACTGCTGCCCCGCGCCCTTTTCAATGGGTCCTTTTCAAAAAATTCCAACTTTATTCCTGGGCTGGATCGATTATTTTAGAAGGGAAGAATTGGAAGAGTGGGGTGGATAGGGAGCGCTATCCTGCAGGGGATTCACAAGGAGGGGGGTGAATGTCTCGAAGAGGGTAGAAGCGGAGTTGGGGGGGTTTCCTGTTTCTGGGGCTGGGGTGGTGGGAGGGGTCAACATCGTCCTCCGTGGAGGCAGAAACGGGCAAGGGGCGGCGAGGGCATGTTTTAGGAGGGAACTGCGTGTCCTCAGGGACAGGGGTGGAGGGGGTTGGTCCTATATTGGGGCCGAGGGAGAGCGGGACGCTCGCCTCGGCGGGCGCAGTGTAGGGCTGAGGGGGTAGGGGGAGGGAGGGGTGATGTTCTTTTGAAGATTTCTAATCTTCTAGTCCAGTGATTTCTTGTTCGCCTCTCGAGGAGTTTGTGGGAATAGGTGATATCTAGCATGTCATCTTCGATCCTGCGTAGCGTGGTCGAAAATTTGGTGGCCCTTGAAGACCGATGCTGGAGCAACGATGGCCAGAGCCGGAGCCAGGTGGCGCAACTCTGTGACCTAGCTTAGTGGGGGCGTGATGCCTGGTAGAGAGATCTGGGGGGCTGTTTGCGGGGGCAGTCTCAGTGGTCATCGGGGGTCGTAACTGAAGCACTGCTGGCCGGTGCTGGAGCAAGGTGGTGCAACTCTGTAACCCAGCCTGATGGGAGCATGAGGCCTGGAAGAGCTTCGGTTCGTGCTGAAAACGGCCATGCTGGCGGTGGTCGAAGGTGGATTGAATAGGTTTCACCTATCTGATTCGTGGTTGGGAGGCTTGTTGACACATAATTTCTGAATGTTTCTGAGTTTTCCTTTTCTTTAATTGTTTTAGCCAAAGCCAGGTAATGGCCCCGGTAGCTCATCCTTATATTCTGATAAGGGACGTTGGGCCCGGTTCCCAGCCGTGTTGCTCCCCACGAATAAATTGGAGCATCATCTCATTAAAAAAAAAAAAAAAAAAAAAAAAAACATGTCGCGGTGAATATGTACTTGGGCCTTGTACACACTGCCCATCACACCATGATAATTTATTTTGCCCAAAATCTCTCTCTACAATAAAGCAACGACCTTGATACGTTACACATGACACTTGTCATTGTTGATGGTAGACATTGAAGTCACGTTTTGCATTATCGTCTAAGTTTATGAACGATGACATCCCTCCTGCCAATACTGCACGGCAGGCGTCATCCAATATACAATAACAATTCATGGTTGTAGGCGGTGGCAGCGACCAGCCTAACGTGCAACATTTGCCAAATGGATTGCTGTTTTGCTGCCCTGCATATCATCGTGCATTGCCAATCATCCCTGGAGGATACCTTTTCTTCTTTGCAAGAGTATGGCCTGCACGCTGCCTTCACCTTCTTCAACGAGTATGCTATGGGGGATACCACGTGAGGGAACGACAATGGTATCCCCACTTGTGCAAGATAATATGTCCTGCGAGCACACGGGCAAATGAGTAGAAGGGCAGTCCAGCCGACCAACTCATTGCCTTCAATACCCCTGTACGTGGCAAGGCGACCATGCATGACCTGATTTTGCCAACTTTGCGCGGACCAGGTTGCATGGCGCAGCCTGAACACGAGCATGCAGTTGCTGTTGGCAGCAAAGGGATTTCCGCAATAATGGGTGGTGTTCAACTCCGGGAGTACTAGCAACGATGACATCACATTGCAGACTTTGTAGCACCAAAACACGAATCACATGCAACGAATCGCCCAGACGAGGGTGCGTTCAAGAATATGCAGACTTCCCTAAGCGATAACCAGTTCCCATGGAGTCAACTCGGATAGTGGACATCAACGACACTCAGTTTGCAGGTGGTGCATCCACCAATCTGCCCTCTCCATGGTCGTGCCGTCTAATGGTGAATGCTGGCCCCATGGAGCTGTGAGGCCTGCGATGCCTTATAGTGTTGAGGATGGTGGACACAATGTGTGGGAAGTTAAATGGTCATGATATTATCTTGAAGTTTCATGAGACCTTGGGGTTGATGCACTCTCTTGGCGAGGGGTACACCGTGCACCGTGCTTGGGTCGCTGCCAAACTTATGGATCTTGGCTTCAAAAGTTGTGGATGAGAGGCATGAGAGGAGGTACTCCAATACCTTCGATGCAGCGCAGAAGATCCTTATTTTCCACGATAACTTTTGCGCAAGGTCATAGTGGATGATAGACTGTGAAGAGAGACAAAGCTTTGGATTGGTGAGACGGTTAGAGCGTGCATTCATCGGCATGTTACAGTGGGAGCCGACGAAGGAGGTGAGCATATGTGATGAAATCGTCAACTCAGCGACGACGCGAAGAGGGAGTGCAAGTGACATCACCTTTGACGACAACTGGGGGGCATCCTACTTTGCGTAGGAAATTGAGAGCACCGTTGTCACTCCAGGAAAATCCTCATGCACGAGGCACAAGGAACAGAAGGCAAACTGGAATAGTCTATGGTGCTATTAGTAAGGCGGGCACCATTACCAACTTCACTAGCACGAATACCATGCGAAGAAGCAACCACGATGAATGACCTCAACGAGACAATGGCGCATGGTCACAACTTTGTCGAACTGCTTCGTCTTGCTCTTCAGCTCCATGGAAGGTCAGGCGTAGGCTGATTCCAGTGTGCCATGCGCTGGTGCTAGGAGGGAGAGGCAACGCCTCGGATGACAATGACCCTTGATATACAATCCATTTTGTTGTGCTCCATTCGTGAAAGGAAAGATGTTCTGGGTGGTGTCGGGTGTGTGATTCTGCGCTGCAGTTGGAATCGTAGCTATGTATGTGCGGATCTGACATGGTCCAGCCACCATCCGCCGTTTGTTCCAGTCATGTTGCAGGACAGTCTGCTCCAAGAACTTAGCTGCCATTCCCTTCACAAGCCAACCAGAGGGTCGATAATATGTTCAGCTAGTATGCGTTAACGCACTGCTACTCTTGCAGAACCCCTAAGGGAAATGATGAGACAAGAGACTGACTTATCTTGGACTGAAAAAATACAGACTGCTGCAGAAACTTTACAAGAAAAATTAAAAAATGGGGGTGTGGTGTTGGGAGTGTCTTTCTATGATGATGAGGAAGGAAGACCGTTCATCATCGAGGCAGATGGAGGACCAGTTGCTCTGGGTGGTGTACTCACACAGAAGGATGAGAATGGTAGAGAAAAACCTCTAAGGTTTGAGAGTAGGACTCTCAACTCCACAGAAAGCGGTTACACCCAATTCAGGAAAGACACTATGTCATTAGAAGGAAATTCACTCTGAGAACTTATGCATCTACTGTGATTGGTGCAATTAAGAAACACCAACAAGTAGATCCAACAGTAAGCAGATGAAGAACCTTCATCTGGACTTTTGATTTTGTTTTGGAAAAGATTCCAACTGTGAAAAACAGAGCAGATGGCCTAAGTCGAATCGAGTGAGGAAAGATGAAGAGGAAAAAGATATTGAAGGAACTATTGAAGAATCCTCTTATGTCGATAATTTTCTGGATGGGAAGAGACATATTCCATTTGATCATGGAAAAGCAATTGTTGTGGACACGACTCACCTTCATGGCGAGCTGGAGGCGGAAAATATGCTCAAAGCACTGGCTGCATCGGAGCTGGCAGCGACAATGTGAGGCAACACAACTGTGAGAGAAGATGCAATGTTCAAGGGAGCGGGTAGCACACCTGGAGGCAGATATACCAAGGAGAACAGAGAGACCCTCCTCTCTGCACCGGAGAACCTGCTTCCCCGCAGGTTCACTGCAGTCGCCAACCTGGTGGTGTCCATCAGCCAACAACCACAAGGGTACCTCTTCTTCCCATGGATTCAAGCAAACATCATCACCAATATATTATGTGCAGCATGCAGCTGTTGAGGGGATGCCCCCTGATGCCAACTGACGTGACATCGCCATTGCAGAACACCTGCAGAGGTCAATGGCGATGGATGCAAAGTCATAAAGCAGTTCGTGGGCCGAAGCTGCAAGATTTTGTTTATTTTTTTTGAAGTGGAACAAGCGGATGCCCGCCGCGGCTGCGGCGGGGGCCATGAGCAGGGGTAAAAAACGTACAAAACAGCTATGTACCTTCCCATGTTCCAATGCAAGATTAATTGTCATTTTGCACATTTGGTGACCGTCGGAGCAAAGGCCCAAAGGATGCTGCTGCCTCCAGTAACGAACATAGGGGCCTCGCTCCACTCTCGACATGCACATCAAGGCCAAAAGGGACTCGTTCCACTCTCGACATGCACATCAAGGCCCAAGGTGATACACATGCTGATAACCCCGGAAAGAAAAGCAGTGCATGTCCTCCGCCACCCCCCCGCCCCCCACACCTCACCCCCCTCCCCTCACTCCCCTCCCCTTTCTTTTTCCTATCTGCTATCCTTCGCCTCTGCCCAAAAAACGACAAAAAGAAAAAAAGAAAAGAAAAGATGATCACCACCCCCACTGCTCCGCTACGCCTCTCCCCGACCACCTTGCCCTACTCCTTAGCCACCTTCCCGTGCCCCTCCCTGTCATCATCCTCTTCTCTTGGTGAGCTGAGAGTGGTTTTACTCGTGAAGTTCCATCATCTGGATTCAAACACAGGTCCGTATTTCAACAGTTTATTTGTGTACCGACTAAGTTAGGGTCTCTGGTATATTTGGTTAGTTCTGGAGCCAGGAGCGACCGGATGCGTGCATGGACAACGAAGCAGTTTCATATCTTTTGTCTTTGGCCCAAGTAGGGGCGAAAAAAAAAAGTGGTGTATCTTCCCCATTCCCAGCGGAAGATTCACTCTCATTTTGCACATTTGGTGAGTTGCATGGTTGCACACGTGGTGAGTTTTTTTTTGTTTTTTTTTTTCGTTCTTTATAAGGGCGACGACCTGGAGATCTCACCATTGAGCTGATAGTGGTTTTACTCGTGAAGTTCCATCATCTGGATTTGAACACATGCCTGCATGTCAGCTACTCCATATGGCCCTAAGAACACCACAGCCAGCTCTCGTTGTCGTTTTTGCACGAACAGCATCCCCACAAAAAGCCAAAAAAAAAAAATTCGACTCCACGTGGCCCTAGAGTACTACAGCCCTCGCTCCTCTGCTCACCAGTTGAAACGAATCTTCTTGTATAATACAGGAAGATACATGAAAAGCAAACAACAAATCTACCGAAAAAACAAAACAAAACGAACGGATGACTCTGAACTTCGCTGTGCTATGAACTGGTATTCGAACATGCGCCGGCGCGAGTTGGGAACGACAGCGTTCGTTGGGCCTGCCACTTGTCCCGGCGGCTTTCCCAACACTGGAAGGCGGGTCTGCGTGGGAGCGTCACGTGAGACCCGCTATTTGCTTCAAGAGTATTAATTAAATTATAATTATTAAGGAAGGAAAAACACGTCCTTATGGTCCTGGCTCCTTGTCCATTCTGGGGACCGGGAGTTCGGTTCCTATTCCCCCGGCAAGCCAAAGTAATACATGATTTACACACTCGCGCCTCCTTCGGTTAGGCCGAAGGATCCCTGACCAGCATTGATTACTCCTGAGTGAGGAGGATTGACGATCAGCTTGCCCTTCTGAACTATTCCTCTCAGGCTCCTCCTCCGGGCCTGTCTGCTAGGGCTTCGCTGAACGAGAATCGTGAGAAGTTCTGCTTCTATGTTGATCCTGATTGAGATCCGACCTTCCTGTACGTGTTGATGGTTCCCTATCATGATCGTCTTGGAGGATCATTTTATGGCAAGAAATAACTATTGAAGTGCGAGAAATTGTTGTTGAACCACCAGTACCTCGCTCAGCTGTTGAAGCCGAGCCTGAAAATGCCCTGCACGCCAAACAAAAGACAAGCCACCGCGGGCCTCATTTTGGATGGCCCCACAAGCCATTTTGGTCCGGTACCCCGACCCCCAAAAGTTGTGACCATATATGGCTGCGTATTTCTTTTTCAAGCGGGGAAAGGTAATGGTGGTTTGAAGTGCCTGTCTAGCATTGAGATTACGGTTTCGTGTCAGAGTTTCATTAGAGGAGAGGGTGGATCCGGATTGGAGGGTTTAGGGTTTAGGTTGCTTGGCAGTTTTCGCACGGTCAGGTATGAGGATGTGTGACTTTGTTGTTGGTATCGCTGCCTGTCATCTACGTTGACCACTTTTCTTTCATTGTTCGATTTTAGTTTTTGTCTTCCGAGCCTGTGTGTATACACAAGTTTGGAGTTCATATTTTGAATCCTGGCTATGGATGTTCAGTCAGTGAGGCCGTGTCACCAATGCATATTGTATTCCAAAGTGCGAGACGATTAAACAAAGTGTTTGCAACCTTTTTTGATACTCAAAGTGTACGTTACCCTTTCATTATCATCAACACGCAGCTCCGTTTTTACAATTTCTTTTTGATCATTTGCATAGCGATTACTCTTTGCTTGGATTGTGATCACCCTGGCTATGCAATGTTCTTGATTGCGGAATGGGTTGTTCCTTCGACCATGCGGGTGCCGGTTGCTTGTGCACTGCTATATGGCCACCTGCTGGTTCGATGTGCATTTGCGCGGACCTTGTATATTTGAGAAGACATACATGCTATTCAAACCACATGCGCATACATCGCAGGGAAAAGAAAAAGTTAAATAAAATCGCTGTGCAACCACCACCAAAAGACAAAACAAAAAAGACAAACAGACACAGACACATGGGTTGTGGTCATTTCATTCAGAGGACTATGTACCTCCCCATCCGCACGGAAAGTACTGAATGGAACAAATTGCATTCACACTCCGATCATTCACACTTGTCTTGCATGCAAACAGCGATACAGCAACGGGCGACATGCGCCCTGACAGTACTTAAGATATCGTAACCAGATATGAGTTCTCTTCAACTGGCTATGGCGACTGGGCGCCCACACAACTCACTGTTCGCACTCTGGATCACCCTGGATCTGTCTCTTATACACATCTAGATGTGTATAAGAGACAGGTATCATACGCAACACACACACACGCTATGCTACAGCTATGGCAGCGCTAGCTGCCACTACCTATCGCTACACTACACTTCTCTGCCCAGTTCGTCTTCGGGCACACTGCAGACCTCCTCGCACAAGCTGCTAAGGCAGCGCTTCCGCATGGCATCCGCAGGAATGAATGAATGGCTGGACGCAGCCTCTTGATTTATACTTCTGCGCTGCGTTGGTCTGCCCTGTATACCTGGCCCATGGTGCACACAGTCCCCCCCGTGGTACTTGCTGGACCGGACTGGTACTTTCTAGACTCTCCCATGACTGCATGGCGACTACCCTACGACGCAGTGCAGTTGCACTGGGGTCCTACTATTTGCCCTTGCCACTTGTCCTCGTCTCCAACATGGGCTTGCTTTAGTCACACCACTTGCCCACTTGCCTGCACCACTTGACCACTTGCCAACCTTCTAGAAGGACTGCAGCTAGCCTTCTAATCTACAGGTCTACGGATCGAATCCTGGCTACCTATAGACCTACGACAGACCTACCTACCACTGGCGGTTCTACAGGTCGCAGGTTCAACTCTTCGAGTTGACGCAGGTATTGTACACAGGTAAGTTGGGGAACTAGGGATCGAGCCCTGGGATCTGCCTCAGCTACCACGAATTGGTGAATACCGTTTCAAAATGTCCCTTGTGCAGCCCTTTCAACATCATGATCGCTATGTCCATGGGTGATGAAACAGAGAATGCACCATATGGCAAAAAAGGGGAAAAGAACAAAAATTTTAAACTGGGCCAATACTCCATGTGCACCCTGTGGGCCTGTGCTATCTGTTGTGAGTGGAACACTGTAGGCTGGGTGTAACAGGCAGCGCTATGTCCACTTGATGCTGTATACAGTCAGTGAGCCGGGGGCGATCTGTGGTGGGGGTGTGGTGCTCTGTGGGTTGTGTGGTACCACGTGAGTTGGGTGCAAAACCGAAAACAACAGAAGGGATGATACCTGCAATAGGATGGATGTGACCGATTTATGGGCTGTCATGACCTGCAAAATCACAGATGAGAACTCTGCTGTTTTCAGAGTTCTGCCGCTGGAATGTGCCACCCTCTGAAATTCCCGCTTTCTGCTGGGATTTCTAAGTTTCCGTGTGTTTGTCTGAGTGCATGATTGCTTGGGTGTGTGTGACCCACTAGGGTACTCGTACGCTTGGAAGGCACTTGAGCCTGGTATTTACCTCCAGCTGTGCCTTTGTGGGTTGCAGCGGGGACAGCGGTAGGCTAGGCCCTCGTAGATGGAAAACGCTTCGGGTAGCGGGTGGGCTAGGCCCGCTTACGATGGAAAACACTTGAGCAGCGAGCCTCGTAGATGGAAAACATTTGCGCCCAAGAAGGCAGCTGCTCGGTATACTTTTGGGAGGAGCGAAGTGCTCCTCATTTTGTGGTGTCACACAGCTGCTTGGTATATCTTTTGGGGGAGTGAAGTGCTCCTCATTTCGCAGTGTGCAAGTTTGGCGTGACACTGCTGGAGCGAGTGCTTGGTGTGTCCAGCGCTGGGGAGGAAGAAGGCGGCCTGGCCCCTCCGCTCAGCTATGGTGGAGCGACCAGGGTGGAAGGGGTGTAGGAGGAGGACGAAGGTGAGCAAGGAGGAGAGTGACGGGGGTGCTTACCTGGCTATGCTGGACGGCATCTTCATCTTCTTCGTTGGCGCTGCATCTGGAAGGCCCCAGTGGAGGTGCGCTGCTTCAAGGAGGACTTCAGGGCAGAGTTAGGCATGGTGGCCGTAGTCGAGGAGAACTATCAGCTTTGCGTTGTTCTTTGAACATCGGAGCAAGGTCCCGCTAGTCCACCATAGCCACCCACTACTAGAAGGTGGAAGAAGGTGTAGGACATGGCTATGGTGAACCTCATTAGTTGCTGGCATTAACGAGGAGATTCGGACATTGGTTCTGGTTCATTCTTTTATTGTTGTTGTTATTCTTATCGTTATTCTTATTACTTATTTATTGTTGGAGACACAAGGATGTTGAAGGGGGCGGTGAGTTTGAAGGGGATTTGACATCGGTCTTTGCTGGTGTCATCTTCTTCTTCTACTTCCATGCTTATTTCTTCTGCTTCCTTTGTCTATTTCTCTTTCCAATTCTTTCTTTGTGTTATTGCACTTCAGGATAGCCAGGATCATAACAGGGCAGTGTTCACCCTTTCCTACTGGATGTGCCCCTGCATCGACTGGGCGAGTCCAGGTTAATAATTCTGATTCGAGCTGGGATCCGCAGTTGCACCGTTCAGTGATAAAAAGAAAGAAGAAAAGGACTATCTCGAGTTAAATACAACTCAGCCTGTGGAAAACACAACTGCATAGATTACACAAACACCATTTGGTGTTGTCAAGTTATCGCGGGTGATGTGAAGTGGATGGGACTTCCCTTCCGAAGGAGATGAAGCACATATAATCTTCTCTCTTGTCCACACACACACACACACACACACACACACAGAGAGAGAGAGAGAGAGAGAGAGAGAGAGAGAGAGAGAGAGAGAGAGAGAGAGAGAGAGAGA
>BFEA01000215.1:4381-22502 GCA_003427395.1 Chara braunii
AGAGAGGGAGAAGAGGACAACAAACAAGGGGCTGTGACAAACTGTTTCCTCGAAGTTTCACCGACTCGTAAGGAGATTGGACCCTATACATGTATCATCAAGCAGAACTGACCGGTAAACCGTCGGCAGAGAAGGAGAAGAGGACAACAAATAAGGGGCTGTGACAAACTCTTTCGTCGGAGTTTCACCGACGCATCAGGAGGCTGAACCCTCAACAGTCTGCAGAATCCCCTAAATGATTACACTGTAGACGACAATCCACCTTAACCCCGGTTGTGTTAAGCATCAACGACTGCCCGGCAACCGTTACCCTAAGGTGCCCACCTCAAGGTCCCAGTGCCCAAGGCAAGTTACATCTCAAATCAAAGCAAGTTACGTCAACGATCACCAAAACCAGGGACATCCAGGTTGTCCTGGCCCTCCGGGAGCTCAAAGACCTGTCCCTGTGCAGAAAATCTTCATACCCAACACTAAACCCCAGCACCGGCCCTCATAAGAAACCTACCCCCGAACCTTTCTATCGATATCCTCACGACTTTGAATCCTCAAAAGAAACCTCATCTACTATAATAGTGGCACATACTAAGAAAAGCAACTACTAAGAAAAAATACACACTCTAAGGACGTTGTGAAACGAAAAACGAAACGAGTACATATTCCCGCAGAAAATGGCCAGGTTCATCCGTTTGCTATAAATAGTAACAAGTGTATGTTGCCACCTTCCGTGGGCAGATGCATTAGTTTCGTTTCTGTGGGGCGAGGCCCTAACACATATACAACATGGCATGCAAAAGAGATGCACTCCCCAACAAAAAAATCTAAGACAGTTTCAAAGAAACTTAACAGAACATGATGCATGCTAACCGGCTCTGAACGATAAAGCTTTTGCCAGAATCACCAGACAGCATCTTCAACTTTCCAGTCTCGAAAGGGTACAGTTTCAAAAGAGCGTCCAGCCACAGAAAACAGGAAAAGAGCCACAACAAATCCTCAAAATACAGAGGGTTGACGCTCCCCTCCTCAACTGCTTGCATGCTCCGAACATAACACATATGCATTGTATTCGAGTTTTAAAATTAAAAAAAAAATCGAATAGAATGCATAATATTATGCGTTGTGTTCAAAATTCAGAGCTATTCGAATAGAGCACATATGTGTTGTATTCGGATAGAACGCACCCCGTTGTATTTGTTTACAACTCATATGTGGTATGTTCAGGGGAAGAAGGCAGTCAAATGCCTTAAGGAACACAACGCCCTTCAGAAGAGCAAGGGGGTAGCCACAACCACATCAGAAAGAATATGCAACCTTACCCGAATTCCTCTCCAAATTTACGGGACACGCGCATCTGCACCCACTTCTCTTTCGACTATAGAGAACGAGTACGCACAGGTTAAACTCACCGAATATGAAAATGCCTGCCATCTTCACCCAAATAGAACGACCTGTGGGGCAACTTTCAGTCTAGATACAGCAATCATGACCAGGCGTTCTATTCAGGTAAAGACGATAGGTACTAGGTAGGAGAAAAAGCTAGGTTAGCTTAGGCTGCAGCCACGAGCTGCTGGGTCTCAAGGAAAGACATGCAGGTGTTTCGCCTGTAAGTCAAACTGGATGATGCTTCCAGAAGTCTATCTGGGTGCAATGTCAAGGTCCCCACCCTTGTTTCTGTGATTGGAATGCAGTTTTGAATAAAAGAACCAGTGGGCCTTTGCTCAGTTGGTACACACCCCAACTGTTGAAATGCAGAGTTCAAATCCAGATACCACCAGATCGCCAGAATAAATTCATTCTGAGTCACCTGGGGCCGGTCAGTTCAACGATGATGATATCTCAAGGCCGTCACCCTTTTCTATCCACGATTTGTGTGAAGCTACATTCGCCATTTTACACAGTTGGGGAGGAGTCCAACGACACCCAGTGTTACAGAAACAAAGCCGACAGATTCAGGCAGCATGGGCAGTGTCGCACTGTCCTCTGGCATCACTTGCATGGCCAGTTGAACTAACCCAACTCAACGGAGGGTGTTCGGACCAGGCCCCGGAGCCAGGTCTCACTTGCTGAAATACCAACTTAACTGAGGCTGCTTGGACCAGGCACCCGCAGCCAGGTCCCACTTGCTGAAATTCTTCATTTTTGGCCGTCTATCTCTGCAAGTCTGAAATGAAGGCGGGCTCCAAACCAGTCGAAAATAGGCTGCTTGGTTGCAGGCTGCAACTAGGCTGGCTTAGTTGGGAGAGAAGGCGGGTCGGTCTATTATAGTCTTGATAAAGGAAATGGAAGCAACTCGCAGAAGCCTCGAGCCAGATGCCACACAAGTTGGGAGAGAAGATCAATAATTGAATGCGTTGTTATGAGGTGTACTCGAATTCAGTAATGTGAATTGAAGCTGAGAAAGCTCCTCTGCCAGGTTGAAATTTAGAAGTTCTTTTTGAGTTCTAGCTGAATAGAGGTAGGCTAGCATGTAGAATTTGAAAGGTAGCATTTTGGATGGGCCGCTGGACCCGGTTTCCAGCACAAGCCTAAGCTGAGTAATGGCCTCAGTTCTCCGGGTTGAAATGTTGATGGATTCCCCGGCTCAGCTGTTTTGCTATAATGACGTGACTACATTTCCTTAGGGGGAAAACAAAAAATTAAAATTAAAATAAAAATAAAAAATGAAGGCAAATACCAACTCATACGGATCTCTCTGAGCCTCTACCTCACTCGGGCTCGGCCGCCTGTACAACTCGACGGATCTCGGCAAGTCGATAACTAACTGGGACTGGCCCCAAAGGGGGGTCCCACTTGCCGAATACCAACTCAACGGATCTCTGCAATTCGATAACTAACTGGGACTCGGCCGCCCTGTACTCAGACCCCAAAGGGACGGTCACCTCTCCATCCCAAGCAGTATTTCTGTTTCTGGGTGCCAAGTCCCACTAGCGCCGATTCTCCCTTTTTGCCCGTCCATTACGAAGATCGACGGCAAAGAATTGAGAATCCAGCCAAGTGGGACCCCTCCCTGGTGTTATCAGCCTGAGACGCCAGAAACTCCCAAAATGGAGAATCTGGGCAAGTGGGACCCCCTTCTCTCCGGACCGGGCTAGCTCGACGAACCTGTGGACAGGTGCAGAGAATCGCAATTGATCCGCATGTCTACATCAACTCCAGAATCCAATCTTCTCTGCCCATTGGACTTCGCCGTCCAGTTCTTTTGCCGTTCCAAAATTTCCTTCTTTATAAAAAGGGCGATGGCCTTGAGGTATTATCATCGGACTAACCAACCCAGGTAAATTCAATCTTATGTCTCGGGTGGCCTTTTCAGCCTTTTCAATCTTATGTCTCGGGTGGCCTTTTCAATCTTATGTCTCGGGTGGCCTTTTCAATCTTATGTCTCGGGTGGACCTTTCAAATTTTTTTTTTTATTATTATTTTTTTCGAGGACAACGGCAAAAAAAAAAAAAAAAAAAAAACATGCGACCAAATGGTCTTTGGTAGATACTGCCCTTTTTGCCTAACAAAAAGGACTGCCGCGGAAAAGAAAGGTACTGGGAAAAGTCCACGACAGAAATGGCCAACCCCAAGGCCGCTGTCCTGACAATATCCAATCCTGGGAATCTCTGGTGCAATTTGGTGCGAATACACCACCAGGTTCATAATCCGGTGGAAAGAGGCCGATTGGGTGGACCGGATCTCGCCGGCCATATTTTCACATGCGGCGCCATAAACCAAACACGGTTTCACACCAAGAGCTTAGCTCAGTTGGGAAAACGGTTTCACTCCAAGAACTCGTGAAATAGAGACCGAAGTTCGAATCAACATAATGAATCACAAAATAACTGCCGGTGCCAGTCAGTTCAACGATGAAATCTCAAGGCCGTCGCCCTTCGAAAGAAAGGCCAAAATAAAAAATGGTTTCACCTGGACCGTATCTTTCAATCATTCCGTAGTAGATCTATTTTGCGGCCCCTTGGACCAAACCCATTTTGGAACCATTTTCGAGTACCAGAAGCGCAGTGGGCAAGTGGGACCTCGCCCTTAGATGCGTGCTGGACGGCACGCAGGCCACGCTCAGGAGGAGAAGTAAGATCTACTGCCGCCACATTTCAGACAACATCACTGCCTTTTCGAACTACGGCCATTTTTTCGTTGCCCATTATTGTTTTTTTTGCCCTTTCGAACTTCGTTTGGGACACAAACGTACTTGCCCCTTTTTTTTTTTTTTTTTTTTTTTTTTTTTTACATGAGGCCGTAATTTCGCCCAAAGACACCTCAGAAAATCCTAGTGAGAATATAATCTCCTTTTTTTTTCTTTTTTTTTTTTTGGCTCAGCATCACCACTTCATTACTTCAAAAGCAGAGGCCGGGGTCCTCACAGTCTGGGAGCATTACCCAGTTTCGCCTAAGGGAGAAAAACCGCGAGTCAACAGCCCTGGCTCTTTGTCGATAGACTTGCAATTTAACAACTTATCTAATCTAGCCATCTATCTAGACCCCCGATATCAACAGCCCTTTCTATTTCGGGAGGGTGGACTGACGCTCCTTCCTGCCCCCCTTTCCCTCTTTCACAGGAGAATATAATCTCGGTTCCCAGTTCGCAGGAGAATATAATCTCAGAAGATCCTTGTGCGAGCATTCGTCTCAGAAAATTTTGATATTCGATCTACTAGAGTATTAATTTATGGGAGCCTTGGTTTGCTTCTCGATTAAACTTGTGCACGTCTTCCTTGGGAAGGCGCCATGCTAATCTTCTCCGTATGTCGAAAAACGCGGAAAAAAAAAACATATTCTCGGTATCGTCTCCCCTTTTCTTCTTTCAAAGAAGATCAATTCATTACCAATACCATAGACTCGAGGCCGAGGACCGACTTATCCTGGCAGCATTAGCCATCGGTGTTGGAACCATTCATCACAACTAAAACATTCCTCTCATTCAGTATGGTCTCCCTTTGTCCGGGCGCCATACTTTTTTCTTTTTTGTTTTTGCCCTCTTCCCCCGAACACAAGGCACACTCATTATGCATGCATACAAGCCATCTTTCCCGTCCGATACTCATAAGGAGGGTACATTGTGTTCAGGGGAAGACGGTAGTATCTCTCAGTCATTGAGATGCCAATCTGATCTACTTGGATCAGCGGATGTAATCAAATCGGTAATCAACTTCTAAAACAGCAAAATTCCACCCAAAAAAACAGATCGGTAATCAATTCTTAACTGCAATCAACCAACCATGCAACACACACACGCACACACACACACACACACACACACACACACACACACACACACACACACGAACGACAGTCTGGTAGGATTGCAGGGTTGGTGCGAGTAAAGTCGACCACTTTTCTCTCTCAGGGGTATCGCTAACGCTTGGCGATGTCGTGAGTCCTTATCCATCATTCAAACGCATCCTGGGCAGACTGCCGCGGCTCAACCTTTTCATGAGTCGGTGAAAGTCCGACGAAAACAGTCTGGCACAGTCATGCCTTTTTTTTAGTTTATAGCGAATATGACAACACACACACACACACACACACACACACACACACAGAATTAAAAAAAAAAAAAAAAAAAAAAAACACAGGCGCGCACACACACACACACACACGCACGCGCGCGCGCGCACACACACACAAAAAAAAAGCACATAAGACGAGTAGTCCGAACTATTTCCTTTTCTTTCTTTCAAAGTATTTTCCACGGATTATTTTTGGCTCTTGCGAAAGATCGTCCCACCAAAAAAAAAAAAAAAAAAAAAGATCGTCCCACCAAATATATACATACATAAGAAACGATGGTAGCACCAGCGATCGTTCAATCCACCTGTCTATTTTTGGCTCTTGCGAAACTCAGCAGATTATTTCCACGGATTTTCTAATCGATAATCAATCACACTAATACAGTAGAATGCTCTAATAGATCAACTGCCCTAGCTCAGTTGGTACACCCATGAACTGTTGAAATACAGACTCAAGTCCGAATCCAGTTACTTTGAGATGAACAGAATAAAATCAGTCTGAATTGCCTGGGGCCGGTCAGTTCGATGATGATATCTCAAGGCCGTCGCTTTAAAAAAGATAACAATAATAATAATAATAAATATATATATATCGTCACAAACAGAACTGCCCGGTAAACCGTAGGCAGAGAGAGAGAAGAGGACAACAAACGAGGGGCTGTGACAAACTGTTTCGTCGGAGTTTCACCGACTCATCAGGTAAAAGAAGCTGTAATAGTATGCTGTAAAAATAATAATAATAATGATAATGCCTCCAGCCACGTGCGCATTGGCCCCAGGTAAGATCTCCAACCCGCTGCAAAAAAGGGAAAGAAAAAAAAAAAAAAAAAAGAATGCTGTAATAGTATGTTTCAGAGCAATATCTGTCTCTTGCGAAACTCAGCAATTGGAGAAAGCGCCACAAGATAGTGAAAGGTGAAGGGAAAAAAAATGGAGACAGGGATTTCAAAAAAAAAAAAAAAAAGGAGGACGTTTCCAACACCAGCGAAAAAAAAAAAAAAAAAAAAAAAGAGGACACCAACCTGACTGATTAGAGCTGCAGCGCGTTGAACATTATTGCCGGTGAAGATAGCGTTATACTTCATGAAGACCATTTGAGCCTTCGTCAACCGAGCCGGAGGAGGTCGGAAGGACGCACCACCACCTGAAGAACTCGTTCCTCTGAGCCGCCCCTCCTCCAAGATCTCTGCCCCTGACAGGTTAGATGCCGTTCGTCCTAACATGCTGAGCATTGGGGCCATCTTCGTCATCAACGATGGATCTGATAAAAGCGGCGTCTCCAAGCTCGAGCCACCAGAGCCCGCCATATTCACAGCACAGCTTTCCTTTTGCCTGCCCTACTCTCTTCTTCCTACCTGTCCTCCACAGCGACTTACTTCCACGTCCTACCTTTTCCCTCGTCCCACTTCGTCTCCTCCTCCTCCTGTTCCTTCTCCTGTTCGTCCTCCGTTTCCTCCTCCTCGTATTCCTCCTCCTCCTCCTCCTCCTTTTCCTCCTCCTCGTATTCCTCCTCCTCCCCCTCCTCCTCCTCCTCCTCCTCCTACTACTACTACTGCTACTACTACTACTACTACTTCTACTACTACTACTACTGCTGCTGCTGCTGCTGCTGCTGCTACTGCTGCTGCTGCTAGTGCTAATACTACTACTGATACTAATACTCCAACTCGTACTCTAGATCGATGAAGTTTCCTTCCGATTTGACTGCTTTTTCCTGGAGCCCTCTCCTTCCCTTCCTCTCTGCTTACTCGCTTGCAAAGACGCTTCTTTCCGTCATGTCCCTCCAGTTGTCTACCTCCTGCCCCCCCCCTGCCTCCATATTAGTCTGACTCACTAAATTGTCTGCTGCTGCTGCTGTTGCTGCTGCTTCGCCTGTCCCCATCGCCTCTTCTCCGTCCTTCAAGGCATTCTTGTACTGTCCCTCTCGTTGCTATCCCTCGGCCCATGCCGGTCCCGCTTTCCATAGCCGTCTCCTGCTTCTCCTACATGTTCATTTCATGGCAGCGATGGCGGGAGAACCTGGTCTGTTCTCACTTTGGGCCTCGCAGTATCAGACAGCAAATGTGACAAAGACCGAAAATTGGTGCGCATCTTTCCACCTTCGAGGTGAAGATGCATGCCATTCCCCCTTTGCGAGGGCAATCCCATCCGCCCGCCAGCTCCTCGGCACTGCCGAGAGCGTCAGTTCCATTCGCTGTCAGATTCACCGCGCCAATGATGGTTCTCATCATGACAGTGGAGAGCTGGGCCTCGCGAGCCCAGAGGTCCCTAATTCGCTGTTTTTTTTCCCTTTTCACCTCATCGCGCCATTTGTGCGGGATTTCGTATTTTTCAACGTGGTCACAGTGCGGCCGTGAGATGTTTAGATCGGACGGCAGGAACCTGTGCCTACTCAAAACCCCCCGCAGAAATCGTACCTCAGCCAAATTTGTTATTTTTCCCTTCTCTTCAGGGGTGTTCGCAGCCAAAGGCTGCGTCTTACCCCGTTGCACTTTGTCGTGTAGCGGGGCGTCGTTTTGTGGAAATGTTGATGAGTCCTAAGGGGTTTATGGGGCGTCAACAAGGTGCACGGTCGGGGGCAGGGGACAGACCAGTAGCCGAAATGGTCGGCTCAGAGGTTGGAGCGCGGGTGACCAACCGCAGGCTGCATAGGTCGTAGAGGTTGGAGCGCGGGCAACCAACGGCAGGCTGCATAGGTTGTCGTTTGGCCGTCGCGGGCGTAGCCCGGCCTTTCCTTTTTTGGGGTGGACGGTTTTTTTTTTTTGTGGTTTGGGCCTTCGTTTTTGAGTGGGCGGGGTTTTCTTTGGGGTTGTTTTGGGGCAGGCGTGGTCTGTGGGCGGGTTTTTTTTGGGGGTTGTTTTGGGGCAGGCGTGGTCCAATAAGTGACGGAAGGGACGGCCAAATGCCCTCACTCCCTCACTCACCGCCTGTGCAAAATGGAAGTATACACCACCGTAGTTTTTGTCTTTTGTGCATGTGCTGAGTAGTGCAGCGAGGCCCAAAGGTAAGGTTCAGGGCATAGCCTCACCATTCTCGAAATTTGCAAAATGGGAATGATTGCGAAATGTGAATGAATGAATCTTCCCGCTAGAACATGGAAGCATACACCGCCATAGTTTTTGTCTTTTGTGCATGTCCTGAGTAGTGCAGCCAGGCCCAAAGGTGAGGTTCAGGGCATAGCCTCACCATTCTCGAAATTTGCAAAATGGGAATGGACTTCCCGCTAGAACATGGCCAGATGCACCCACCACATTTTTTTTCTTTTTGTTTTGAGAGTGGTGTGGGGAGGTGTGGGGAGGCCCAGAGTCCACAGTGGTCAATAGATGGTGGTGGATGCGGGAGGGGTGAGAAAAGTGCCACCTCGCTGTGACGCCCAACCTCACGCCCAACACGACTTCCTGATCGGAGTAGGATGTGGGCCTGGAAGTGCGAAAAGGGGTGTGCCAAGGATTTTTGGGAAAGTGGGGGTGGAGTCCCAGGTCGGAACTGAGATCTCTTGTGGCAAAGTTTCAGGGGCATAGATGCAATATGGCTAAGGGGGCGAGTTACTTCCGGTCTGATGGCGGTCGGGTCGTGCACCATAAGGCAGATGGCATGCGCGGTGCATTCAAGGCCGTCCGATCCGTCGGTTTTGGTGGCGGCGAATCGGGGAGGGGCCTGCCCAGGATGGCTGTGATTCCGATGAGTCGGGCCTTCGGGTGCAGACACGTGGCATCTGTCGTCTCGCGTTTTGGTTAGGCCCCCTAGTTTCAGGGGCTCATCGGTTGCCGCAATATGGGGCGATGGAATTCCACGGAACTACTGTGAGTTGGTGATAAGGAAGAAGGAGGCGGAAGGGAGAGAAATTGGAAGGGATAACGACGAAGCCGGGGGATATGAAGTATTGCACGTTGTCCGTAGTGGGAAAATTGGGGCACCTCGGATCGCTGGTTGTAGCACAGTGAAACTCCTTGGGACACAATCGATTCTCGGTTAGGCAGGGGAATTCCGGGTATCTCTGCCTAATATATTCTCTCACCAATAGGTCGAAGTACTCCGAGTCCCTGGAGCTCGGCATCTTGTCATTGCGGGGTAGGGGAATTCTTCCGCACGTACCTAGTCGACAAAGGGATTTTCCGGTTGCGATATCGAGAATTCCTATCCGTTTAGGTGCGCGGGGGAAGGAAATTTCCTGCCTACCTGATACCGGAGATGTCAAGTTCGTCGATGGTCGCGAATCGGCGCGCGTGGAAACGTGTAGGCTGCGCGAATCAGATTGTGCTTACACGCATCCCCGCGAGGTATTCGCTTGTTCCTGGAAAAACAACTATCCGATCATTTAATCACTTCATGATCCCGCAAGCAATCATTCCTTAGCATTTAAGGTGTTATTGCACACAACGACGGATCAAAGGGATAAGCAGTAAGGGAAGCGGTAATGACAACCACACAAGAGTTTCTACTATCCTTATGAGTATACCAAGATAGCAAGCAAGGCAAGGACCGGACAAAAGAAAAGCCAACAGACATAACATTCATTCACCCATTCATTCGACAAAACACACAATAAACGAGATCGAGACCAATCGCAAAACGAGTGTGGGTTGAAACCGAAACGAAGATTCTAAAAACAAAGGAGAGCGGGCGAGCCGCCCTGAGCCGAGATCAAAATTTATATACAAATGCAAAGAGGGAGACAGGACAAAGAAAATTGCAACTCCACGTCCATCAACCTTAGCTTCCTCTTCCTCTTTCTCTCTCTCCGATGCAGACAGTCTGTCAATACGCACCAACCCACGAAGTCGTCACCCCGCTTAGTCCTCTTGCACCGGTCAGGTTTGTCCGCGCGCTACAGTTTGTCGTAGCCTCACGCGTCAACCCCGCGCATTCAGGACCAGCTCGTCGGGTCACCCAACTCCCACTTCAACTCACCTCCTACTTCGCTTGTGAGCCGACCCTCACTGATCGCGCTACCCCGAGTTTCCAACAGCTGGTTAAGAGAGTTATCTAATAGCGCAGCCAGAATTTATAGCGTACATGCATGCGCGAAGAACACGGCATTGCAAGGACTTAGAAAGGAGATTAGGAGAGGGAGCGCCTACGTTTTGCATGGCCAGACCGCGGCGTGGGGAACGTAGCCACGCTCCACACATCGATCCGAGCATGCAGGCTGCGGGGCTAACTAGGCACAACGAAAGGGAAAGAGGGAGCGGGAAAGACGAAGTTCAAGACAAAAGATACAGTTACAATGGCGCCTGCCCAAAAATTATAGTTACTTGCAAGATTAAGGGCGCCGACTAATCAGAGCTCCGTTGCAGCCGCAAAAAGAAGCGCGCAAGAAAGACAACGCGTGACAAAAGAAATTTCGAATTTTTAAATTCCCAAATTTCTAAATTCCTAGCTAATGCAAAAAGAAGCACAAATTCCGAAAAGAAAATCCGAAGTTCCGAGAGCCGTTAAGGGCTCGACAAGATTCAAAAAAGAATTAAAAAAGAACGAAGCAAAATATCCCGCGCGACCTCCGCACCTAAAACCTGACAACAGAAAAGGAAAGAAGTGACATCAATCATTATTAATCGCGCCTTGTCGGTGCGACAGCCACTCAATCGGCCATCTCGGGACTTGCCCGGCTCTGAACTTTGTCGTCCGAAAAGAAGCGATGAAAAGAGAAAAGACAAAAAAGCGAGGACACTGATGCAATTTTCCTTCGATCCCGATCTCCCGTAATTGGCCCAACCTTCCCATCTTAAGACCCCTCATTGTCATCGCGCAAAAACAACAGAAAAAATGCGGCAAATTTTATGACAGGATGATCACATGTGGGCACCACATTTCAACCGTTGGAACTGTGTTTATAAACCTTTTGGCGAGGGGGTGGTAATGTGTTCCACCAAAAGTGAAGGAAACCAACGTTGACCAAACATTGGGAAAACTGAAACTGGTGTGTACATTTTTTGGTCCATTTGTTGAAAGGATGTTGGTTCATCTGTTGACCATTTGTTGACAACTTGTTGAAAACTTGTTGAAGACTTGTGGAGAACTTGTTGAAACGTGTTCAAAACGTGTTGAAACGTGTTGAAACGTGTTGAAAAGTTGTTGAAACGTGTTGAAAAGTTGTTGAAACGTGTTGAAAACGTGTTCACCTTTCGTAGAACGTTACATTCTGTGTTGGGGGAAAAAATCTCACGTCGTCGGTTTTCGCGGTTTCCTCCAGTCATTTTCTCCTGCTGCACGATATCATATGGTCTTTTGCAAATGTCAATCGTTGAGTCTTTCAGTACTCTTGACATGCAACGACCACAATGACTGAAGATAAAGAGAGAGTGTCACATACACACACACACACACACACACACACACACACAGAGAGAGAGAGAGAGAGAGAGAGAGAGAGAGAGAGAGAGAGAGAGAGAGGGAGAGATGGAAGCAGGGTTCACTACTGCGTGACACAAATTCACCAACATGGCAGTGCGAGACAGACATTGGCCCGTAGTAGCCAACCTTTGTTTTTGATTGGTGTTGGATTGCAGTATTTCATTTTGTTGATGGACGCATGAGGGCGCGTCGATTAAATGCCGAGTTGCCCTGCTACAAGCACGGTTCACTACTGCGTGACACAAATTTACCAACATGGCAGTCCGCGAGAGAGAGTGACACGCAGTAGCCAACCTTCTTTTTCGAGTTTGTTGGATTGTTGTACTTCATTCTATGGACGAACGCGTGTGGGAGCCTTAATTAAATGCTGAGATGGCCTGCTACAAGCACGGTTCACTACTGCGTGACACAAATTTAGCAACATGGTGGCATGAGAGAGAGAGTGGCACGCACTAGCCAACCTTGCATTGAGGATAACCACGGATGGTGTTTTTTTCATAACATAGTCGCTCTATGACCAATCACACAAAGATGAGCATTACAAGGGATTGTACAATTGTGTATCATAAATAACAGAYCATATGTTGTAAAGTGACTGTTCAAGTGCCATGGTTCAGAGTCTTCATCTCCCCGCCCTCTCTCTCTCTCTCTCTCTCTCTCTCTCTCTCTCTCTCTCTCTCTCTCTCATGGAATGACCGTGACCTTGTGTAATGAATCTTCTGATTCACAGATTCCGTAATGAACCTTCTGATTCACACTATTCTGTTCACCACCTCTTCCCCCCCCCCTGCTGTTCAAGGTCTGGCGCACAGACTTTTTGTATCACTCTCCCCAACTCTGCTTCTCTCATGCAGCGGTGCAATGAACTCCAGGTCGAAATCGTCATCCGTTATTGTTGTGTTGTGTGACCCACTCCTGTGGACAGAGGGCACGTCAGCTCGAAATAGTGCAGCAGCCTTCTCAGCAACAGATACGGCACGGTCCAACTTGAAGATCGAAAAACTCATGACTGTATCGCGGTTGCGGACAGATGATGCGATGTCCTGCTTTATAGAGACCAATTTTCCTATCTGCTCCGCCGCTTTGCTGATCTTTGTTGTCTGCTCGATTTCACATTGCAGAACCATCTTTGCAAAAGTCAAGGTTTACGTCGTCCCTCCTCATCTGGAAAACCTTGGCGAGTGTCGTCTTGAAGGTTGGGGCGCCCCAAGGATCGTTGCCGCTCCGTCTCCACGTTTTGTTCTCCTTCATCTCTGCTCGCATCTTGTTGCGAGTAGGGAGCTGGTGATCTGTTTGCTGCGATCGTACAAGCGGGATCCCTTTTTCAGTCCAGAACCAATGTTTCAGTTGCCATGTTATCCCTCCATGCATCGATATTTTTGGCTCACGAGATTCACTGCACCTATACTTGATGGTCCGGCGTCATCGACCACACCCATCTCCTGGCCATGTGTTCTTTCGTCTGCCACGACCGGGCATGCCCTCGCACGATGTGAGTTCAAAGTTCGTAATGACATGAAAAACCTGCCACAGTCGCACACCCGTGGACCGCTGTCCATTTTTTGTGCATGCAGTGCATTCGAAAAACAAACAGAGCGGTGCGGACAGTGTTTTCATTAGCATTTTTTACATTGGTTCAGGTCGTTAGAATTATAAGTTGCAGAGCATATTTTGTTATATTGTGTAAGTGTCGCACATCCTCTTCTCTGTGAGAAGAGATAGAGAGGGAGTACTGATTGCCGTTTTTGGTACGAATGGTCTGTGTCGCTGATCCCAATTGACAAAGATTAGTAGTCAACCGTGCGACACGATAATTTATATGCCATGACAGGTTCTATGGTCGTGTAGGAAGAGGCAACGACTTACGCATGGTACACGATATATGACACAACATTCATCACCACGTTTGTGAGGCTGCCCAAGTTCGTAACTATCCATCCACGACGTTTGTGAATGTGGTATGTGTTTTCCATGTCCGCGTGAAAATGATTGCACCTCGGCACCTCAACCGACCTCCGCACAAACTTTCAAAACATTTTACAACCTATTACATTTGAATTTAAATTACAAAGAATGAAAAAAAAAAATGCATCATACACACATTGGTCATCACAAGAGGTCTGATTTGTCTCACGTACTCCAAAAGACAACAAATTATGACATACATCGTAACAGTCATCAAATGATTGAAATATTGTTCAATCCTGTGTCTGCACGATGTAGTGAACCGCATGTACTTGGAGAGGCAAACAACAGGCAACATTAAATGTAACTCGCAGATGGATGTAGAGGTTCTAATATAGCTACTACTCGACATATGAGAAAGAGAGAGAAAATATATATATATATATATATATATATATATATAGAGAGAGAGAGAGAGAGAGAAGAGGTTCACTAGTGCGGGCCAAAACGACAAGAAACAGCACCGGTGGACACTGATATGGCACGCAGTAGTGAACCCGACCGTCGTTGAAATTGAGGCAGACATAGAGGGATGTACAGGTTGAGGAACTTGAGGGATGCATGTCTGTCATCATCCCTGATGTCTAACATGGTCTATCATGGTGTGTGGGTGTGTCTCCGGTCACTGCCGTGGCCGAGCACTAACTATTGCGTCTCCTGTTGACAAGCCGGGGTGCAATATCTCTCCTCAAGCTGTCACCATTGCATCGTGTATGAGGCAACTCAGGTTCACTCCCCATGTCAGTGACGTTGCTAGCACAATCTCTCTATTGACCAGAACAAACCATCCCTTGCCAACACGTGACCACTTTTTCCCCTTGTTGCATGATTTCATTATGCTGGTCACTGCGGCATACTATAGTGCATCATCTGTTGTTGCCCCCTTCATCACAACACGCAATACTTTGTGCGGATCGGGAAAAGCACGTGCCAACCTCATAATTGCATGTGCCCACCCTTTTGTCACTTGTCCACCCGCCCCCTTCAAATCATAGTATACATCATGTTCCTCGTCTTCCTCGTCGCTGCAGACATCGCAGCCACTCACGTCCACATCAGAAGATGATGCCCCCTCATCCTCTTCTTCATCTTCTTCTTCTGCACTGTCTGTGTACTCTGCACAACAACTTGGCAAATCAACCTCTTCAAATCCAAGATCACACTGTTCTTTCTCCATTGTGAAAGCATTGAAGATATCGCAACACACTAGCTCCTCTCTCGTTGTTGTCTGCGTGAGAGGCACATCGACTGCCATACTGGTTATTGATTCTTGTGCTGCTGATGTCTGTCCGTTGTCTGGAATGATTGCTAAATTTGTTTCCATGACCATCACCTTCCACCCTTATTCTCTTTCTCTTTGTCTCTCAATATCGCAACTTGCAAGACCGAGCCGCTCCAAAGCAGCTGATAACAACTCCCCCTACAACGGTCTGCCAGATATGATGTTGTCTTGTGTTCTTGCTGGCACAAATTCTATCAGATCTTGACCCTGCAGTGCAAACTCTATGACTTCGTGCAACGCCTCATGGATGACGTTCCTGTCGTCGTCACTTTTTTTCATGAAGTCCACAAGTTGATCCAGCAGAATATATTCTACACCATCTGCGACAATGACAAAAACATCTTGAAAGTCTTCTAGCGGTGTTTGTGTAATGTCCTTCATTCTAGACAACACGAATATTTCTGCAGCACCACTCTTCAACTCGTTCTTCGACCCATCAACCAACATTCCCCCATTCCGTGCCACAGTGCCCAACAACTTGCCCAACTTCGCAGGTGTATATGTCCCCCCTGTCTGCTGCATTGTCATGTCCACGTCTCCTTCTTCGCACATCCCTTCGCTGTAGATCCACTGGACCACTCCTTTTAGACTGTATGCACCGTCTTCCACATCGCTGTCCACACGTACATGTAGTGACTCTCTGAAGCGTTGCAAGAGTGTTCGTGCTTTGATACAATCCTCATCGTTTGCCATGATTGTGGATCTCATATCCACAGCGACTAAGAAGTACCTCGGCCCCCTGTCTTGAAGCAAAAATAACTCGCTGTCACTGTTGTAGTAGACGCCCTCCTTTGCATACTCCATTACCTTTGCAAGAGCAGTCTCCACCTGTGCTACTGACATCGACATGATGCGTACGGTTTGTCCTTCGTCCTCTTCTCTCTGCCAGCGGAAACGCACAATGACGTCATCGACATGTGTGTGTGTGTGTGTGTGTGTGCGGCGTCCATGTATGAACCTATGTGGATGTCTGTGTGTCTTTGTGTATATGTCTATGGATGTGTGTGTATAAATGGTATGTGCTTATGTCTGCGTGTCTGTTCCCAAGTTGGCTACTGCGTGCCATTCGAAGTCGCAACGGTAATCATTCGTCAGTTTCTGACATGCAGTAGCTAACTTTAAGGGTGCATGCCAGAATGTGTGTGTGTGTGTATGTGTGTCTTTCTGTATATGCCTGTGTGTGCGTGTGCATTTGTTATGCGTGTTTGCTTGTGCATGTGTTAGCGTGTTCGACTTCAGGTTGGCTACTGCGTGCCATTTAAAGTCACAGCGGTAATCATTCGTCAGTTTCTGGCACGCAGTAGCCAACTTTAAGCGTGCATGTCAGAATGTGTGTGTGTGTGTGTGTGTGTGTGTGTGTGTGTGTGTGTGTGTTTGTGTGTGTGTCTTTCTGTATATGCCTGTGTGTGCGTGTGTGTATTTCTTATGCGTGTTTGCTTGTGCATATGTTAGCGTGTCCGACTTCAGGTTGGCTACTGCATGCCATTTGAAGTCACAACGGTAATCATTCGTCAGTTTCTGGCACGCAGTAGCCAACTTTAAGGGTCCATGCCAGAATGTGTGAGTGTGTGTGTGTGTGTGTGTGTGTGTGTGTGTGTGTGTGTGTCAACTTTAAGGGTGCATGCCAGTTTCTGGCACGCAGTAGCCAACTTTAAGGGTGCATGCCAGAAAGAAAGAGAAAAAATGAAAGAAAGAAAGAAAGAAAGAAAGAAAAAAGGAAAGAAAAAAAGAAAAAAAGAAAAAAAGAAAAAAAGAAAAAAAGAAAAAAAGAAAAAAGCATGTTAGACAAAGAAAGAAAGAAAGAACGAAAGAGAAAGAAAGAGAAAGAAAGAAAGAGACAAACAAACAGAAAGACACACAGGCAAACAGACAAACAGACAGACAGACAGACAGACAAACAGACTGACAGACACACACACACACACACACACACACACACACACACACACCATTGAACTTACAGACTTTGATTCTGGTTCATCCACTTACAAACCAGACAGACAGACACACACTCAGACAGACAGACAGACAGACAGACAGACAGACAGACATACAGACAGACAGACAGACAAACAAACAAACGGACAGACAGACAAACACACACACACACACACACACATACAAACAGAAAGACAAACAAACTTTGATTCTGGTTCATCCACTTACAAACCAGATAGAAAGACACACTGACAGACAGACAGACGGACAGATAGACACACACACACACACACACACACACAAACATACAGAGAGACAAACAGACGGACAGACAGACACACACACACACACACATACACATACACAGACAGAAGGACAGACAAACTTTGATTCTGGTTCATCCACTTACAGACCAGACAAACAGACAGACAGACAGACAGACAGACAGACAGACAGACAGACAGACAGATTAGGAGACAAACAGACAGATTAGGAGACAGACAGACAAATAGACAGACAGATAGACAGACAGACAGACAGACAGACAGACAGATTAGGAGACAGACAGACAAACAGACAGACAAATAGACAGACAGACAGACAGACAGATTAGGAGACAGACAGACAGACAGACAGACAAACAAATTAGGAGACAGACATACAGACAGATAGATTAGGAGACAGAAAGTCAGATTAGGAGACAGACAGACAGACAGACAGACGGACAGACAGACACACACACACACACACACACACACACACACACACACACAGACTTACAGACAAACTTTGATTCTGGTTCATCCACTTACAGATCAGACAGACACACACACACACACACACACACACACACACACACACACACACACACACAGACACACACACACACACACACACACACACAGATAGACAGAAGGACAAACTTTGATTCTGGTTCATCCACTTACAGACCAGACAGACAAACACACAGACAGACAGACAGACAAACAAACAAAGACACAGAAAGAAAGAAAGAAAGAAAGAAAGAAAGAAAGAAAGAAAGAAAGAAAGAAAGAAAGAAGGAAAGAAAGACGGAAAA
>BFEA01000215.1:24355-36408 GCA_003427395.1 Chara braunii
TCTCTCTCTCTCTCTCTCTCTCTCTCTCTCTCTCTCTCTCTCTCTCTCTCTCCATCCACCTATTCAACCCACCTAACACTACGAAGACTTCCACGGAGTCCACGATTCGACAGAACAACCGTTATGCAACACACACAGTAGAATTATCAGCTGCCTTTTTTTTTGCAGACCCCCCCTTACGTGGCACTGCTTTCCTCTTCTTTGCCCCTGCTCTGCTGCCATCCCTTTCCGCCTGTCTGGCCTCCATCCGTTCCTGTCTCTCCTCAGCTCTCGCCTTCTCGCCCAACATACCTTGATATTTCTCAACCCAGCGAGGCTTCGACAACCTATCCACCAGTCTCATGTCCCTGACCTGGATCGTCACCCTCTTCGAATGGATGGCCACCTCGTTGGTGTTCTCGAAATTGACGACCAGGTACGCCTCGGTAGCCTCCATCAAAGCACGCACTGCCGTCATCTGAAACCTCACGCCCATCCCCGGAGCAATGTCCCGCTCCACAACCTCGCGCACGGGACGCAAGAACGGCCTGAAAGCCAAACAAAGGTCGGTGGATCGTTGCAACTTTCTGATTTCCGACAAAGTTGCCATCCCGGAGCGTCGACGACGTATGGGGACCTGAGCTCGTGCTCCTGCGGTGTCTCCGGTCCCTGGCACCGCCTTCGAGTTCACCTTCTTTCTGCCTGTGAGCGTCTGCCCAAGTGGCGGTCTCGACGTGCACTTCTTCTTCTTCCCCGGGCTCTGTGACATCGCGACATCGCTCGGCCCGCCCATGTCACCCTGTGCTGCAGAGCACCCCCCGACGCGACCAGTACCACATGGGCCCTCCACCTCAGAAGACAAACGGGAAATTTCTGAGCGCTTCTCTGTCCTCTTGCCTACCTGCGCTGAACCTGCCAAGTCATTCTCCGGCAGATACCGAATGTCTCGCAGGAGTCCATCTGAGTAGGTCAGATGGAAAGGCACACCAAGCGGGTCTCTGAATCTCATGGTGATGTCTCCACCATGCTCATATGTCATGGGACAAACAGACGGACAGACAGACAGACATCCACTTGAAATCGTGCGGAATTGAAATTGGTTCGTCACATATGTGACGCCCAGGGGGTTCCAATCTTAAGCAAGCTCCTGCTTGCTTGAATCGTGACACGTATCGATCTCTCTAACCGATCGACACGCGGAACTTTCTATGTTGTCGCCAACTGTGCAAAGGAGTGTGAAAGTCATTCAGGGTGGCACACGTGGCTCTATCCTATAATTTTCCTCAGGGTGGGCTCTCTTCAATCCGAGGAGGGGATCATGTGTGCCGTCGCCGTGATTCGTGCCAATCAACCATACATCAATGTCCTAAGGGAAGGGGAAAGGGAAGACGATACATGGGGGCATGGCGAGGGGGTAGGTTAGTCGGGAGTGGAGGTACTAGGAAGCGTTCCAATCCCGCTACTGTCTCCGGAAGCTCCCGATATCGGACGATCTGGTGGAAGCGAGGGAATCGATTACCACTATGAGGAAGGAAGGCGAGATAGTCGGGTTAAAGGGTGGTGAAAGTTCGGAGAAGCGCCGTGCGGAAATGATCGTGGTTTTCGCACGCGGGGATAGTCCCCGTAATCATGCAATAAACCTCGACCATGTTGTGGCCTCGCCACGCGACGCTGAAGAGAAGGGCGTGGAGACAGAAAACAGGGGTGGCACACCGGGTAGAAGGATGGGGATGAATCGTGACAGCAAGACGGGTGGCGTAGAAGAAGCGGAAAGTGTCAATTGGGATAGGATTGTTGGGGAAGGTGATGAGGGTAGTGATCTGGCGGAGGGTTAGGTGGTCAAGGGGACGACGAGATAAGGACCGGGGACGACGCCCGATGCCCCGCATCGGTGCGAGCTCGAACTGGTGGACGGGCTGAGGTGGAGGGGGAGGGGGATCGACTTCGTCGTCGCCTGGCCGGTGCGCTCGAAGTCTCGGCAGCAAGGTCCTCATCTTCTGGCCTAGGCAACTCCGAATCTTTAGCTGGATCGTTCGAGATTGGCAGATCCGCCTCGCTTGCGTACTCCAGCTGCTGCTTGCCGGCGGCGATTTCTTCTCTCTTCCGCACCGCCTCGGGATCCTCCTCCGCGCCTTCCACGCGATCCGCCTCTATAGACTGTAGGGCTTACAGTGAATCGGGGGATGGTTTCCGGTTTGGATCTCGTGTTGTATGACTAACGACAGTCCAATGTCTGTGTCCGTCAGACTAATCGCTCCTTTGTATTCTTTTAAAATTTCCACGATTAGATGATGGATCTCATCAGGCACGTATTGGGGCACGTGCAACTCGTACAACTCGTCCCATATCCGTACATCGATGTGTTTCGTACTTACCCGCTTGGTGTTTTCGGGCGGGGGCGCGAAAATAAACGATTTGTCCGACCTCCAGGAGAATACCGTGACCATCATCTCTGCATCCTGTTCTCGAATGACCACGTGTTCTTCCGGTGTTATTCCGTTTCGAATGTCCTGCCAAGACACTAGTTTCGTCGCAATTTTAATCCCAAGTCCGGTTTCGAGGCGCTCAAGGGGTTCCAAAGAATTGTTCTCCACCCCTAAGCGTATCAATCGTATATCTTTTGCAGGCGTCAAGAGAGATCGTGGGAGATTTGTAATGTCGCAATAGTGCCTTTTGTTATTGTATTGTGTAAGTAGAGAAGAGATACCTTCGTACAGGGTTCGAGGGGGTTCCAAAGAATCGACCATCCTCAAAATCTATACGAGGGATTCACCCATAATCATAACTTGCGCTAATTGTAAACTCTGATCGGTCAGGCTTAGCGATCTTGTGTTCGCTCGTTGCATAGGGTAATAGGTATGCTGTTGTGCCATCTCCAGGATGATCGGATCATCCTCGTCACTGTTGTCCATATCCTTTGGCGGTTGCCAGTCGTCTGCGGAATTATCCCAGGTGCTCACGCAGAGGGTTCCCGCCATCTTGGGAAAGACTCGTAGAATCACGTTAGTGGCGGTACGAAGGGTCAATCTCATCGGTACAACATAAGGTTTTCCTCCTGTATTTCGGAGGACAATCGATCGTCTCTCGGAATCCAGATTGGCTCGCAGGGCTACTAGAGCGGGAAGGCCAAAAAGGACGTCGTAAGTGTTTACGTCTAAGACCACGACATCTCCCAAAGCATGTACCTTCCCTAATCGGAAAGCAACATTATTTATTCGTCCCACCGTTTTAATCTTCTCCTCATCTGCTGAAACGAGTTGGTCCTTTTCTGTAAGCATGATTAAATCATTTCCTACCCTTTCAACTACCCGTAACGAGATGGCCAAAACAGCGGCTCCCGAATCGATAATGGCATTGTATGGGATTCCCCATATCTCGATATCGCATTCTGCAGATTTCTAGGGGATTGGTTTAATCCGTAGGAAGTGATAATCTTTCTGTATTAATCCTAACTGTATTGGGTCTTAAGTTCCTGCTGCTTTTTCATCTGGGGCTGGACTTTTTGCTTTCGTATTCAGTGTTCGGGCGAGGGCGAATTGTTTCCGATTTGCCTTGCAATGTTGCAACATTCGTTCGTTAGCTTGTTCCGATATCGAGAGTAGGTGACCGATCGGAAGAGGAATCCGATCTAAGGCTCGAACGATGTTCAAAACATCGATCTCCCCAGTGACGAAGGTGGGTCCTCCCGACTCCATTTCTCGTGGAGAAGGTAGTCATTCCGCCACTTCTCTTTGTTCTGGCGCGGGTCTAATCGTTCCAATTATCCCAAGCCCCAGGTAGCCAAGTGTTACGTACTGATATAACGAGATTAGTTCAGCAACTTCCTCCATAGTAGCTAATGTGCTTCCACCCCCTTCCATTTCTTCCATCAATGCCCCCACTCGTCCAGGTCCGTTGGCGATCGGGGCCGCTGCTACTGGTGCGGCTCCGACTCGTTGCTGTGGGGGTCGATGAGGGCAATCACGGGCTATATGTCCTGGTTGGTGACACGTAGAACAGACGTTCAGATTGTTAGAGATTCCTGCAGGAGGGGGTGCCAGAGCCAATCCGTGCTGAATCAGGGCGGCACGCATCGCTAGTGGCCGCATCGACCTCATCATCGCCTCTATCCGTGCGTTGTGTTCCCGCTGTTCCTTTTTGCTTTCTTGAATCAGAGTAACCAATGTCGTGGTCAGTTCTAATAGGGCGGAAGACTCATTCGGTCGTGAGGGGGTCTCGACTGGTGGCGGGGGTGCTGTCATCACGGGCACGGGCACGCTCGTAATTACACTCGGGATGGGTCGTTTGGGACTAATCTGTTCCAGATAGGTGACAGGGCCTGACACAAACCCCATGTTTTTGAATTTGTTTTGTAGTGCAACCAACTCAGCTTTAACTCTTGCTAGTTCGGACAAGTCTTCTTCCCTAGGATAGTCTTCCCCTTCTAGGAAACTCGCAGCGAACTTTCTTTCCATTTCTTCTGCGACTGTCATGATATGTTGCAGCGTGTGATTGATGGGGGGAACTGTTTTCATAGTTTCACCCTCATCGTTCGGCTGCGAAGCCCATCGATGAACAAATCTCTACCTACTTGTTTGCCTCGTTCCGTTTTCACAAACATCCTATAGAATCGGTTCCGATACTCGGTGACAGATTTTTTTGAACTCGATCTTTGATCATGAAAAGAGCTTGTTCTCAGTGGATGTAATCGAATCGGTTCAAGAAATCTAGCTCGAATATCGGGAGATCGACCCATACATAGGTGCTAAACCAGTGATGGGCATCTCCTCTCATTCGTGTAGGGATGTTCACCTGTCCCTCGCTATCATCATAATGTTGAGCCCGGAGCGTGGCTAACGATGCTCCAGCGAGATGATGTGCATGGTCGAATAGATAAAGGTCGGGTGGCATCATAGGAGCCCGTGCTCGTGGTATGGGTTGATTAGGATTGTGTTGGGGATTCGGGTTCTGTTGGGGGTTCTGCTGATTAGCATTCATGTTGACCGTCCGTCGGGCCGCAGTCCGGCTTCTACTGACGACGGGGTCGTGTCCATGCGCGTTCCGCAGTCGAGGTCATCCCTTGTTAGCCAGATCGCCCAGCTAGAAATCCTAGAACCTTGCCACGTTGTCAGGCGTCCACAAGCAGTGCGCTGCCTGAAAGCCGCGGAATTGGGGCTTAGGCACAGGGACAAGTCCGAGTTTTGACGGTACTCTGGTTTGACCAGGCAACAAAAATTAGGGGACCTCAGGGCACCCCTGATTTTGGGTACGCTGAACCTTACGGGTAACCTTCAAAGATGGCGAAATGGGTAGCCGCTCCCGGCATATCTAGGGACCGTCATTTCAGCCCGTTCCAGGGTTGGGACTGGAATGGCCGGCCGCAAGGGACATCGCGGGATCTAACCCCGTGCGACGTTTTTGCAGCGTATGATCGAGGCCAAAATAGCGCCTTGGATTTTTGCCATTTTTGGTACCTAAATTAAAAATGGGAGAAAAGATTGAGAACAGTAGGAGGGAAGAGAAAAACATGATATTTCTTAATTTCCTTGTTTTTCGCGGCATTTAGATTTTGGGGAAAATACCCCGTTATTTTATGTTTTACGACAATGGAATCGAAAGCAAAGGAAAAGATTAAAGATGATAGAGGAGAAAAGAAACAAAGAATTTCAACAATTTAGTTAAGACTCCCTCGGAATTTATTTTCGTAAAGTTTACGATTATTTTACTGTATCGGATAATAGAATTAAGGAAGAGGTGGAATGATTAGAAATGATGGAGCGAAGAGAGCTAATGATTATTCGACGCCTGGCCTGATTTTTCTGGGATCACTCGCCGTCGGAACAGAGCCCAGGTTTGATCAAATTCTCTGAACTCTAACATTTTTCACTATTCCCCGACGATCGAGATTTTCCGTGTCACTTTCCCAATTTACTTGATCACTGATCTTACTGAGTCAGGATGTTCCGAGGATGGTCGCATGAACAGCATGGGGTGATGCTACTTTGGACCGACAGTATGGTATTTGGTTCGGTATGGACACATGGTTCAAAGAGGATCTCTATCTGGCTTGGTACCGGGAATATTTCTGGCTCGGCATGAGCTCGGCATCAGCGTACTTCAGGTTCAGGGACACTATTGTGGTTTATTTTCAGGACCGGCTACGACAGTTATTTCAGCTTCGACATCATTTGTTCTGGGTTCGGAACCACTACGGCAGTACATTCCAAGTTTGGCACCAATACGGCCGTTTATTTCAGGTTCGTTACCGTTGCGGCTATCAACGTCAGATCCGGTACTAGCTCGACGTCGGCTTGACTCGGGCCCGGTATCGGTCCGGGGTCGACATGGAACAACCTATTCAGGTCCGAAACGGATACGGTATGCAGCACCGAGTGGGTTTGGTATTTGACTATTCCGGCTCGGATGTGGTACGGTGTGGTGGCCACATTGGTTCAGTACTATCGCTGGGACAGCGTTGGTGCGGCAACCTCGGTCCACTATTGAGACGGCCGGCCATAATCGCGGGTTCTATTTAAAACAGTGGTTGTGATGCGGCGCCGCGGGCTAGCACTTATTTTCAGGCCCGGTACGGCGTTGGTATTTTCCTGTGTGCCGCTCTGGTCTATTTCGAGGCAGCTGCAGTTTCGCTGCCTTGGTTAGTGGCACAACACTACCTCGTGGCACGTGGTCTGGACTTGTTGGGTCTAGAGGCTGGACCTTACCTTGCAGTCGGGACACCAACAGCAGTGGGAAGCGAGATGCTGGGGAGCGGAGGGAGGACAGTTGGCCACATCCTGTGGATATAGGAAGGACAACGGGATACAGCTGGCCACTGTAACTCGGAATGGTTCAGGCACGGAAAACTGGTTCGGATTCGTACGGTTATTGGTTCCGGATCGACACACTGCTGTATCAGAATGTTGAAGGTTGGGGCCATACTACTGCAGTCCAGCCTGGTTCGGCGTCACATATTCGGTAGTCTAACCGGGGGTTGATTGGTCTTTGCTCTTTCCTGGTTGGATCAGCGGCGGAACTACGGATTGAGCATTAATTAAATGCTAACAGCGGCCTGCTTTCTGGACCTTGGTTCGGGTACTAGAGCAAGAATATTGGTCCTTTTTCACTACCTGTTACGGACCTGAAGTCCTACTATCTCGATTACCGAGGTGGGAACTGTCAAAGTTGGCTGTAGCGGCGGTCTCTGGAGGCTGCACCCTCCGGTACCAGGGATATAGGCGAGTTCAGTGACAGTTGAGGGGGCTTCTCAATGTGTGCACGGTGTACCCGCGCGGAGGTCTTCGGAGGTCGTTACTGCGGGAGCTTGCAAGGTGTACGCGGACGACCTGAAGGAGTCGGGGAGGAGGAGAGTGCATGGTGTACCTAGTCCCCCATCGCGGTTCGAGGCAGGCAAGGTCGCAGGGCGCGGAACAGCGAGCTGGCGTGCGTGACTATGGTCCTGCTCGAATCAGTGTAAAGGAGCGCATATCGTCTCACCCGGCAGGCGACAGAAAGGAGGGCATTGGGGAAGTGTGCCAGGTGTCCGCCTCCTTCAATTACTAAGTCGACTTTCGAGCAAAAAGGGGGGGAGGTGTTGATAGCCTGTGTTCAACAAACTTGGCTCGGGAGACGGACAAAGAAGAAGTAACAGGTGTTAGTCGCTCAGACCTGGGTGACAACCGGGCCTTGTGTGGGGGCGCATGCCAGGTGTGCCCGGCGTAAAGTTGATGCGGAGCACACGCAAGCACATGCGGAGACATCGGGCTCGGACGGTTACGCAGGGAGTAAGGGGAGAGCTGGGCGTGCAAGGCTTACCCACGCAAGCGAAGCTCGGGGTAGAAGTGTCCGCACTCGGGCGGTTACAACTTTGTGAGTGAAGGGAGTGTGAAACCGCGAGGCGGGTGAGCAGGCGTGGGGAGAAGATCGCATGTGGGAGAGGGTGACACGCCGTGCAGTTGGAGAACGGGTCTGAAGCGTGCCCACACGAAGGGCAGTCAACTGGAAAGCGGCGGGCGAGAGATGAACTGTGCCAGGTGTCAGCTGCCTGCCACTGCTCTATTAACACGGGATGGGCACACGGCTGACACCTTTGCTCGCCTGAGGGAAGAAAAGACAGCCGGCGAAAGAAGGGAATCTCGTTGGGGTGCTCGCGCAGGGGAGAAGATCTGGCCTGTAGAAAAACCACCGCCCCGACTAACAGGAGAGGTGAGTAAAAGCAGCCCGGTTTCCCCGCGCTCGTAGTCATGAGCGAGATCGTATCTGCCCGTGATAAAGGGCGATATTCGTGAAGGGTGAAACGGTAAGAGGGTTGTTTGTTGACGGACACTCTTATTACGGGATTGTGTCTCCAAGTAATCCATGCGCTAATCATGAAGCATGAAACAATGTGTGTGCAGTTGGGTTTTAGTACTTTCAAGGCAAGACTGTATCTGCCTATAATCGCGGGTGGTATCCGTGAAGAATGAGACAGCGAACGCGCAGCGGGATTGGGCAGAGAGCACTGGACGGAGAGGAGTTCAACCGAGGGAAGGGGGAGACTGACTCGCATGGTAAGCAAGCTGAGCACGGGGTTCGAATGTGGGAACAAGCGAGAAAAGGACTGAGCAATGCCAAGCGGGCGAGGGGCGCAAGAGCAAGAGCGAGGCCGCTGTTTTTCTTTTCATTACTTCTCTTTTTTTTATATATTATTTTAAATAGTGGTTGGAGCGAACACCCGCCTTTGCTGTCGTGAATGCTATTTGGACTCACTGTTGGAAGGACCAACCGATCTTGCGGGGCAGGAACCCTGCCGTTTTCCCACTGAAGGTGTAATCATCCAATGGGAATATGCCACTGGTTACGGGATTGGTTGCTCTCGTGGATGAGATGGTAGGGCCTGCTACTGTCAGTGCAATTATATGTGTGCGCTGGTGAGACAACCAGCTTCCCTCGCAGAAGAGGCAATTGTCCATCTTTTGCTGATGAGTCAACCAGCCATTTTCGCAGAAGGTATATCATCGCCGGCGAGACTGCAAACCACTATTACCAATTTCCTCTTTCTTAGGTTCCTGTTTCTCGTTTTCCATTTTATTTTATTCCTTTACCCCCTTTTTTTTATTATTAATTAGGCGAGTAACTTATTAGCAATCTCGGTTTCCTACGACACAGGACAGACATCAATTAAAGTCAAGCATTTTCAGACTTGCCCCAGCAAAAAAAAAAAAAAAAAAGAGGACTGTGCTGACCCCTTTTTCAGTTGTGGGAAAAGAGAACATCAGAGAGAGAGAGAGAAAGAAGGGCTAAGGGAGGGGAAGCTGAAACATTGTTGCTAATGTTTAATGGGGCTTGCTGTTCATCTTGCTGATTGACGAGATCTCGTCCCTACTCGGTCCCATGATTGCCTAGGTTAATTATCCTAAAACGAGCATTGTGTCTCGCGCTGACAATTCTGCCGAATATTGCGAACTGGGGTCAGTTCTCTTGTATGCTCACGCTGACTGATCTTCCTAAAACGAGCAAAACAAGCTTAGTGTGTCACGCTGTTAACCTCATTGACTATTGAGAATGTGGTGAAAAGAGTCCTGTTAATGACACTTCTTGGCCCCTGTGGTCTGAGCCTTGTTATGGTCTGCGGGGACTGACGTCCGGGGTGACTGTTAAGCAGTGTGTGACAGGCTAACCGAACCTAGGCTCCCTGCAGGTCGCTGAGGACCTCGGAAGCGGGCGCGGCGAGTGACAGGTGTCGTAGCCCTTGGCTTCAGCGAACTGCAGGTGCCCCTCCCCGAGGTTTTCCTAACAACGTGTTGGGCTCCGATACCAACCTCACGCCCAATGCGATTTCCTGATCGGAGTGGGATGTGGGCCTGGAAGTGCGAAAAGGGGTGTGCCAAGGATTTTTGGGAAAGTGGGGGTGGGGTCCCAGGTCGGAACTAAGATCTCCTTTGGGAAAGTTTCAGGGGCATAAATGCAATATGGCTAAGGGGGCGAGTTACTTCCGGTCTGATGGCGGTCGGGTCGTGCAGCATAAGGCAGATGGCATGCGCGGTGCATTAAAGGTCGTTTGATCCATCGGTTCTGGTGGCGGTGCTTCGGGGAGGGGCCTGCCCGGGATGGCTGTGATTCCGATGAGCCAGGCCTTCGGGTGCAGACACGTGGCGTCTGTAGTCGCGCGTTTTGGTTAGGCCCCCTAGTTTCATGGGCTCGTCGGTTGACACGTCGTCGGCAATTTCTGCAAGGCGTGCGGGGCCAATACGGGGCGATAAAATTCCACAGAACTACTGTGAGTTGGTGATAAGGAAGGAGGAGGCGGAAGGGAGGGAAATTGGTACTGATAACGACGAAGCTGGGGGATATGAAGTATTGCGTGTTGTCCGTAGTGGGAAAATTGGGGCACCTCGGATCGCTGGTTGTAGCACAGTGAAACTCCGTGGGGCACAATCGATTCTCGGTTAGGCAGGGGAATTTCGGGTATCTCTGCCTAATACATTCTCTCACCCATGGGTCGAAGTACTCCGAGTCCCAAGATCTCGGCATCTTGTCATTGGGGGGTTAGGGGGATTCTTCCGCACTTACCTAGTCGGCAAGGGGATTTTTCTGATGCTATATCGAAAATTCCTATCTGTTTAGGTGTGCGGGGGAAGGAAATTTCCTGCCTACCTGATACCGGAGATGTCAAGTTCGTCGATGGTCGCGAATCGGCGCATGTGGATACGTTGTCGACCGGTAGAAGGGGTCTGCTGGCATGCCGTCCGAACCCTATGCCTCGCGCCGCGTTTGTCACCCGCGGGAGGGTTGGTCGGGGCTCATGTAACCTGCACAAAACATGTCAGTCCACATCAACAAATACAAGTACCATAGCCGACCTCGACCAATGCAAGAAGAAACTCACAAACACTGCCTGGAAGAAATAATAGAAGTAGTTTCATTCAGTCCAAAAAATTGGGGTGGAAAACACTCGTTCCGGCCTCAGCCGTACACCTCGCTCCTGTGTCTGGGAAGTCTGTCTGAGTCCCTACAGACCTAGTCAACAAGCGTCGCCTAATCCTCCTCCCGATTGGGTGTCGCCTGTATCGTGCCCGTCGATCCCAAGGGACCGTGCTCGAGCTCTCGGTGTCTAACGTGGCCTCCCTCGCCCATCGAGGCCAGTTCTCCAGATCTACAGTGACCATACCCTCGCGCAATCGCTCCGTCGGGGAGGTGATCGTCCTGGTCGGTCTAGCTCAGGCGCCCCATTCAGAAGGGCCCGACTCGGATGGTACCTGTTCAAAAAGCCCGCTTCATATCGCACCTCTTCGGAAAGCCCGCTTCACGTTGTACCTCTTCAGAAGGCCCCCTTCGGATCGTGCCTCTTGGAAAGGCCCACTTCGGATCGTACCTCTTCGGGATAGTATCCCTTCGGTAAAAATGCCCGCTCGGTGAAGTAACCACTCGGTAAAGTGCCCGCAAGGTAAAGTCTTCGCACAGCAAAGTACCCGCTCGGTAAGATGTATCCTCTCGGTGAACGTATCCCGCTCGGTAAAATATGTCCACTCGGAAAATGAGTCCGCTCGGTAGAAGTGTCCGCTCGATAAACGAGTCCTCCCTGTGACAGAAACCCCCCGGTACAAGAAACCGTCCGGTATATGTCCGGTCGGTAAGTGTCCACCCGGTGATGTGCCCGTCCGGTAAGTCTGTCCGCTCAGCAAGTAAGTCCGCCCGGTAAAATGCCTGTCCGGTAAAGTACCCGTCCGGTAAAGTATCCGTCCGGTAAGTCTGTCCGCCCGGTAAGTAAGTCCGCCCCGTAAAATGCCTGTCAGGTGAAACACACTTCTGGTGAGTCCCCCCTCGGCAGCACCGCTCTCGTGAAGTGTCCCTCGGGTAAAGTACCCGCCCAGTAATCTGTCTGCCCGGTAAGTAAGTCGGCCTGTAATGGTGGGCCGAAACCCGATCAAAGATGTCGTCTTGCAGAATGTCCAGGTGTTGTGGATGTGCGCACGAGTGTCCCTCGTCCGTTCCGCAGCAAGGGAGCGTTCACACTTGTGCGCGGCTCCCCCGTTCAATCACCAGGCGCGGGGGTGTGCGCTGTCACCCGTCCTCCTCTCTCCTCTCATCGTGCTGCGCGAGTGAACGCGATGGCGCGC
>BFEA01000215.1:38053-55996 GCA_003427395.1 Chara braunii
TGCCATGGTCGGTGAGTCCCGGGCGGATAAAGTAGGCCCCTTGTTCGCAGCGTCGGTCCGCTTCATGGTCGGTGTGTCTCTGCCATGTAAAATAATGTCGGGCAATTATATCGTCGCGCCGTTCTCCGGCGTGTCGTCTTATCACATGGTTGATAAATGTTGGTAATCCCATCGGTCTCAGTGTCGGTCCGTCTCATGGTCGATGAAGCCCGGCCATGTAGAATACTGTCGAGTGGAGTTATCGTCACGTGCCCTCTGAAAAGAAGTAAAGGGCGGCGTAGCATTGTAGCCGCYCGACAGCAGCMCCCCCCCCCCCCCTTCTCGACGTCCTCGGCGAGTTAGTATTTGGGGTTTGAAAGGAGAAAATTTTGCAAAAGATGGATGACTGGTAATCTCTACCCATCAACCCAAGATCATCCTCTTTGTCGTGCTCAGATGCCTTTCTTTTGTTTTTCCTTCCTGTTTGACTTTCTCTTAGTGAGCTTTGTTTTGACGCCTAAGCGTTTGTCTGGTGGAGTACATCTAACATGCGGGCGGTGGTTTTTTGTTTTTTCTATTGTCAGTGCATTTCTTATGACTTGTTTAGCCTTTTTCTTCTTCTCCCTTTTTGTCGCGGCCAGCTTTTTGATGTCAGACTTGGTGTTCTTGGTGTGTTTGCGTTGTTTATTTCGGACCCCTAGAAGTTTGTGTTGTGTCTTTTTTGAAGATTGTTTGGAGGATTCTGCTACTTGAGGAATGGGTTGTGCTGTAGGGTCTTCTGCGTGCCGATTTGAGGACTCCCCTACTTCGGAGGTGGTTGGTGTCGTGGTTTCTTCTGAGGTCTCACCCTTCTTCTTACCTTTTTCTGGTTGCCTATGTACCTCATTGGTCTACGTGACTTTTCCCGTACGTGGAACGACCTCTTTTCGGTCTTTAAATACTTCAAGACGGGCTCCGGACACCGGTTCCTTTCATCTTGTACCGTATAATTCCTCTATGAAGTAGGCTCCGCCTTCTAGTCTTTTATCCACTCAGTAGGGCCCCATACATCTGTTTGCTAGCTTCCCTGTCCATGTTCACTCTAATGAGGAGTCATAGAGCAGGACGAGGCTCCCTGTAGATATCCCTTCTTGCCTGACGCGAAGGTTCCTATCCCATTTTTCTTTCTCTTTTGCTCTCTGGATCTTTAATTTGTCTATAGTGTCTAGGATGTTATCCTGAAGAGTTTCGACTATTTGTTTGATTCTTGCGGTCAGTAACTGTTCTCTAGTGGAGATCTCTTCCCAGTCAATCTTTTACCAAGAGTCGATATGAAATTCTATAGGTAAGGGGCAATGGCGTCCAAACCATAACGTATAGGGCGGATATCCTGTAGTTGAGCGAACCGTAATGTTATCTACCCAGACGGCGAATCTCAAATATCTTGGCCAGTTCTTCTCCTTTCCTTCGCACCATTTAGCGAGCGCGTTGACTAGAGACTGATGCCCTCTTTCTACAGGAGCGTTAGTTTGAGGATGATATGCCGTGGATAGTGATACTCGTATTCCTGTTCTCTGGAGCAATTCTTGGACTTCCCTAGCCATAAACTCCGATCCTCTATCCATGACGATCTTCCCTACGCAGCCATACCGAGTGATATATTCAGTCAAATATCCACTAACTACTTTACCTGTTTTTTGACGTAGTGGTCATGCCTCCACGAATTCAGTCAAGTCGTCTCTAATGTCCATGATATAGTTCATTCCTCCTTCTCCTTTGGGCATCTTAACTAAGTCTATGTGCACTTTCTGGCCTATTGTCGNAGTCAAGTCGTCTCTAATGTCCATGATATAGTTCATTCCTCCTTCTCCTTTGGGCATCTTAACTAAGTCTATGTGCACTTTCTGGCCTATTGTCGTGGGATAGGAAGGAAATAAGGTTTCTTTATATTTGACTACTGCTCTCTTCTGGCATTCTACGCATGTTAGACAGTATGATTCTATGTCCTTATATAAGCAATCCCACCAGTAGAGGTTCCTAATTTTTTCGAAAGTTCCTTTTACTCCTCTATGTCCTCCGACTATGCCATCGTGAAGTTCCGCTATTATCTCCCGTCGCTCGTCCTCATCACAGACCACTCTCATTGGCATTTCGTTTTTAGGTGGTCTCTTAAAGAGGTGTCCCGCCTTGAGGCAATACTGTTGAACTTCCTTCCTAAGCTTGTCATCTAAATCGATTTCCCCTATAAGATAACGCCCTATCTTATGATACTAGCCAATGTATAGATTCTCAAGAAACAAGGAAGTTCCTCGTGCGGCGGACTCTATTTTTAAGGAGCGTATGTCCATTTTTAAAAATTTGTCAATACCACTAGGCGACCCTAGGTCTCCCTCTTCTAGTGGAATTCGCGAGAGACCATCAGCAACTGAGTTCTTAGCTCCGGATATTCACTCTACTACATAGTCAAACATCCTTATATGCATGAGTCATCTAGTGACCGTTGGATCTATCAATTAAAAGTCTTTTTGTAAAACATCTGCCACTGCCGTCGGGTCGACTCGCAGTACGAACCTTCGCCCGTAAATATAATGTCGAAAAATATTTAAACAATGTAACACTCCTAGAACTTCTTTCTTAAATTGTGAGTAGTTTCTTTCGGTGGCGTTTAAGGTTTTACTCTCGAATCTGAGGCCTCTCATTGCCGGCTTGATCTTTTTGAGCCAAGACTCCGCCTACAGAGGCAGGTCCCGCATCCGTACATACGACGAATGACCGATTTTCCTCGTCTTCGAAGTAAGGTACTCCAAGGACTTGAGCTCCTTCCTTAAACTCATCTTTTAACGTTGTTACTGTATCCTCTTGTTCACTCGTCCATTGTCATTCTACTCCCTTGCGCAAGAGCTTTCGTAGGGGTTCGGCCTTTGCAGCATAGCCTTTTATGAAATTCCTCCATAATCCGACAACTCCTAGAAACTGGCGTATGTCAGTGATGTGTCGGAGGGGTGTTGGCCATTTCATAAATTTTTCTAGCTTTGCCGGATCTGGGCGTCTGCCATCCTTGTCGCAGATGTAACCTAATATCTTTATAGAGGATACCGCTCATCTGTTTTTTGTTCCACTGACCGTAAGGTTTGCATCCTCTAACTTCACTAGTACTTTCTTTATATCTTCTGCGTGGATGGCTACGAGCTTCCTCACTCCAGGTCTTACCTCTGTTTCATCTTTGTCGTATGGTGCTTTGATCGGGAAGTCATCCAGGAAAACCTCTACCAGATTTGGTATGAGCTCCCCTAGAACGGCGACCATCGCTCTCTAAAAAACAGCGACACCGTTAGTCCATCCCATCGGTACCACCATCATTTGAACTAAGCCTAACGGTGTATGCATCGCAGTTAGATGTCGGTCTCTGTAGTCTAGCGGTATCTCATCATATCCCGAAAAAAAATCGCAGACTGAGTAGATTGAAYGTCCTGCTRAGMCTTCGGATAAAAGATCYGCATTTGGGATTGATCCAACGTCTCTCACTGTGACTTTGTTTGTCTTCTGTAARTCCTSTATCCATCGTAGTTTGCCGTTTGATTTYCTTATGAAGAACCAGCGATTGGCGTAGGCKCTCTCACAAGGTTCCGCTACAAATGTCYTTATCTTCTCCTTCAGGAAGTCTACTATCATCTCYTTTTYMTTTTGCGCACACTTCCATCCTGCATCGTTCCATGGAGTGTGAGGGACCGTATAGATTCTTGCAGGTTTAACATATCGTGGATCTATTCRCCCTYTTTCTGYGTCACAAAAGGCTACTGSCTTGTCKCATGATCTTAATGTTTCTATTATGAGTTCTCTCTCMTTTTGCGTTATGTTTCCGTCACCTATATYCATTTCCTTTAATYTGTCTTCAGTGATTCTCTGCCCTTCAGYGGCCYTTCGTTCYCGGATCATCTGAGTAATTTMTTCTTCAGTGATCCCTATTTYCCCRGTCCTATCACGGCTRACCRCGGCTGRCTTGACTTTTTGGGCTACAGTTTTGTATCTCTTTCCCCCGYCGTGTGGGGGAATTCCTCCAAAAAAGAAAGGTTTATRCATCCACCGAATTCCTCGTCGTYWGCCTCTTTCTCATAGACTGTTYCGTCTACCACATACTTAKTTTCTAGGTCCTMAACGTCAATGTTTTTTCCTCTTACTTTATGYGGTCCYAGTGTAAGGTCTTCAGATAYCATTTTGCAACTTCTTGTGTYYMRTCGTCCTTTGTTTTGTAATGAGATCTTMTRACMGTTGTCAAATTCATTCACGGTTTTCAAGGTAAGCMTGCTACCTTGAGGTCCATCGATGGTAACYGTTTGACTTCCGTCTCGTTTATTTTCGGTGGTGGCGTTTACCCGTGTCAGCCATGTTCTTCCAAGAATTATTTCTGACGAGCAGTTCTCAACTGTAAAGACGGGCACAGTGACCTCAACTCCAGCAACCACTATCTTGGCTTTGTGGCATACCCCGAGCGCAGGTTGCTTGAGTTTGTTAGCGGATATCATGGTCATAGCTACACTCCTGTCTACCTCTAAGCCAAGGTTTCTGGCCACCTTGTCCTCACAAACGGTGGACTCGGACCCGTCGTTGACTATAGCCTCCATCCCTATGCCATTGACTATGACATTGAGCTTTCCACTGGCAATGACGTAAAAGTAGTTGCTTCCGCCTTCGCTGGTTTGTACTGGTTTGTCTCCTTCGGTTAGTGCCGTTAGAACTGAGTTTTTCACCGCCTCCTTCTGTTGTCCATAAGCTGTTTTTTTTAGCGGTACTTTAGTTTTCTTCATCATGCCTATTAATTCATCCCTTGCCGGGTCACAGCCTGCTATGAATTCCTTGAGGGTGATAGGGATTGGCATATCCATGACCCTTCTCAAAGGTTCTCTTAAATCGACTTCGTCTAGCGAGCTTTTAAGGTGAAACTTCTTAGCTGCTTGTTTTCTAGGGGATTGTAGTGATTTGGGCGACTCAATTTGGTCGTCTATCATACGTTGATTTTGATGTTCTTTCTTTGTGTTGCTTGACTCGCCGACCTCGCCGATGTCGTGGGTACGTACGTAGACGTCTCCGTTATTTTTCGCCTTCTCAAACTTCATGGATGAAATTCTTATACCTGGACTTTTTGGTGGTTCGTCGAAATCATCTTCGAATGTGACTCGGGAGATTTTGGTTGCTAATTGATCTTGGATTGCTTCCCCTTAGCTTCATTCATCTTCTTTCTTCGTATGTCCACATTAATCTTCATCGAGGGTCGGAAGGGTACCGGTTTGCCTTCATTTGCCCAAATGACGTATTTTCGATCGTCGAGTTCAATAATCCCTTCTTTTAGTGCATCTAACATTGCTTGGCAATCTCTTTTGTGGTGGTCTTCGTCTCCGCAGTATATAAATGCTTTATCATTCCACGTTCGTTTTGGGCTAGGGTCGGTTTTGTCTAGTGTGGTCCGGACAGGGGTTTCCTCCTTTCACTGATTATTACTTTGCAATCACTCTACTGCCGCCTTCAGTACTTTTATCTGTCTTGCCATCTCCTCTTCTCGTCTGTCTGGTCTTTTTGCTTTTATCTCATCTTTTGGTTTCCACCTATTATCCTTTGTATTTGACCACTTGGAGTTTCATCATTCCGCGTCGTTTCTTTTCCAGTCACTCCTGTTTCCTTTCCTCCATTCGCCCTCGTCTTTGGTTGTGTCCCCTCTTCTAGGTGAGCTCGCGCAGGTGTCCCTTCCTTCGGTTCAGGGTTTCCTATCCTCGAATTGCGATTTTCCTCCTCCTTTTTCTGTAGTTACGCCTTTTCCTAGGTTGTCAAGAACCCTAGCGAGGTGTGCTTTCGCGCTTTGGCCTTCGGTGTCATGGGTTAAAGCTTTGACTTGGCTGAACGTTACTTTAGAGGGAAGATCCCTCATAATCTTGTCTCGTTTTTCTTGAGACAGAAATCCTAGAAATATTCTGCACCTTTCTATTTCGCCCATAAATCCACCTTCTACTAGAGGGTTCGAAGCCTTCTCATATCTCCTTGCGAATGCTACTAAACTCTCGTCTTCCTGTTTTTTCATTTCTTTTAGGTCTTCTATTGAATAGGATGTTTCATCCCATGCGAAGATTCTTGTAATCCTTTCTCTGAATATTTGTCAACGCCAACTGTCCAGAATGGCTTCTCTGACTTCGTGATCTATCTTGGAGGCTGTGTGGTGGAGTAGGTTTATAATCATCTCCTGATCGCTCCATTCCGCTCTCATCCCCAGTACCTCCCAGTCGTCTAGAAATTCTGAAACATTCTTCCATGTGAAGATTGTTTGGATTCTGGACAGTGTCGGTAATTGGAAGGCTTGTGCTCCCAGGAAGGGGGATACGTAGGAGCCTGGTGCATATACCATTTTGTAAGGCTGGCTCGTGGTTTCCCTATATGGTTCCCTTGTACCGGGATCCGAGAATCGGGCTACTCTATTCCTGATTAGAACGTATTTCCTCCACCCTTCGCTCTTGGAAGTGCGTTCCTCAAGTTCTGTGGCTGTAGTTTCTAACTCTTTTAGGGTCTTCCTCAATTTTTCGGCGTCCTTTGTGACATCAGTTGTCATTTTCCTAACTGGTGTACTCGTCCTTGATTCTTGTGTTTTGACTTCACCGCCTATCGAGGATAAATAGACTCCTTCCGCATCCATATTTTTTTCTCACTCTTCCAGAAGTTGATCCAAGGCGACTTTAACTCTTTCTGTGGATTCTTCTAGTAGCTCTTGTAATGTGCTGAAGTCCTCTTCTTTTCCTTCAGCTTTCACGACTAAGGCGGTAGCTAAAGCGGTTTGTAGGTAGCGTGAGTTGGCCTCCAACGTATTTAAGGATATCCCATCAACTATTACGTTGGCGAGTTCTCCTAGAGCTCGAGCGTCCTCTCTTAATTTTTCTACAGATGTGGCGATCGTTTCTCTCCAGGTGCGTGAAATTGTTTGTCCGCTAGGGTTGACAGTGAGTATTTGTATTCTTACGAGAAAGAGCTCTCCTGCAGCTTTCCAGACGGCACACGTCCTGGCTTTTATTACTGCTTTTGTGGCGCACTCGGTTTCCTCTTCTTGGCTTAATTGCTCATTATGTACTGCTTCCACTAAGACTCGTACTAAGGACCTTTCTGTTTCTGCTCTGCCTGAGATACTAAATTTTTGCCTTCTAGGTTCGACATTAGTCATTCCTTTGTTTGTTAGTGTCTTCTCGGTGTTGCTTCAGGAGTCTGGCAATGAAATCATTTCTCCATCCTATAATGTTCTCCCTTTCCTCTCTATAGATTGCGACAAGACGTTCGACGTTTTTTTCCAGTCTATTTAAGCCGGCTTCGTCCGTAGAGCTACGCCATTCGTGGTATTTTGCTAGCGACTCTTCGACCTTCCTCTCAATTGGGTCTAAGTATGTTTCTAGGATGGCATCAATTTTTGGATCTCTTCCCCTTAAACGCATGTTCGTGCTTCTTGAATTGTCTCTTCCTTCTCTATCTCGCACTTCATCCATCCCTCGGCCCAGATCATCACACTGTAGGCTATGCGATTCTCTGTTCTAACTTGTGCTAGTGCCCTTGGTCTTTCGCGCTGTATAGCTTCTTGTGCTAATCGTCGGCAATCTAATGTGTCTAATACTCTAGAGGTTCGGATCCGAATAATCGAAGTTATAGTCCCTGCGAAGGATACCCGATTCACTTCTTCTTCATCAGTTACTGCTCCCGGCATTATTGAGTTCTTCTTGTGCCCTCTTCACCTTCCATACGAGGTCTATTACGGTCGACCATTCATTGTTAGCGAGCGTAAGCCCTTCAACTGGCGGCGACGGTATTTCAATAAAAGGCCTAACGTAGGTACTCCGTGAGAAATTCGCCCTTAATTGTTGAATTTTTCTCTTCTCGTCATGCACTATATTCGAGGCCCGTTGCCAACAACGACCTTTTTCGTCTTCCTTAAACCTATGTTGCGGCACGTATATTCCCACATCATACTCATCAAGGTTGATGAAGTAGTAGGTGATGACATACATACCATCAATCCCTCATCCCTGACTTTTTAGACCTTCGTATCTCACGATCTCATATGGGATCACTGCTCTGTTCGATATAGAGTTAAGGGAACGGACCAAGTTCCTCGACTTCCCCTTATCTAGTTTCCTATACCTCCTCATCCTTGGCCAAGTCCCGTAGCATGGCTTCTAATCCTGCTTTTGGTTTTGGAAGCATTCTCTTTCTTGGTCTCCCTTGCACTACTCCTCCACTGCCCTCACGACTCCAATTAATCTTCCTCTGTCGTCTTTTATCTCGTGTTCACCTTCTACTCCTAACAGGCCTGTGTCAAGGTAGAGTTCCACTTCTTGATCTCGTAGGCAAGAGGCTCCTCTCTTAATCTCTATCAACCCTGTTTCATTAGATCGAACTCTCCTACAGATCGTCGTGCCTAGAGTACGCAAGTCCTCCTGGGTCCATTCCGTCAAAAGTCTGAACAGCTCTTGTGATCTCCACTTATCATGATCACGCTGTCTTAGTTCACTTGATATATCCCCTCCAAGCTGCCTATTCTCGTTCTCTCTGGCCATTCGGGTTATGGTGTCGGTTTATGAAATCAATATTAAACCTCGACCGATCCCTGTCAATGCTTCGTAAGGAATCCGCGGCCTAGGCAAGTCTTCAAAGATTCTGATTTCGGTACTCCAAGCGACTTTTTTCTTTAAGGAAAGAAGACTATCCTTCTCGTCCCCCACCACTTCTCTCGCTCTTTGCCAGCAACGTCCATACACTAAATCTTCCGACCTTTCCGTTGGTAGGTAATTGCCTACATCTCTTACCTCAGTCCCTAGGAAGCGCGCGGTCATAACATAGAGGCGGCTCAGTTCCCATGCGCTGTCGACCATTTCATAGGCCTCCACCTCATTCGGAAACTCCTCCCTTCTTCCGAGGGTACTCAAGGATGCACACACCGCATCAAACTTCTCTTGCGGCGGTCGGTTCCCAGCGATGATCTTATTATCCCACTCTTCAAGTTTCTCTACAGACTTCTTATGCCTTACTAGTTCATGACCCAACATTCTTTTGCCACGCCCGCCTAACACAACCGGGCTCGTTCCCTAATCAAACGATAGTATTTTCTCCCAGAGGTCCCTAGTCTTTCCACCTTCAGTACATAATTGATCTCAGTTTGGTTGGTAATTACCCTCAAAGCCGACTCCCTCATACGATTCAAATAAGGTTGTATGAGTTCAAGCTCTTCAAACTCAAAGAGATCTATATCAGAAATTCGGAGGGTGCCCTCAACTTTTACCATTCTCTCTTCCATGATATCCCTGAAGGAGAATTGTTCCCTAAGACCCGGCATCCTACTGAGTCCAACTCCTTGCTCTAAGCGCCATATTAATTAAAGGCTCTCAGTTCTTACCGTCAGTAAAATTGTTAGGTAGACTAGGTTCAGGAACCCCATAGAATAGAACCGGTAATGAGTCACTGATTACTTTCTCCCCTCTCCTTTCTAATTTCTTCCTTTCCTGGCTGATGACGGTTTTAATCCAGTTTCTAAGCAACTCTCGTTCAGTTCCCCTCTCTCTCAATAGGGGTATATAGGGCCTGATGTCGTATTCCCCTGTATCAAGGTGTTTTACCACAAGGACATGGCCCCCCCGCTAGTAATAGGGACTAAAGCGTCTAGGGCCGCTGTGACCCTAGGGCAATAACCTGACATTTTCCATTCGCTATCCTTTTATCGTTACCCTTCTGCGCGTTCGTCCTCACAGCTAGTTTCACCGAGGTCACTCTAGACTCATCCAGACCCCCAGTCATGGCCATCGACCCTCGACATATTCTTCTATTTCGGTAGCGCTCATGAAGTACCCCATCCTTTCCTCTGGAAAGGCAGCGGCGTCTTCCCACTCTTCACGCTCGTCGTCCCTTAATCGTTCCCACTCGGTTAGATCCCAATCTTCTTCCCCGTACTCTATGTCCTCGTCGTTTACTGCCTCTGTCCCTTCGTAGTATGTCCGGAGTTCGTAGAATCCAATGAGTGACCCCTCCCTAACCGACGAGTCGTATCCAAGAGTTCCGTATAACTCGGCTATACCAGCTAGGTGACTCCACGGCTCCCTCAGGGCTCTATCCAAAGCGGCCCAGAACTCGGCCAGTTGATCAAACCTCGGCGCCTCTCTGAGTCCTCTAGGTGAAATAGCTCTAATTAGCTCTACTAATTCTAAAGCCGACTCCCCGAACCTGGGCCCTTCCTTCCAGAGCTCGTAGTAGGCGTGATCTTCGTCACTGCTCCTCAAAAGGTTTCTAATCTCGAGGAAAGCTCAGTAGACCTCAATAAGGCGGCCAAGTCCCCCTAGAAAGCCTTCCAAGACGAAACTCGGGACGGGCAGCCTCAAGGCTTGTTCGCGTTGGAGTAGGAACGCTTCTCTAGCTAGTCGAAGCGAGACCACTATCGACCTATAGTCCCTGTTGTAGCATCGTTCCTTCCACCTTAGCTTGTCGACCACCTCCTGTAGTATACGTCTCGCTGTTACCTCGTCTGCCCAAGTGTGAGAGTCAAGACTCGGAATTACCCCAAAGACCGGATCCCAGAGACTTCGTTTTACGGCTTGGAAAACTATGTCCACTAGAACGGAAGACTGATACTAGAGGAAGCCTTTGACCACTAATTCCAGGGATTCTTCTATTAGCCTGCCTCTCCTGTCGAACTCACACCCTACCTGGGGCGCGACCAACAACCAGACCCCCGGCCTCAACAAGATAGATCTCCACTCCCTATCTACTTTATCCAGATATCCTCGTCTGACAGCTTGCCCAGGTAAGGTAAATTCCACCCAATCTTCTCCAATGAACTCGGGTTCTCTATAGTCGAAGTGGCAAAGCTCAACTCGGTGCTCTATCCCGTCGTGAGGCATCTAGTCGTCCACAGAGCTCCCGTCTAAAATCCTGCCTCCACAGTCGATCTACCAGGTAATGTGAACTCTACCCAATCTTTGTCCACAAATTTCGGCTCTCTTTATCCGAACTGTCCCAATTATACCGGTTGCCTGACCTTACAGTGAGACTCCTAGGCGTCGTCTACCCTTCCGTTCAATATTCGGGCCCTATCTACCTCTCCGCTTATCTCGGCCTCTCGTAGCTCCTCCCGGATACGAAACACAATACGGCGTAAGTCTCTACGAGTGGGAACAACCCTGTCCAAGCAATAAGTAAGAAGCCACGCGAGCTCGACAGTAGACGCCCCCAGTCGGACCGCTCTCTGCACCACCTCTAAAAGTCTCTAGTGCGCCACTCTGGTACCGAAAATCAGCCCCGTCAAAAACCTAGGGACCACCTCCGTCCTCACAGAGGTCGCTCTAGGAAGCTCCCAATCGTACGCAAACCTCCCAGTGTAGACTGCAACGGTATCTACTCCACTCCCCTGAGCGAATTCTCTAAAGATCCGAGCACCAAACCTCCGACCTAACGCTGCCAAACAGAGGAGGGTTGGATAACGCCTAGCAGTATCTATCACTAGACACTCCCTCTCTCTCCTTGACAAGTACAGCCTCACGCTTACACCCGCTCGTAAGGGTGTCGCCTCCCTGTCCCTCCTGACACAGGCCCTGGTTTCGACCTCTATTCTCACCCACAGGAAAACACCGTCTCGAACTATTAATCCCTCCTCTCTGGTAGATCTGTATTTGTTGTTCCCTTCTAGCGGTAAGCTGATCACGTTGCAAGAGCCCCTCTCTCCGACCAAGGATATTTGGAAAGCCGACTCGATATATACCATTCCTAATCAAGAAACCAAGCGGAACTCTCAATAAATCTCTCCCTATGCGACTCTCGGACTGTTGAGCTCATAGACCCCCACGACAAGCCCCCTCTGATCCTTCCTGCAACCCTCCAAGACGTCAACAGGCCTAGGAGAGAACCGCCCTCTGGCGTATCTCCCCCTACCCTCGTGTCAAGGAAGAGGTCGGATCAGTGTACCATCATCGTTGGCCTACCTTCCCTGTTGTCACCTGAGCACGAGCCGGCCAACTCATGTGCTCTAGGGTGGACCGAAGTCACACGCGAATAGGGAGGTGGTGTCTCACTCGTGCATCCTCACTCCTATCCATGCCTCTACTCGGCCCACCTCAGGCATGGTCTCACATCCCGACTCGTGCTGTGAATCAATCCCCCCAGCTATCCATCAGAATCGACTAGCCTGTCTAGTCCCTGCCCAACTCCTTGCAAATCCGGGGCGCTTCTCCCCTCCCCTTCAGTCCCTTCAAGTCTTCCCCTGCTCACGATTCTCTCTCTTAGATTCAATATTTAGGTGGACTGACCAAAGGGTAGGGAAAATCAGAATGACATCTCTCGATCACAAGGAAGGCAAGAGGAATGAAAAGCATGAAAGACGAGAAGAAAGCAAGAATCAGCGAAATCACGAAATGCAAAAATCACAATCTCACCGGTGAACGTCGATCATAGGTCGATGGGGTGTCGTCTGCCTGCTCGTGTTGTATTGTCCAACGTCTCACTTGGGCATTCAAACCACTGGCCAACTGCTTAGCCTCCTCCGTCTGCCCTGTCCCAGTGACATCCCTGTCCTGATCCTCTCACATCCCCGTGGTTACAGGCGGACCGAAGTCCCGAGGGGCAGCCTTCCCCGGCAACGGCGCCACTGTCGACCGGTAGAAGGGGTCTGCCGGCACGCCGTCCGAACCCTATGCCTCGCGCCGCGTCTGTCACCCGCGGGAGGGTCGGTCGGGGCTCCTGTAACCTGCACAAAACATGTCAGTCCACATCAACGAATACAAGTACCGTAGCCGACCGCGACCAATGCAAGAAGAAACTCACAAACACTGCCTAGCAGAAATAATAGAAGTAGTTCCATTCAGTCCAAAACAATGGGGTGGAAAACACTCGTTCCGACCTCAGCCGTACACCTCGCTCCTGTGTCTGGGAAATCTGTCTGAGTTCCTACAGACCTAGTCAACAAGCGTCGCCTAATCCTCCTCCCGATTGGGTGTCGCCTGTGTAGTGCCCATCGATCCCAAGGGACCGTGCTCAGGCTCTCGGTGTCTGACGTGGCCTCCCTCGCCCATCGAGGCCAGAGCTCCAGATCTACGGTGACCATACCCTCGCGTAGTCGCTTCGTCGGGGAGGTGATCGTCCTGGTCGGTCTTGCTCAGGCGCCCTCTTCAGAAGGGCCCGACTCAGATGGTACCTGTTCGAAAAGCCCGCTTCAGATCGCACCTCTTCGGAAAGCCCGCTTCACGTTGTACCTCTTCAGAAGGCCCCCTTCGGATCGTGCCTCTTCGAAAGGACCACTTCGGATCGTACCTCTTCGGGATAGTGTCCCTTCGGTAAAAATGCCCGCTCGGTGAAGTAACCACTCGGTAAAGTTCCCACAAGGTAAAGTCTTCGCACAGCGAAGTACCTGCTCGGTAAGATGTATCCTCTCGGTGAACGTATCCCGCTCGGTAAAATATGTCCACTCGCAAAATGAGTCCGCTCGGTAGAAGTGTCCGCTCAATAAACGAGTCCTCCCTGTTAAAGAAAACCCCCCGGTACAAGAAACCGCCCGGTATATGTCCGGTCGGTAAGTGTCCACCCGGTAATGTGCCCGTCCGGTAAAGTGCCCGTCCGGTAAAGTACCCGTCCGGTAAAGTACCCGTCCGGTAAGTCTGTCCGCTCGGCAAGTAAGTCCGCCCAGTAAAATGCCTGTCCAGTAAAGTACCCGTCCGGTAAAGTATCCGTCCGGTAAGTTTGTCCGCCCGGTAAGTAAGTCCGCCCCGTAAAATGCCTTCAGGTGAAACACACCTCCGGTGAGTCCCCCCTCGGCAGCACCGCTCTGGTGAAGTGTCCCTCAGGTAAAGTACCCGCCCAGTAATCTGTCTGCCCGGTAAGTAAGTCGGCCCGTACTGGTGGGCCGAAACCCGATCAAAGATGTCGTCTTGCGGAATGTCTAGGTGTTGTGGATGTGCGCGCTAGTGTCCCTCGTGCATTCTGCAGCAAGGGAGCGTTCGCAGTTGTGCGCAGCTCCCCCGTTCAATCACCAGGCGCGGGGGTGTGCGCTGTCACCCGTCCTCCTCTCTCCTCTCATCGTGCTGCGCGAGTGAACGCGATGGCGCGCNGCTCCCCCGTTCAATCACCAGGCGCGGGGGTGTGCGCTGTCACCCGTCCTCCTCTCTCCTCTCATCGTGCTGCGCGAGTGAACGCGATGGCGCGCGGTGCCCCCGCGCTATCCCTATACACTGTGCGATACCGCACGACGACACGCAAAGGCGAGCGGGGCTCTTCCCCGCGGATCGGATCTTCCATGCCCGAGCGACCCACGGTGAGAAAATGCTCAGGGCGCCACGTGTATGCTCACTATCCGATCGCGCGTGTGCGCATATGCCGCGACGCCGAGTTGGTGTTCTCCGCCCAACCGCGCACGCGCGCAAGTGCGCTTGGGACTTCGGCTGACTTCGTCCTCCCCCGATCTGCTAAGCGCGGTGTTGCGCAGTGCCGCGCTCCCATCCGCGCGGAGCTCCTGACTGTTCCCGTCCGTGCGAAGTGGTGCGCGGCTCCCCACGTGCGCGCAGTGGTGCGCAGCTACCCGCGGAAGCTCCTCCCGTGTGTGCGCAGTGGTGCGCGACTCCCCCGTGTGTGCGCAGTGGGGCGCGACTCCCCATGGCCTCCCGTGTGCGCGATCTGGTGCGCGGCTCCCCCGTGTGTGCGCAGTGGGGCGCGACTCCCCACGGCCTCCCGTGTGTGCGATCTGGTGCGCGACTCCCCCCGCGAGTGCGCAGTGCGCGCGGCTCTCCCGCAGCCCTCTTCCCTGGTGCGAGGGTGCGCGCGGGTGCGCGCGGCTATCCCCGCGGCCCTCTTCCCTGGTACGCAGGTGCGCGCGTGCGCGCTAGCTCGTAGGTGCGTGGGGATACCTCCTTGCGTGCGCGAGCACCAGCGGGGTCGCCCTCTCGAGCACGGGATAGGCCTCGCGTGTGCGTGCTCACGCACGCTAATGTCCAGGGATAGTCGCGAGCGTCGTGTCTCGTGCGCGTTCCGCTCCTTCCTGTCCGTGCGCGCCCTCCCGTTCGTGGTCCCTTGAGCGTGACAAGCTCCGAGCGTGTCTCCGTGCGTCGGTCGTCCCATTCGCCCGTCCGTGCGTCTGAGATGTCTCGTGCGCCAATTGTGCGCCTCCAGCCCTTGCATGTCCCGAATGTCCAGTCTCTGGGCCCGGTTGGGCTTAAGTACTCTGTCGGGCCCTTTCCCCATGAGTCTGTGTGTGTGTGTATGTGTGTGTGAGTGAGCCCCAGCCTCCGGTGCATCGAGGCTGCAAAACACTTGCAGCGCCTCAGCACCGTGCCTGCGCCCGGGCCTGATCAGGCCCCCGAAAAGCCACTATCGAAGAGGGCCTTCTCGTACGGAACTGGGCCCTCTGCAGCGGCCTGGTACCGCAGTTGTCCCCGAGCCTGCCCCAGGTCTGCCCGGGCCTATGCGGTCTCCATACAGCAGTGGTACCGCCCTTAAGGAAAATCAGGCGGGGCCTGAAGGTGGAAATTGGTCCCATCCCCCGCATCCCAGCGTGACCGCCCGTTCGGAAGAGAACTCGACTGGTCCAATGGGCCCCTCGCCCGTGATGTCGGCCCATGCCATGGTCGGTGAGTCCCGGGCGGATAAAGTAGGCCCCTTGTTCGCAGCGTCGGTCCGCTTCATGGTCGGTGTGTCTCTGCCATGTAAAATAANTGCCATGGTCGGTGAGTCCCGGGCGGATAAAGTAGGCCCCTTGTTCGCAGCGTCGGTCCGCTTCATGGTCGGTGTGTCTCTGCCATGTAAAATAACGTTGAGCAATGATATCGCCGCACCGTTCTCCGGCGTGTCGTCTTATCACATGGTTGATATATGTTGGTAACCCCATCGGTCCCAGTGTCGGTCCGTCTCATGGTCGATGAAGCCCGGCCAGGTAGAATACTGTCGAGTGGAGTTATCGTCACGTGCCCTCTGAAAGGAAGTAAAGGGCGGCGTAGCATTGTAGCCGCCCGACAATGTGTAGACTGCGCAGATCAGATCATGCTTACACGCATCCCCGCGAGGTATTCGCTTGTTCCTGGAAAGACAACTATCCAATCATCTAATCACTTCATGATCCCGCAAGCAATCATTCCTGAGCATGCAAGGTGTTATTGCACACAACGACGGATCAAAGGGATAAGCAATAAGGGAAGCGGTAATGACAACTACGCAAGAGTTTCTACTATGCTTATGAGTGTACCAAGATAGCAAGCAAGGCAAGGGCCAGACAAAAGAAAAGCCAACAGACATAACATTCATTCACCCATTCATTCGACAAAACACACAATAAACGAGATCGAGACCAATCGCAAAATGAGCGTGGGCTGAAACCGAGACGAAGATTCCAAAAACAAAGGAGAACGGGCGAGCCGCCCTGAGCCGAGATTAAAATTTATATACAAAGGCAAAGAGGGAGACAAGACAAAGAAAATTGCAACTCCACGTCCATCAACCTTAGCTTCCTCTTCCTCTTTCTTTCTCTCCGATGCGGACAGTCCGTCGTCACGCACCAACCCACGAAGTCGTCACCCCGCTTAGTCCTCTTGCACCCGTCAGGTTCGCCCGCGCGCTACAGTCTGTCGTAGCCCCACGCGTCAACCCCGAGCATTCCGCTTAGTGCGGTTGAGAACCACACCCTCTTCTGCTCCCTGCGGAGAGTGAGTGGTATGCAGGTTCATACCTGTGGTGGCAATCGTCTCTTATGGCACTGGAGACTAGGTCCATCATCTAGGGCCTGGAGATAAGTAAAGGGGTTTGACTTTGACGGCTGCCACGGACTACAACGTCCAACTATAAAATTTTAAAAAGCAAAAGATAAAAAAGGATCTCCCACTTCTCTCAAACACACGATCTGTTTAACCCTTACACGTGGTCGCAGTGGGTCGCGCGAAACACTCAAATCATAAGTATATACATATGTAAATAAGGGTTATTAATATAGGACGATCACTCCTCACAGTCGCAGTGGGTCTCCTCTCAACCATATACATATGCATGTGAGCGCAGGCAGTCAAATCCAATGTCTGAATCACCAAACATACCTGCAATCACATCAAAGATCCAACCAAAAAGTTCATGCACCACACAGGGTCAACTTCAACCATTCTCTGCACTCACACCTCTTGCTTTTAGCCATACAAGCCTCACTTTTGTGCAACTCCTCAAAATAAAATACTCAGTACTTTTCTTTAAATGGCCATTCAAAATAAAGTCCGGGTGAAAACACAACAAAACAATTCAAATCACAAGGCTAAAGCCTTTAGGTTGAGTGGCAAGTGTGGATTGGAGTTGAGTCGTAAACCGACAAATCCTGAAGCAATCGATCAAAAACGTGTAACACAAGACAGGTCAATCCCCAAGCTAAATCTATAAGTCCATGGGGAATAATCCCTATATCACGATCTCACTCAAATCATCTTAATTAACTAAGCCTAAGTCTACCTCTAAGCAAGTGTCAAGAGAAAGGTAGACCCTGGCAGAATCTCCTCTATAAAGAGTGAATTTTCCAGGATGGCCACCTGTCAAAATTTAATCTAACTCCTTTAAACTAAGGAAATTTCGGCAGCGCTTCCCGTAGGAGAAGTGCCCTTTCAGAATTTATACCAGCCTGAATATGAAAAAATAAATAATCTTCAACCTTCCAAAGTCCAATTTTGCCTAACTCCCTGAATTAGCAAAAATTTGGGCAGCACTCCCTTTAGGAAGGGAGACTTCCCAAATTTTTACTAAGCCATACAAAACTTAGACAAGTTGAACTTTGAAGAGTCAAAAGTTGACTAACTCCTTGGATTCGCAGAAATTTCGGCAGCGCTTCCCGTAGAGAAAGTAGCTTACCAAAATTTATACAAAGCTACTACGTTACCATTTGTACGCACCCTCGTACGAGTACGGATTTGTACACTTGTACTCGTACGCTAGGGGCCCCCTACGAGTTTTTTTTTTTTTTTTTTTTTTTAAATC
>BFEA01000215.1:56096-74970 GCA_003427395.1 Chara braunii
TATGCCTTTTTTTTTTTTTTTTTTTTTTTTTTTTTTTTTTTTTGTAGTAACCATCCTTCAGTTTTTTTTTTTTTTTTTTTTTTTTTTTTTTTTTTTTTTTTTTTTTGACTTTTTTTTTTTTTTTTTTTTTTTTTTGCTTTTTTGTAGGGGGGCGTTCAAGACGTACAGGTTCCCGTACAGATTCCCGTACAGATACCGTACAGAAATAACCTGTACGGGAAGCCCCCGTACGTGTACTCTATGCAGCGTAGCAAAGACAAGTATAACAAAAGATCCCAGAAAATGCGAGAATTGATCTAAGTAAAAAAAACTTAGCTCATAAAATGCAGGAATTGAAACTAACTCCTACGGCTCTAGCACGTGGCGAGCGACTAAAGCAACTACCTATCAAACTGAACTCAGACTAAGTAGTAGCCTCACTCAGTCACATGCAGGCCAAACCACAAAGGTAAGTACTCTCACCATCCCAAGTCAACTTATCAAACAATAGTTCATAGTCTCACAATGATTTATCCCTTTATACCAAGCTTACATAGGGCATAAAGCTAGACCACCCAAACTTATGGAACATGTCTAGCTCAGCCATAGAGTATACACAAACACAGGGCACAACAACTTTCCTCTTCTTTTGGCATATGACTAAGTCACCCTAGTCGCCCTGAAATGTTTAAGTATCCCAACTTTATATAATTATTTTCTCTTAGTCTTTTGAGGTAGCATATAACTGAACCGATCATCTTCAGCTCGAGATCCAATCTGCCCCTTCGTACCACAAGTTTATTCTTAATTAGTACTCTCTTCAATTGGTGATAAGCTATAGTCAGACCACCCAAACTTATAGAACCCTGTCTGACTAGTCGGTTCATAGATAATATAAGAATAAAGTATAGTCAAATTATAACCTTTTGGTTCCAGCATGTGCGAGGCGTTGGACCAAGACCACCCAAACTTATGGAACATGTCTTGATCCTCAGTCTGGTTCATTTCTCCCAAATCCAAGGCAAAAAGAAATCGACAGAAACTCAAAGTAAACAAGGCTGCCAGACTACCCAAACTTATGGATTTGACTGGCTCCTGAAAAGTCAACCGCAAGCAACCCTCACAAGCCATAGCAACCAGACCACCCAAACTTATGAAACATGTCTAGCCCTCCAGACAATCCAAAAATAAACATAGCGCTGGGCCTTCCCAAACTTATGGAACTGGCTCAGCCTTTGATTGACCCAGTCAAACTTCATGCAATACTACATTTCTCCCACCCTTCCCTCAGATGCAACCCCACAATCTGCTTTCAGTCAAACAAAGAAGCTGAAACTGACATTATACATGTGTTCCTTTACTTAGTCTGGTTATGTCCTGAAGAGAAAACAAAAATCATAGGGACAGGCATGCATACGTCAATCAAACTACAAGGGGAATAGGCAAACATGGGTATAGTGGGTTGTACAGATAGAGATAGTTTACCTGATGGTTCCCTGCCTCCAGAACCTCGCCTAGGTTCCGGCAGAGCTCCCGCAATCGGTGGGCTGACTCCCCATAGAGTCTTGTTGCGGTCCTACGGGTTGCAATCTCGCCTGCTGCCTTCAGTGCCTCGCAATGATGGCAAAAAAAACGCAGCAGCTTGGTCAACCTCCGAAGTCAACTGTCAAAGTCACCCCTCTGCCGACCTCCCAAAGCATAGCACTAGGCCTCCCTTCTCAAAGCCAATCGCACCACATAGCAGTTTGTAACGGTTGGCAACAGTCGGCGACAGTGTGCAGCAGCATGTGGCAACCAATAGTAGACAGCGGCTCAACAGTGAGGTTCGAGCATACTACATAGCCCAACTAAGTCCGCCGCATTCGCTCACTCAAGTGATTGCCAATAGCAATGCTCTCACCAGTTCGAACGCTAACGGCCCCGCAATGGTGGTAAAGTAAACCCGCTTGGACCACCTTCAGCCAACTGCAGACTCGGTCTGTCCAACGAACTCTCAATCTCCAGTACCACCTCTCTGCATATCACTTTTTTGTCCTCAACAAGCCCTGCAACTGCCACATCACCGCCATCCATAAAAACCAACCTCAGCAGCAGCAGTAGCGGCAACTTGAATCAGCAGTAGCTGCTCCCCTTCCAGAAGTTACTCCGATCAACAGCAACAACCATGCCTGCAGATGCCGATCCTTCTTTGGTTACCTCATCTAGCAGGGTGGACTGTGCACTGGCCGATAGGTAAGCCTCCAAAGCCCTATGGCTATCTCTTCATTAATTCGCTATTCCAATAGTCGGGAACAGGCGGCCCACCGATCCACAGGTGAGTTTCCCTACTCCTGTAGCCTACCTTTCAGCTCTGCCTTTCCGTTCAACTTCCCCAACCAACAGTCAGATCCCCCTTTTGCACCGTCGTGCTCGGCCTCTCAGGTATGTACTCCCTTGCCCCCTTCTTTTCTTCGTCATTTTCTACCTCCGCCGTTGCTCGAGTTGCTCCCTAAGTGGGTCGAGCAACGTGCAACTGCAACCCTCTTTTCTTACAGGAGCAAACCCCTATCCCTTTCTCTTCTTGGCTACTCCATCTACTTCTGCATGTTCGATCCTCGATGTCCCCACGACTTTATCCAACCGCCGGTAGGTAGGCGCCCGCTACCTCCACCACTGCCATCCGTTTGTAGTGCGTAATCTTGATTCGCATGGCCATACCTGACCACCCTCCTGATCAGTTCCCTAGAACATCACAAGATACACCGTCAGTTCACCCTCACGCGCGCAGAAAGATAGCACAAGGCTACTTTCAGAGCAACGCACCGGTCAACAGGTGAGCATCCCAAACCCCAAGACCGCTCTCACGCTGCTTCCGTCACTAGAATGAGCAAATCGAATGAACCTTCCGCCAGAGCGTGGATATATATACCGCTGTCCAACCATACGCGCATGGAGTTAGAGAGGAGTTTTTTCCATCGATAGGTTGGGTGGCGCCTTGGCACACAGGTGAGTCTTCGACACACGCCGGCCTCCCACTACTTCCATCGATATAACGAGCGAAATCGAATGCATCTATCGCTGGAGTACGATCCAATACATTCAGCCCCACCTCGAGGTAAGTACTCCCCTACTCCCATGCAGCCCCTTTCCTTTCTAACTCTCATCCTACTAACCTACCCCTCAAACTACTACTACCAACCAGCTCGCCCGGGTTGAAAACCCCGGGTTCGGCTCTTGGCTTGCTCGATATCCATCAGAAATGGGCGGGACGAGCTCCTTCCTCCTTTTTTCTTCCGACCGCCATACCTCCGCGCGGCCCTACCGAACCCGAAATGTGGGTCATATACATCCTGCATTACCGGCCTCTTTGCCTCAAGCGCAACCACAAACCCGAGCCCTTACCGCGCCCTATTCCCAACAGCGGTGTGATAGTGGACTCTCGCCGACATTTCAACACGCGGGCCCATCAGACGAGGCACGCACTCAAGGTCCCCGACTGTCGGGACGGCCATAAAGTCTGGCGTCGTATCCTGCTAACGCTAGGCCCATGGTTGGGTCTGGTTCTGTCAGACGCTCAAATAAACAAACACTGCGCGACGTGCAGACCTACCGAAATACTTTCAGAACCACCTTGCTGTCGATGTCGTCCTCCGCACGTACGCACAGGTCACCGACAAGCGCACCAATCATGAGACATAATCCTTTTAATTATATCGTAATTAGAAAAACAAAAATTTGATCAGCAACTATGCCGACTTTCACAACCATCAATCAAAAGATCACGCGCCTCAGATCTGCGCGCCCACACACTCTTTATTCCTGTCAACCATCCAGTCAACGTAAACCACTGACACTGCCACGCCTCTCGCGGTATACTTAAAACTTCAAACCAAACTATTCATGTCGTCTGCAAAAACCAGGGTGGATACCCTTGCAAGGGTATTCGCACCGACAACGCCCCACCCGAGCACCATACGCGGGTCAGGCCGGCGTGAGATCGGCCATCACCACAACTCTGAGCCAAAAGCGACACTTGCCCTTCTACCCCCGGAACCTGACACAGGAGATTCCAGTTCCGACCTGGGACTCCGCCCCCACTTTCCTAAAATCCTTGGCACACCTTTTTTTGTACTTCCAGGCCCACTAACACTTCGAACGCAGGAAGTCGCGCAGGGCGTGAGGTTGGTATCGGAGCCGACACGTGTCAAGACCCGGGATTGACAAAGGGTTCGGCTCTTTCAAACTCAACCAACCTGGCGACCCCAAAAAGGGGACGGTTTGCGTCAGGGAACTTGTCGGCACACGAACCTATAGTAACAAGAAGCCGGTCTGCAGGCAAATCGGCCGATAACATGAATGACAATCAGGCCAACGTTAATCAAGCGCAGGCTCACCAGGCACAGGGAGGGGCAGGTGGTGGCCCAATACTCGCCCCCCAACCCGCACCTCAGCCTGCATGTGTCCTCGCTCCGGCGGCCCCTCCAGATCTGTACTTTTTCAATCCGGCACACCACCTGGCAGGAGCCTGGCTGGCCATGCTCCGAGCACAGCAGTATGATAACGATGAGGCAAGGATTAACATCCCCGCCCGGTTAGGAGGCGATGCCCACCACTGGTTTAGTACTTACGTATGGACTGATCTCCCTACCTTTGAGAGGGATTTCCTCCATAGATTCGACTACATACATCTGGAGCAAGCGTTCTTCATGATCAAGGACCGAGTACAGAAGCCCCTCGAATCTATCGCGGAATACCGCAGCCGATTCTATCGACTATTCGTAAAGTCCCAGAGGGATGAAAAGGTAGGAAGGGACTTCTTCATAGATGGACTTCGAAGTAGAGCCATACGAGCCAAACTGTGAAAACAGTTCTCCCCCATCACCTTCACCATGACACAGATCATGGACGCAGCCGAAGAAATGGAGCGAAAATTCGCTGTCAGTTTCCTCGAAGGAGAAGATCACGCTAAGAGGGAAATTCTACGGAACTTACCAAAGCAAGGATGGAATTAGCAGCACTCCAGCACAAGTTCGAGAACATGGGCTTTGTATCAGGTCCCGTCACCTACCTGGAACAGGTGGTGACCCAACGACCTTCTCCTGAACAAGCATCAGGACCATCGGTGGCAAGAACACCTGCTCAGATCCCTGCGTCGACGGGTAAAACGGACGATTCAAACGCAATTCTAGACCTCACGCGTACGTTAGTTAACCTCATGCAGGAAAGCAAGAAGGAGCAGCGCGAGTATAATGCCTGCATGGAGTCACTGATGCGCTTCATGCGCCCCATTGATGTTCTCGTCACCCCGTTCCCTACCGGAGCCCCTATTGAAGCAGCAGCAGCAGGAGCAGGTGTAAGTACGGCCCCCAGAACGGACATGTGTTACACGTGTCACCAGCCCGGACACATGGCAAGGGACTGCCCCCAGAGGCAAGTACGAATAGGAGCAGCCCCGGTCGCGGCGGCACCCCTGGCTAACGGATCAGGCCGAGTAGGAACGATGGTGGAAAAAAACGACGGAGTGATGGCCACTGCTACGATGGTCGAAGAAGCAGCGGAACTGATCCCCCTTGATCAGTTTATATCGTTAGGATATCCAAGACTGGGTATGATTGGGGTGATTCAACCGGTAGAAGACGAACGAGAGGCTCCAGAACGGAGACCATCCTCCAGTGAGATGGAATCCGGCGGCCCTACTTTCATCACTGGAAAGATTGACGTACTCGACATCGTTCAAGCGCTAGATCACTGCATCCCACTCCCATTTGGACATCTGCTATCCATATCAGAACAAGCTAACGATCGCATGCTCCAACATTGCAAGGCTAACAAAAAACGGTTCGCACTTGCCAAGATTTTTTTCTTTTCTTTTTGAAAAGCTCAACTCCACCGGTGTTAGTGATCCTGATAGGAGCAGACGCCACTAACACCGAGGGAGAGGCTCCATCTATTGGTGGGGAGCATCACTTGCTGGAAAACGGGTCCAGCGTCCCATATACAACCAATGATACTGTCTGAAAACAATGAAACCAGCAACTGTGAGGTCCCCTAATCTGTGTCTCTTCACCCTCCAAAGAAGGGCGCCATCTAAAGCTGATAAGGCCTGGCACTAAGGGGTGTCGATCTATATTTACGACTAAGATTTTTTAACCTTGGACTTCACTTTTCATTCATCAATACCACACCACTGCATTCCTACCAGGCAGTTGGAAGGGGCAGAAAGGGGTCGGGGAATTCTTCAAGGGGTTTCAGAGGTAAGGGTTGTATCTATTTTGACCCAGTCATGGAACATCAGACAATTACATGCTGATTCCACCCTCCTACCCTCCCCCCTACTAACTACCAGGTGTCATTTCTCCCTTGCCCGATCTTTGTGTCTTGTTGCTTCCTTCTGCTAGGAATCCCCTCCTCCATACCACTGCTCCCCTTCCATAGCTGGAGCTGGTGGTGGGAAAAGGTCGGGGAAGTCCAAAGCAGGGTTACACGGGATGTCCTGATGGATATTTGTCCAGTCTTGAAAAAGAAGTTGGTAGTTCCTGCCATTTTGTCCCACAATTCCCCCCCCCCTTTCTCCTTCCCTTACCCCCTCCCATCGAATATTTGCAATGGGCTTCCCCTGGGTCTCCCCCAGCCAGTCCTTGCTGAATTGTTGGATGTGTTCCTTGATTTCTGTTTTAGTATGTAAGGTTACTAGTTTTTCTTTTACTTTTTCTCATTGAATAGTACTTTCAGCTTGCACACACAGTCTAATTTCTTCCTGTAGGATTTGGCCATCCAGTCTTACTGCCTCCATTTCATAAACACAACGTCTCCTCCATAGCGCCCAGAGCATCGCCTGCCTCCCAATTTCAAACATGTTATCTTCGAAGAATGTAGTCTGTTCCGGGTGCCATGTTTCACACAGTAGTGCCTTCCAATCCCATGGCCAAGTGATTGTGGTGCCCATTTATCGCCAAACCCTTTCCCACCATCTCCATAGCCATACTGACCCCGGGCACTGTAGGAAGATATGCTCAATTGTTTCTGGTCGACATCTTGGTGGAAAGGTTGATGAGCAAAGTTTGCATCATGGCAAGGCTAGCCCTAGTTGTTCCAAGGTTGTTCTATCAATCAGCCAGTCGTCTGTGGGTAGGCAGCGGTGCTCAATTTGCCATTGCAGTGACGCCACTTTCGTCGGGGAGGCCCTGCTTAGTCTAAACCATCTTACTGAGCGAAGGGTCTCTTTTCCCACATTTAGGTGCCGCATCCACCTGTCCTCTACTATGCCTTTTAAGTTTCTTTTGGGGTGCAGCAACCGATAGGCTGACTTGACTGACAGTGTGTGTAGTTGTCGCTGCCCGTGTTTTCCTTTACCCATGATTAGTGTCCAGGTCCAGTTTTCCGGATCAAAGCCAAGGTGTGAGATCGAGGTACTAGTTGGGTTGTATGCCAGCCATCCATCCCTTTCTTTTAAGACCCGGATTTTGTGCAACTCTGATTTTTTATGCCATTGTACCTTGTCTCTTTCTATTCTCATAAGCCTGTCGTCTGAGGCTCTATGGAAAAGGTTGACTAATATTTCTCCCCCCTCTTCTAGTGATGGGCGTATATCCACTACATTTCCCACTACTCCCTCTTGGTCTTTTATGCCCACCCAGTCGCTTTCTTCCAGTGTCGGTCCCTTTTCGAGAATGTGAACCCAATCTAGGGGAACAGCAAAGACGATTGTCTCCAATGCTTCCCCTACTTTATGACAGTATCTTAGTTTTTCTCTTACCTTGGGTTCGGATATCCAGGTTCCCCGCTCCTGATCCCAGACATGTCCTACTCTTAGGACACCGTTTTTTGTCCATCTTTTCCAGGGGGAGTCCGTGCATCGTAGCACCCTACTGTTAGAGTCAATTATCCACCGATTGTCGAAGAGGGGTTGCCTATATACTTCCTCCCAGCGCAGTGGTGACACTTTATCCGGGGGAGGGGGGGAGTTTCCTCCATGTTTTTATAAGTGAAGTCCAGAAGGCATTGTTTTTTAGGTCCCTTCTAGCTGCTTGTCTGTCCGTATCGGGTTCAACGTCTCTGTATGGTGATGATCTAGGAACAGGCCAGTATCAGTCTTCTATCCAAGACGTTGGGTTTGTGTCCAGGAGGGGCATTGGGGCCAGCCTGGTCATCTGTTGTAGTGTCAGTGCTTTCGAGGGGGTCTGTGGGTCGAGGAGTAGGTGTTTAATCCACTGCAAAGCTAAGGCTATCATCTGGCTAGATGGGTCTATGATCACCAGCCCACCTTTGGTTTTTGGTTGGATTACCGTGTGCCAGGCCACTCTGCTAATAACATTAGGACACTCGTGGTTCCCCCTCCACAGGAATGCCGCCACCTGTCGTTGGAGGGTGGTCGTCGCCGATTTGTTGAGTGACCAGAGTGTTGTTTTGTACCACAATGAGGCTAGTGCTACATTATTGATCACCAAAGCTCGTCCCATCAGTGAAGTTCTGCTATCCTTGCAACTGTTCAGCTTTCCAAGGACCGGTTGCATCAGCCATTCATCATTTGAGGGCGGTTGCCCTTCTGCTGATAGTTTAACGCCCAGCACCCTGATCGGGACTTCTTTTGGCAGTCATCTAATCCACAGAGATTCCGGCGGTCGGGCCCCTTGGTAGTGTATCCATCAGCCTTCCGTTTTATTTCCCTAGTTAACCCTCATATCTGATAGATTACAAAATCGTTCCATCAATCGACGAACTTCCTCCATATTTTCGGTTGAGGCTTCCACGATGAGGGTAAGAACGTTAGCAAAGAGCGAACAGATAGGGGTTGCCTCCTCTGGATAGAGGTTATCCTTATTTTCTTAATTTGCCTGTGAGTACACAAGTTCGCCGCTAATGCTTCCATGATTATTACGAATAGAAAGGGAGTGATCGGGTCGCCTTGGCGAACCGATCGTTCCAGACGAATGAGGGGAGCCAATCTGCCATTCACTGCACCCGCGTCGTAGCATTTTGATGAAGGATCTTCACCCAACGTCTGAAAACCGGGCCGAAATTGAGTTTTTCTAAGCATTGATCAAGGAAAACCCAGTCTATGATATGGTCATATGCCTTTTCAAAGTCTACAAAAATTATAGCAGCATTGTGTCTAGATTGTCGAGATAGCTTAATGACCTCATTAATGAGGAGAATGTTATCCTGGATCTTCCTGCCTTTAATGAAGCCGGTTGCGTTGGGTGTATGATGTCCGACATTATCGGGGTCATACGATTTGTCAATGTCTTTGCTAGCATTTTGTACACCACAGTCAGGAGTGTAATCGATCGATAGTTTTCAATATTCATTTTGTCTCCTTTCTTATGAAGCAAGGCCAGTATCCCTTGTCCAACGAATTCTCTCATTTGTCTTGTTGTCCAGACCGTTTGGTAATATTCCATCAGGTCTTGCGAGAGGGAGGGTCACATTGTTTCCCATAACTCCTTGGGTAACCCGTCTATTCCGGGAGTTTTCTCTTCTTCCATCTGCATTAGTGTAGTCCATATCTCCTCTTTTGCGGGTGGCCTCTTCAGGGTTGCCCTCTGTTGTTCTGTAATTTGTTTCTGAAGGGGGGTCAAAAATTCATTAATTTCTTGTATTCTTTTCTCTTAAGGGATGTGTTTACACTGTGATGAAAAAAGTTCATGGTAGAATTTCTTGGCTATGTAAACACATTCAGGAGTGCTGGTGGCCGGTTACTCTTGGGATTGTGTCGGGTCTGCGAGGGCATCAATGGTCGTCCTCCCAGTCCTAAGTCTGGCCATTGCGAAAAATTTTGCGTCCATGGTTCCTTCCGTTTTTTGTTTTCTAAACTTACCTCGTATGTGTGTGTCGTTCCATATATGCTCCATTCATTCGGGAAGGTGAGTCTCAGTTCGCCGTATGGCGGCGGACAGACCCTCATTAATAGCTCCTTGAATTTGCTCTTGCTGTTGGTTAAGATCTTTCAAATGGTTTTGAAGTTCTATCTCTTCTCTATTACTCTGAGCGACTACTCTTTTGGAGTATTCACAACATTTTTTTGCCAAAAAGGCTAGGTCATTATTAAACCATACAATATTGTTTTGGATTGTATCTTTATGAGACTGCCAATAGTGCCACCTGTCTTTGACAAAGGGTTGGAATGAGTGTTGTGTCAACATCGAGGTGTTTAGTTTGTAAAATCCCGGCCCTTGGTCCGTTTTTTTATGAAACGAGAGGATTGCCACATACATAGCGTGGTCCAGGCCCAGGTACGGTTTGGGTGGGAAAACTTCTGCAATCTGTAGGGAGCCTTCTATTGCCGTGGAGATTAATATTAGATCAATTCTTGATCTGGTAGTTCTTTCAGACCCATTTTTTCGTAGGCAGGAAAAAATGCGTCTAGTGGGGTGCAGTTTACGAAATGTGCGTTTAGGGCTTATATGGAAAAACGATCACTTTCCACACATTAAACCCATTCCATGGAAATTCGCGGAGTGTGGCGTGAAAATCTGGGGAGCACCGTATAGCACGATCCTCGATTCTGGAGCGGCCGTATTGGCCATATCCTTGAGAGTAGTAGAGAGGGCGGGACGCAGGAAGGATCTGATCCCGCTCACCGATGGACACCGCCTCATCTCGGCAGACGAGGAAAAGATCTGAGCGGTCGGGAAGATGACCAATGTCGCCTTTAGACTAGGGAAAGTTCATGCCTTGGGAGACGTGGTGGTGCTCAATGTCACCTCGTATGATGCCCTCCTTGGGCTACCCGCTCTAAACGCCCTCCTGGTCAGCCTGGATTTCGAGCAACGGGTAGTAGTTCTCAAGAACACGGGTGATAAGCCATATACAATTCCTATGCGTCTCACCCGCCGCACAACGGTTAACTCAACACGAAAGATCCAGTTAGGGGTAGTCCAGCCAATCCAAACGATCACATGGGAAAGACGGGTGGACGATTCACAGACATCCGGCGAGGAACAAATGTCGTTGCTTCCCTAAGAGTCAGAGAGTGACGACGACACCGACCCGGTGATCCGGGAACTGACACGTAGGGCAATCAGTTACCCGGTCCGGTAGAAAACGACAAGAACTTTCGTACTTACCCACGAGAAAACCTGACGGACCTGGACCCTGATCATGGGGGAACCATTAGTACAGGTGTCGAGACTGCCCGATTCTTCGGAACCCCCTCGGACCCTATACGAAGGCACCACCCCGTTCCTTCCACGATATGTAGACAAACGATCCTTCTACTTACCTCCCTGATCGCTTCTCGCCATGGAAAAGGAGATACGATTGTTACATCTGGGAGCAGAAACACAGGTTCCGGAACCCTCTGGGTGCCCCGAATCCTCAATATTTGAAATCGTAATAACAGTTGCCGAGAAATCGGTAGACCCGCGGGACATTGCGGATGGGATAACCCCCCAAGAGCACGCGGCCATCCGAGACGAGGAAGCTCAGATGGTGGCCACTGTGTTCTCCTGGCGGTCGAACAATTCTTTCATCTCTTCCCTGCTACCTCGAGACACGAAAACAATATGCGCTAAACACGTGACAACCGTCATCCACGGACAACCCTATGAATTACATGCACCGGAGTGCGTGCCCGACGAAACCCACCAACTAATTGGAGATATCCTAACAGAGAATTGGGACGTTATCAGTATCGATGACACGGATATTGGATTATCTTTTATAATCCAGCACGAGATCCAGACCGACAACCACCCGCCGATCCATTGCAAACCCTATCTATACTCACTGGCGTAACGAAAGGCAGCACTCGAACGCATCCGTGAGTTCGAGGCCAACGGTTGGATGAGCCCGCTGCAGGTCCTTAGTCTTTCCCCGTAGTTTTGGTCCGGAAGAAAAGCAGGTCGATTCGCATATGCATCGATTATCGGAAATTGAATGATATCACGATCAAAGACGTGTAACCCCTCCCTCGGATTGACGACTTGCTGGATGCGACTGGATGTGCTAATTATTTTAGTAAATTTGACATTTGGCACGGGTTCCACCATATCCTCGTGAGGGAGGAGGATCGGTCGAAGACGACATTTGTACTATTTGGGGACACGTGGCAATGGATCCGTTGTCCTATGGGGATATGCAATGCACTGGCAACCTTTCTGAGGCGATGAATGTCACATTTCAGAACTTCATGAACAAGATCCGGTTAACTCTGGAAATGATCAATTTTTGCGTTATTGTGTACATGGACGACATTTTGGTGTATTCTGAATCGTTCCATGGACACGCGCAGCATATTGAATGGACGCTTGGCGCGCTCCGGGATGTTGGTTTCAAGATTGCGTTCGAGAAGAGCGAATTTTTCCTGTCCGAGATCTCATTCCTAGGATACGTAGTAACCCGAGAAGGCTTGAGACCGGATTCGAGGAAAGTCGAGGCGGTTCAGGAGGTACCCACACCTACGTCGTTGACACAAGTCCAAGCCTTTCTGGGACTGGCCTCGTATTACCGACAGTTTATCAAAGGATTTGCGGCAATCGCTCGGCCTCTAACGAACCTCCTACGGAAGGACCAGCCGCTGAACTGGGACTCGAAGTGTGAACGGGCCTTTTCCACTCTGAAGGAGGCCCTGGCCTCCGCGCCTATTTTAATCCGGCCCGATCCCGAGCGGCAGTTCCTACTCATTACTGACTGGGAGCCCGAAGCAATCTCCGCTATCCTGGCTCAGAAAGGGAAAGACGGTCGGGAACACGTGGTTGAGTATGCTTCGCAGAAGGTGTCGGAAGAGAGAAGGAATGACTCAGCGCCTCAAGGGGAATGCAACGCTCTGGTCTGGGGAATTCAGCACTTCCACCCGTATCTCTACGGACAGAAGTTCCTCCTCGTAACGGACCACGAACCCTTGCTGGCACTCGAAAAGCTGACAAACTACACGGGAATGATTGGGTGATGGGAAGTGAGGCTGCAGGAGTATGATTTCGACATCGTCCATTGGAAGACAGAGAGATACGGAAACGTAGACGGATTGACACGACTACACAGGCCAGGCAAGGTGCCACGTGGCGAGGAGATCACTCTGTGGAAGGAACTGGAGCAGCCCAAGGGACCCGGGTACGGCCAGGTGAGGGTCCTCCCTCGACAAATGAAGAAGTGGCACGTGTCCCCATGACGGCCCAAAGGGACAAAAATGCTGAGGGCCTTCTCTCTCCTTCCCCATCCTCTCTATTTTCCTTACCCGATCGTTTTTGTCTTCTCTACGAGTCTATCTCGGGAGTCTATTCCGTTTCGGTTAAGCCACAAAACGAGGGTTACGTTGAGTGGGTAGAATGTGCTAAGTGCGTGGCAAGAGCCTACGGGTCATGTGTTCAATATAGGAATTCCCAGAAGCAATGCTCTGCCATCTGTCCCGTAATGATAAAATTTCGACGGAGGCTCGATTCCTGGAAGCGGCGTCGGAAGGTTTAGAAAAAACACCACGGTTTAGACGGGCGGAGGTATGGACAGATGTCGTCCTAATAGCCACAGTTATCGGGAATTCTCTCCGAGAATTCTCTAAGGAGGATCGGAGGCGGGCCAATGAGAGGGCACAAGACTATAGGCGGAACGAAGGACGGTTAGAGAAAAGGAAAGCGGACGGGAGCAGAATCTGGATGGTAGTACCGCACCCATTCGCAAGGTATGACTGGGTGCGGGCTGCGCATGAAGAGACGACCGCACATTTCGCTGCCAGAATTATCGAGGCAGCCATCGATAAAAACGAGTGGTACTGGTCCAATATCTGGGACGACGTTAAATTCATAGTTAAAAATTGTCCCATCTGTGCTGCTGACAAAGTGTCGATTCAGCCGCCTAGGTCGATAGTGCCCCCTATAGTTCAACGGCCATTCCAGAGGATTAGCATGGATACGACGGATATCGTCGTGCCCTCTGGACTGAACAGCTGTGAGTATTCAATTCTTTTGGTATTCGTTGACCACTTTTCGAAGTGGATCGAGGCATACCCATGTCGGACAAGACAGACGGCGAAAATAGTGCGGTATATCAGCCGTTTCCTCGGGATGCATCATGATACCGAGGAAATCCTTACGGATAATGGAGCAGAATTCTGAGGCGAATTCTTAAGGAATCTGGTCGTGCATGGGGTGTCCGTTCGTAATACCGCCCCTCATATGTCTCAATCAAACGGCCTTGTAGAAAACGCCAACCGAGTAATTAAAACGACACTCCGACGAAATATTGTAGCTAAGGACACGCAGCAGTGGCCTGACATCGTAGATCACATCCTGGTCATACATCGAGGGACCCCGCATGAATCTACGGGACTTTCGCCATTTCAACAACGGACCAATAGCCATGCTTGCGTCTCGATACCGAGCCTAAATGATGAAACGACCCTTTCCCAAAGGGCCACTAGAGCGACGGTTAGAGAAAAGGCCCAACATCATTTGGATTTGATGGAAAGGGCCCTCCCCCGGTTAGCCCGAAAAAGACAGCGTATGACGGAAATGGCCCATGGCCGACAGGTCCGAAGCTATGAGGCTCGGAACGAGAACGCGGGTGCCCGACCCCAGTATAAATTAGGGGACTTGGTGCAGGTAAGGAAATGTGCTCGTCAAGGGAAACTAGCGCCACGATTCTTCGGGTGCTTTCAAGTGATCGAGCTCGGACCTAACGAAGTGAACACCGTGCGCCTCACTCCTGAAGTGGGAGGCAGTAGGTCGGCTAGGCCCATAGTCCGCCACGTGTCCTACCTCCGCCATCTCTCCGCTTCTTCCCCTCCTTCTCCAGCCGGCTCGCTCTCGGAGTCCGAGTGGGAGAGTGACAACCCCAATTCCCCCTCTTCTCCCCGCTCGTCCTCTCCCTCCTCATCGCTATGAGTTTTTCCATGGAGCAGGTACTCAGTGAACGGATGTTGGCGCCTAGTGGACACATCTCGGCGATCCGGCAAGTCCATCATCCGCGCATCAGCCCAGACGCTCTCAGGTTTGCTCAGTTCCTTAGTACGGTGGGAGTGCACGCAGCAGCGGAGTTCCGCTTTGTGATCCCTAACAGTAGGGCGCAGGTGCTGGCCGAAGCATCGGCATATCGACGACTCTCAACGCCAGGAATCGACCACATTTCGACAGTTGTCTTCTTCAGCGGGGACCTTACTACGGTTGATCCGAGGACACACATGACCATCCTGGTCTCGTTGTGAGAGTGGGGTGAAGAACTGGCAGGGGCTTGGAGTCAGCTGCTCGTACGGCGAGGAGAGAACGTCGTCAACACTAACAGTATTGACGTAGGCGGCATCCGTATTCTCCGGCACGAGTCAATGGTATCTATCCCTGTGCTCATCCCTTTTTCGCATCCCCAATGAACCGCCCCAGATTCTCCACCTTCAGCCTCCCCTCGGCTTTTCCTACCTTTTGGCAGTTCGCGCTCCATCCCCGCCTCTCTTTCTGTGTGCGGCCGCTTTCAGTTCCGCTCATCAAACCGTTGCAGTGGCTAATGTGGTGGGATACTTATACGACCCTTTCTCTTGTCTGGTCAACATCGAGCTAGCGTGGGCCCGGGACAACGAGCACCGCGACGTGAGTGAAGACGTGGAGCTGCTCATCATTCAAGCCTGGAGAACGGTGGTAGAGGGAGATCTGTTGGGATTCGTCTTCGGAGCAGTGGAATCGAGACGTCGACAACCGATCGTGGGAGAGCTCCTAATCCTCCTGACGCAGCTGTTGGACGATCTGCCCACCGACATCATCTTGCACTGCGACGAGAATCCGGCGCCGCACACTCTTTCGCGAAGTCTAACGCCATACTTACAGTGGTCGGCCTATCTGGAGGGTCAGTGGGAAAATAGCGGTTACCTGTCACACACGAAGTTCCTAAATCCCCGGGGGGTAATCGACGTTATCTTCTTTCAGGGCAGGACGGTGTCAGAGGAGGAAGAAGAGGAGAAAGAAGAGGAAGAAGAAGAGGAGACCTCCGAGGAGGAAGAGGATTACAGTGAGCATAGCGAGCAAGAATCAGGGACGGTAAATGAAGAAGAAGAAGAAGAAGAAGAAGAGGAAGAGAGGGTGAACAAGGAGGAAGGAGCGATTCAGAGGGAGCAGCAGAGAGAGGACCCTGCGGTTGTCGAGCGGCGGAGGGCAGAAATAGCGGAAGGAAAGCGGCCACTGGAACAGACGGTAGGAGCGGACCTGCCGATCCCGGACGATCGAACCAGGGATCCCGGACTCTTTATCCCGATTAGCTTGCTTCCCTCCCCCATGGCCGTCGCCACTTCCCCCACATCCATCGCACCATCAGGTACCAAGAGCTTCCGGAGACGGTAGCAGGAATGGCGAACTTTTTGCCACCACTCCCGACCGATCCTCCCCCATGCCACACCTCCATGTATCGACTCCCTTACCCTCTCCCTATAGGCCATTAAAGCGAGTGCGAGTATGATGACGTGTCGACAGGATGACTTCCACACTCTAATCCTACGGTAATGACACGTGCACAGTGGAGGGATATGAGTGCAAGAGGGAGCTTGCACAAGATTGGAACCCCCTGGGCGTCACATATGTGACGAACTATCTTCTGCAAGCGCTTCCTTCGCAAGGCCGCTGTGGAGAAACTAGAGGGCCTTGATGGGTGACGGGGCGCAAGTGGGATCGGTGGGGCAAGTTGCGTGGATGCCCTCGCTTCCTTTTCGTTTTTTGTTGGAGATCATCGGGCCGGTGCCGGGAAAGTCCCGCGTCGACGATTAAGTGACCGCGCCCTAACGAGCGCGAGAAATAATGGTTGCCATAGCTTCTTTCTTGTTCTGCTATGCGCCCTAGGAATTTTGCCGCGATCAGCGTGCAGAAATTTTCGTTCTTGAAATTCGAGCTAATGTCGAGCCCCCGCAGACTCTTGGAATTGTTTTTCAGAAATTTCTCTTGCATTTAGGGTTTAGACTAGGAATTTAGGCACCTTGCAGTTTGGCGGCACGACGCTTTTTGCTCGCACGTACCGTGCCCCGACAGGATCTGGGCTCTGACTCCGTCCGCGCCTTAATCTTGTGTGTAACTGTAGTTTTTGGCGGGAGCAATCGCGACTGTAATTTTTTTGTTCTTGATGGCTATCGTATTTCCTTCTTTCCCGCCTCGTCTTCGCATGCATACTCTTCCTCTGTTCTAAGTGGTTCCCATGGTTGCATGTCTGGATCGATGCGCAGAGAGTGGCTTCTTCCCCCACGCCGCGGCCAAGACATGCACACGTAGGCACTCCCTCTTTTCTCTTTCTCATCACTTGGTGCTAATCTCCTATCCCGCACGCAAGCATGCATGCTATAAATTTCGCAAGCGCGATTAGTTCTCTCTCTAAGAACCTCAAGGTTAGCGCGATCAGTGAGGGTCGACTAACGAGCATTGGAAGGTGAGTGAGCATGAGAGTTGGGCGATCCGATTAGCGTGGGGTTGACGCGTGGTCGCGATGGACTGCGGCACGTGGGCGAACCTGGCTTGCACACTCAAGCCAAGCGGGGTGACGACTCTGTGTGGCTTGGAGATGCGAGGCGACGGACTGCCCGCATTGAGAGAGAGAGAGAGAGAGAGAGAGAGAGAGAGAGAGAGAGAGAGAGAGAGAGAGAGAGAGAGACTCCTTATCTTCTATGTAAAGTTTTGATTCCAACGATGGTTAATTTTTGCTCCAGCACCTTCAGACTTCCTGTGTGGGTCATCTCAGACTATCTGCATGAGAGTGAAGTAACTTTTTGAGTTGTCTTTAATCTCCCATTTTGTTCTGCTCAATTTCAATTTTGTCGCTTTCGAGTACCTGTCTGTGTTGCGCGTATGATCTCGCGCGCATCTTGTCCAATTACTTGAGTTGCGCATGATTGCAAGGACCATGGGGTGCGTTCGTTCTAGATGCTAAACTAACTCTACCCTCCCTTGTATATGATGGTGTGAGCATGGATGCAAAGATTAGTCTACCTGAGATTTGGATAACAGTCGTCCGGAAGGACTAGTTGCATGCATATTGGATAAACCGACACGCAGGCGATGGATCCGATCGACTGGCTCATGCGCACACACGCATAAGGCAGCCGCCCACAATGATGACCTGCAGCCTACGCGCGCACGTGCAAGAGCCAACCCGATCCCACTCGTCGAAGATGCCTGCACCAAACTCCGCTAAATAGGATATGGCAATCGAAACTCCCTTTTGGATTACCGACCGTGAGAGTCTGAGAGATCCGGAATAACTAGCGTATTGGGAAAGGGAACAAGTCAGACGGTAACAAGCCAGACGGCAACAAAACTCACGAAAACCTGAGTACCCCTGCCGAACTGAAAACGAGCAACTGTGCAGGGGCGATTTGCAGTTAGCCATAAATCGAAACTCGCGGATCCCGGATTATCCCGACAACCAAAGCCAGCATTACCTTCTAACCCCAGGCTTCGTGGCCATCACCACTAGTTTCCCTCCCTATTACGTCGTCCTCCCGTACCACCAACTACTTGTCGTCCCCTGGGAGTCCATAGACCGGTTCTGGCCCCGCCCGCCGTGCTCAGAGTGCCAGCAGCGCGACGAGTACCGTCCGGCGGGGATTACTCGACGAACCCGTCCCGAAACGGAACGGTGGGAGCACAGCTCATCCTCCCCAGCCTCGGAGACGTGTGTCGGTCGACAGCGGTACGAGCGTTCTCACCGGGACACCCGCGGCGCCCCACTCGAGCACCATACGAGGATCAGGCCGCGAGATCGACCATCACCACAACTCTGAGCCGAAAGCGACACTTGCCCTTTTACCCCCGGAACCTGACACTGGAGATTCCAGTTCTGACCTGGGACGCCGCCCCCACTTTCCTAAAATCCTTGGCACACCCCTTTTTCCACTTCCAGGCCCACTAACACTCCGTACGCAGGAAGTCGCGCAGGGCGTGAGGTTGGGCGTCACAATGCATGTTGGGGGTTACGCCCCCGAAGTGAAAAAACAGAAGAAAAAAAAAAGTTCATTTGGGGG
>BFEA01000215.1:78915-93331 GCA_003427395.1 Chara braunii
CTGTAACTGTGCTGAATTACGAGCAGTCTGTTAAACTTGTGAAATTACCGGTTGACTGATGAATTCTACTTCCGTGTGAACCCGCAGAAACAGGGTGCATGATACTGTGCCCCTCAACATTAATCCCCTGCCGATCGTTGAGGACCTCGGAAGCGGGCGCGGCGAAGTGACAGGCGCCGTGGCCCATGGCTTTGACGAACGGCAGGCGCCCCTCCCTGGGTTTCCCCACAACGGTTGCAGGTAGGGGTTCAAATAGGGGTTGGTTGGATCTCGACAGTACTAAATCAAAACAACCTTTCGACACCCTGAAACAAACCGTGACTCCCCTGTTCACACCCTGCCCCGCAACATATCCCAACACCCCGCGAAAAACAAACAACAATTATACATCTTTGGTAAAGAAGGTGAAGACCTGACATAATCACTTATTTCATTTTTTTTAAGTCGCATCAGAGCATGCATTCAGTCATTCATCCAATATAGAGTCCAAGCAAGCAATGTCACTTACAATGGAAAACACAAATGAGTATGGGGTCGCTCACAAAGACAATGTTGTGAAAACCAAATGTCGGAATGTGAAGCATGGTCATCCGAAAATGAAAATTGGAAGGCCAGGAAAAAACCCTGCAACAAGAACCTCTCTCTCTCTCTCTCTCTCTCTCTCTCTCTCTCTCTCTCTCTCTCTCTCTCTCTCTCTCTCTCTCTCTCTCTCTCTCTCTCTCTCTCGTAGTCGCTTGCTCGTTGAAAGGAGTGAGTCTGCGACAACAAGGTAGGCTCGTGAGCGTCGTCGCTGAGTGCCTCAACGGGAGCCGCCCGACGATATTTGTCGTCGAGCGTCCTGCCCGTTTTCCTTTCTTTTTTTTTCCGCAAAATATTAACGATTTTTTTTTTTTCCTCGGCAGGCAGCAGGCCCCCCCCGCCTGCCACGCCTTGGAATGACCGCCACAACGGTAGCTGCATGAGGGGGGCCCGTTTTGGACGCTGTATGGTCCCCGTTCGGACAACCGTACAACCGTCCGTACGACCATACGTACGGCCATACGATCGAGGTCCCGTACGATGTATGGAGGGCAACACAGGGTATAGGGAGGCACTGTCTAGGTCAGTTAACTCGACTTCCATTGTTTGGCAGTTGAGTCTGTCGCCCAGTGTTGAAGAGCAGGGCCCTGCAGTAGTAGTTAATGTCGAGCATCTGTCTCAGGCAGTCCGCTACGTGTTTGGCATTCAAGTTCGGGCCGATCTTTATGTCTCTCAAGGCTCCAGATTCTAGATTGGAGAGCAGCTCAGGCTCTGTGGAGAACCAGTGAGTACACAACGGGTGCCGCTGGTCCTTGGTTCCTTCTACAGAGTTCAGGCTGAAGAAGGCAATTTGCAGTACTGTCTTTACCCCTTCAGAGGAGACCACCATGTTTCTACACAATTTTGGCCCATTGTTCGATTTTCTGCGGGAGGATGCACCCGTTTCGTTGTTCGTCTCGTATGTGTGCGGCGAGGTCTCTACATAAACGGATAGTTAGTACATGATCCCACATTCGTTAGTAGAAAAACGAGGATCCCACATGGTTCCCCCTCCGAAGGCTTTGGAAAACAAAACTCCTGTTTCTACTCTCACGAATGTTCGTGTCGCGACCGGCGTGACCCACGGCGCCTGATCGTCACGAAATTCCCAGAAGCCCGTTACCCCTACCCATCCTCCTAAAAGTAGGCGTTTTTCACTAAGTTTTTTATCCAAGAATGCGTAAACTAGATAATTTTATTGAGAAATATAGATCCCACTGTTTTTCGATGTAGGAGGGCGCGACGCTTTGTTAGGGGTATGTTTTCGGGTTTTGTGTACGTGTTAGGCGTAAACAAGCATGTCTTAGCAGCATGCTGAGGTGTCCTTACCCTCCTCTTCGTGCCAAATTCCTGCTCGGTACCAGCTCCTCGCTCAGACGTCGCGGCTTGTAGGCTTGTCCCTGAACCTCTGCCACCCCTAGTATATCTGAGTAACACCTGGCAATGGATCGGTCTAGTTGGTGCCTGCCCTCAGCAAAAGGGTGCGTCACTGGATTTTCCATTGGTCTACGCAGGCTCGGCGCCCTACTGTACAGCAAAGCACTACCGGCCTGTGGTTGTAGTAGCCGCCGGGCTCGCCCAGGGACGCGAAGGTAAAGGGGCTGGCACAGTCTTTTCTACTGTGCGTCGAGGGCTCGTACTATGTAGTATAATATGACATTGTTTTTGAGTTGTTGACACTGTTTATAATTTTTTTAAGTCCATCTTAATATACAACTATGACATTTAAAATAATTGGGACTACTAGAAAACATGTAGACTGTATCGGGTACACTTGAGTTACCGCAAGGTTTTACTAAGTTTTTTTCCTAAGCCTTGTCTTACCTCCATATAAGGTGATACAGTCTACAATTGTTGTTTCAAGTTGTATTACCTACTAATAGTCGGAGTAGAACCTCTAACGATATTTTTCTCATCCTATTTTTTTTAATATCTACTACGTAAATTTATGCACTATTCTTTCAACTTGATTATACTATGTCTTTTGTCCTTCAAATCATTTCGTTTAACATTTTGTTGATCCACTTACTTAAGTTATAACTTAGATTTTTTCACTTTAGGTTGATATCGATTAAACCTTGATTATTAAAAATTCTCGTATACATTTCATATAAAAGCATACTACTCGTTTGCTTAGTTTAAATGTTATCTCTATGCACTTAATGTATATACAACATGTCTTATTCAATTTGATTTAACCAACCAATTTATATACGTTAATTTACCAATGTACGCTTTTTTACTCATGTTAACAATTCTATTGATGGTAGTCGGATTTTTCAATTATATATGGTAAATCAATTTATATTTCATGCTTATCTCGAGAAGATAGTACAACTGTTATCTCTGGTTCTTCTTGAAAAAGGTAGTTCTAACTTTCGACTTTCTTCCCTTAAGATTAACTATTAATTCGACTCACAACAAGAAACAACTTAACTTTTACTTCGTTCCTTTTTATTCTTATGTGAACTTGTACTTGCTTGATCTCAATCTTTCCTTAATGTTATATGAAAACAATCATTAAATTTTATGAGTGTTGTATGAAATACAATATGAATTAAAGCCTTCGCATGTAATACTTGCATTTTATTTTTACTTGTTTGTTTCTCATTTTTGTTTTGTGAAAACATGTTCAAGTATTCAACCTTATAAATGTACACATAGATGAATGTTTTTTTACAATTTAAAATGTTGTTTTTGTGTTCTACTTTTAATTTTACTACTACATGATTATTTGCAGAGTCTTTTAACTCCAAAAACTTTCAACTTTAAATATCATAATGTTTCTTACTTTTTTTTTTCTAATCAGTAAGGAGTTTAAGGAACAAATTACAGATGATGAAAATTGGACGATTGATGTTTAATTTAATGTTAGCATTTCCAATAGCTCAATAATTAAACAGTATAAGTTTGAGGAATCTTGTTCCAAATTGTCTACTTATGAATGTCGACAAAAGCAAAGTCAGAGGATATATGTTGCATCAAAATATGTGCCTTACAACTCGAGATCTTCACATTTTTTTAAACCACCAGTACACCTGACCCTCTTTTACACAAGACGGATTGCCCTTGCGTTACAAACTTTACCAAAACCACCACTCAACATGAGTTATTACCGGTATACGTTGTCAGTGCGAATACCCTTACAAGGGTATCCGCCCTCGTTTTTGCAAGTGACAAAAAGTAAGTTTGATTTAAAAATTAAGTACACCACGCGAGGCGCAGTTGAGGCTATGATTTAAGTTGATCAGATGACTGATTAGAGTAAAGAGTGGGTGGGCGCGCAGGCTTGAGGCGCGCGTGGTTTTTATTGATTGATGATTAAAGAACTGGCGTGATCGCCGGCCAAATCTTTTATTTCTGATCAAACTAGGATTAAAAAGATTATATCTTGTTTGATTGAGGCGCTTGCCTGGGACTTGTGAGTACATGAGGAGGGTGACACTGACAATGAGGCAGCCTTGAAGTATCCTCATTAAGGTTCGCGTGTCGCACAGTATTCATTTTATTTAGGTGTCTGTCATAACTAAACCGGACTTGGGCCAAACACTATTGGTTATGCTGACAGACTTGCAACGGGGAGATTCAGGGATCGAGGTCAGCGGACGACGTCGCGGGAATATGGGAACCGGAAAAGGAAACCAAAGGGTTGAGGGCCCAGCGAGGCTATCCACGTAGTTTTGTGGTCCAAAGGGGTGCTTGGCGGGGCCAATGCGGTATTAGTACGTCCCGTTTTTCTTTTTCCCTCGCCGTACGGGCCATCGAAGCCTAGGACTACGTTACAGGCTTTCAGCAGGCCGCGCACCCAATCTTACGACCCACTGCCTAATGGGAGTTCGTCCACTGGAGAACCGAGAGGCAAATGAGTCGTCCTGACACGTAATTAGGCGGATGGGCCAGGGGTAGTAGGCCATATGGCATCGCACTTGGGACCTGTCACTGACTTCGGGTTCCAAAAACCCTCAGTTGAAGGCTGCTATCACCATCATGGTCCACAATAGGTCGTGCCCTCCTATTCGTCGTATCGATGAACTGGATCGAGAGGTCGAGCGCAGGTCGCACGCATCGGCGCCCAGACGTTGTCGGGTAGACTATTTCAGGAGGAAAGCTTTCACTCGATCCCCAAAGGATATCGGTTTCCTCGACTACCGCCCTGCTGTGAGTATCGTTCGACACTCTTGGTCGGCGCAATAAGCAGGCTGCGCTGATTGAGAAAGACAAAAGTGAACCTGCACGGGGGTCAGGCCAGATACGTGCACGTTGATAGTGGAGATGGTGGAAACGGGCGAAGCGCGGTGGAAAGCCCGAAACTCGCTCATTTGTTAGCAGTTTTGAGCAGGGGAAACTGCGATTCCGGGATTTTGGCACAAGGCGAGTGCGATGGTAAGTTTTGTTTTACTGTTAGACTAGTAGAACGAGTGATAGTGAGGAATCGAGGTGTGTGAAGATGGTGGATTGACCGCTCGAAAAGATGGAGATCTCGTTCAGTTCTCGTCGAAATCAAGAGTTAGAGGAGAGGAGAAAGAGATAGAAGAGAACGATTGCGTGAAGATGCCTAGAGAAAGGTTATGGTTGCATGAAGAAAGTGAAGTCTTGTTGTTGCTTAAAGGGATCGAGCGAGGGATATTGTGTTTCGAAGGTTCTTTTACGAGGCGAGGCTAAGGACCGTGTTAAAATTCTTGATTTGCATGCAATGGTGCTTCAGCTGGCATGAATGATGTCGGTTACGTGTGGGGAAAGCCCCGAAAAGGCGGCAAACTTACCTATACTTTAGTGGAAGGTTCATCCGCCTCTCGGCATGGGCAGACTCGGGGGAGCCGCGTAGAGAGAGGAAGGGTAGGAAAAAAAAAATAAAAAAAATTAGCTGGTAAATTTGTTGATGCAGGGTAGGTAAGGAGTTGGACTTCGGTGTCGAGTTGCAAAGTTCACCAACGAGTGAGATTTGAGCGTACCTGCCTGGGCGCCGGCGGCAGGGTCCTACTCACCTGTACAGTGGGCGAGTAGTGGGGCATTACCCGATAGTTGCACATCCCGCTCATGGTCACGACTGTTGTCTTGAATGAAAGATTGCGCTGCTCATTGGTTATCTTCACCTTCATACTGCCCGCGATCTCGGCCTTGTTCTATTTGCGGGCCACAACATTTGTTTACCGTGTCTGATTATCGTAAAAATGCGGCCTACCTAACATAGTGCTTGAAACTACCATTATGATTGTCGTTGAGCTCTGGTGAGGCTTTTCTCCGGACAACATCTCAGTCTTTCGTGGTGGTTGGGGCTGTTGGGAACGGATCGGGCTTTGATTTAGTGGCGTGACCTTTCCTCACCCCCGAAGGAGTAGCTGGAGGCGTGGTTATTGACCGGTGTGCTACTCACCTCACCAGCCTGCGCACGCGGGGAGGTCCGTCGAGAGAGTGCAGTTTTTAATTGATGGCGGGTGCACCACTCGTTCAACCGCACGAGGTGGATGAAGGCCAGCGACAAAGTTGCGTGGGTTGCTTACCTCGGTGAGGCTCTCTGGAGATGTGCCACTGTACTTTGGACCACGAACTTGGCGAAGTGGCTAAGTCATTAGGGGGAGATCTGTTGAGTTTGGAAGGATCAACGGGGAGCCAACAAGTGGCAGTTTGACTACAATTAACTGAGTACGCTGTGTTTTGCTGAGTGTTATTGCGCATCGTCAGCATTCTGATGAAGTGTGAAGGAGGTGTGTACTATTTGTCAGGCGACGGGGCTATCTGAAATCAAGGTAGTGAGGTTTGGTGGCGTAATCAGGCTCGAGAGGGGGGGTATCGCTGCGACTTAAAACTTGTTAGGGTACTGGTTGTCCGCAATTTGACTTCAGTATTGACTAGCGGTTGCGGACGTTGGCCATCATTGAGGGGCCCTCAGGCATATCAAGATTTCAAGACTCTTTCCTACGAGTTGAGTTTGTCCCCTTCTTGTATCTCGAGAGTCTCAAACCCCTACTTCTGCCCTTCTTAATCTAAGTCTAGTCTTGTTCTGGGAGCAAGGCGGCAGGTAGGATTGCAACCCGTAGGACCTTAGCAAAACTCTGTGGGGAGTCATCCCACCGATTGCGGGAGCTCTGCCGGAACTCATGAGGAGTTCTGGAGGCAGCAAACTGAGAGGTAATCATTGCTTTCCTTCTATAAACCTGGTTATAACTCTTATCTGTATTCCTTGTTGCATTTTGACTGAATATACGGCATGCCCAATAACCTGAACTTTACGTTTGACTTTCATGATAAAATTATAGTAAGTAAAGGAATGTATGCACAATGTCAGTTTCAGTTTTCATTGTTTGACTGAAAGCAGATTGTGGGGTTGCATCTGGGGGAAGTATGGGAGGAAGGCAGTATTGCTTGAGTTTGACTGGGTCTATCAGAGGTTGGGCAAGTCTCCATAAGTTTGGGGAGGCCTGATGCTATGTTTAGTTTGAATTGCTTGGAGAACCAAACATGTTTCATAAGTTTGGTTAGTCTGGTTGCTCTGACTTGTGAAGGCTGACTGTGATCGACCTTTTCAGGGACCAAGCATGTTCCATAACTTTGGGTAGCTTGGTTGCCTTGTTTAATTTGTTTTTTTTTCCGTTTCTTTAATTTATGAAAGAGGAAGTCTGAGCATGTTTCATAAGTTTGGGTAGCTCAACCTCTTTCTGCTTTGGCTTTAAGAGAAATGAACCAGGTTGAGGACCAAAACATGTTTCATAAGTTTGGGTGGTCTTGGTCTAACGCCACGCACATGCTGGAACCTGAAGGCTATAACTTGACTATACTTTATTATTATCCTACTTATGAACAGACTAGTCAGACAAGGTTTCATAAGTTTGGGTGGTCTGACTATAGCTTATCACCAACTGAAGAGAGTACTAATTAATAATAAATTTGTGGTATGGAGAGGCAGACTGAATCTTGAGCTAAACATGATCGGTTTCGTTATATGCTACCTCAACAGACTAAGTGCAGATAATTATATAAAACTTGGATACTTAAACAGTTCAGGGTGACTAGGGTGGCCTAGTCATATGCTCAAAGGAAAAAAAAATTGTTGTGTCATGTGTTTGTGTATACTCAATGACTGAGCTAGACATGTTCCATAGGTCTGGGTGGTCTAGCTTTATGCCCTATGTAAGTTGGGTATAAAGAGATAAATCATTAAGAGACTATGAACTATTGTTTGATAAATTGACTTGGGGATGGTGAGAGTACTTACCTTTGTGGTTTAACCTGCATGAGACTGAGTGCAGCTACTACTTAGTCTGAGTTTCAGTTGATAGGTCGTTGCTTTATCAACTCGCCACGTGCTAGAGTCATAGGAGTTAGTTTCAATTCCTGCATTTTCTGAGCTAAGTTTTTTTTTTACTTATATCAATTTCTATATTTTCTGGGATTTTTTATTATACTTGGTCTTGTATAAATCTTGGTAAGTCACTTTCTCTACGGGAAGCGCTGCCGAAATTTCTGCAAAACCAAGGAGTTAGTCAGATTTTGTCTTTTTCATGGTCCAATTTTTCTGACTTTTCGAATTAGTATAAATTTGGGAAGTCTACCTTTTTAAAGAAAATGTTGCCCACATTTTACTAATTAAGGGAGTTAAACAAAATTGAATCTTGAGAAGTCAAAGTCCTTTTAGATTCTGAAATTAGTTTCGTGTAAATCTTGGAATAACACTTTCTCTACGGGAAGCGTTGCCGAAATTTTTAGAAATCTAAGGAGTTAAGTTAAATTTTGTCTTAGTTGAACTCAAGTTTTATTTTTGAGTTCATATATGACTTAGTACAAATTTGGGAATTCTACCTTTCTAAAGGAGATGCTGGCCAAATTTTTACTATTTCAGGGAGTTAGACAAAATTTGACTTTCCATAATTATAAATTGTTTTTGCTTTCATATTTGAGTTAATATAAATTATGGAAAGACATTTTTTCTACAGGAAGCGTTGCCGAAATTTTCTTAGTTTAAAGGATTTAAATTATATTTTGACAGGTGACAATTCTGACAATCCACTCTATATAAAGGAGATTCTGTCAAAGGGCTACTTTTTTCTTCAGACACTGACTAAAAGATAGACTTAGGCTTAGTTTACAGGGAAACCTCGAGTAGATTATGATATGGAGATTACTATCGATTTGGACTCATAGACTTAGCTTGGGGTTTGGTCTGTCTTGTCGTACACGTCCTCCTAAATGTTTGATTCAAAATTAGGACTAGTTTCAGTTTGATCCTACAAGGATCACTTTCTGTTATCACTGATAACAAGTCGTTGTCGATTCGTCGGTCGACGACTCAACTCCAACTCATCCTCAATACTCAACCTAAAAGACTTTAACCCTGATGATTTTTGTTGTTTTATTAAGGTTTTCACCCGGACTTTTATTGAATGGTCATTTAACAAAGGTACTGAGTATTTAATTATGGTTGGTTGGGCAAAGGCTGAAGATTGCATGGCTAAAGCGAGGGGTACGAGTATAGAAGTTGGTTGAAGTTGACTCCGTATAGTGCGTGAACTTTTGGTCGACTCTTTGATGTGATTGCAGGTATGTTATGTGGTTCAGATTTGAATTTGACTGTCTACGATCTCACACATATATATGGTTGTGAGGAGTCCCACTGTGATTGTGAGAAGTGATCGTCATTTACTTATAAACCTATATATATATGTCAACACATATGCTTTGAGGGTTCACGCGGCCTACTATGACCACGCGTGAGGGTTAAACAGATTGTGCGTTTGAGAGAAGAGAGAAAACTTTTTTTTATCTTTTGTTTTTTATAATTTCTATGGTTGGACGTTATAGTCTGTGATAGCTGTCAAAGTCAAACTCCTTGACTTTTTCGCCAGACCCTAGATAATGAAACTGGTCTCTATGGCAATAAGAGACGATTGCCACAACATGTATGAACCTGTGTACCACCCACTCTCCGCAACGTCTTGAAGAGAGTGTGGTTCTCAACCGCACTTGACGGTTGTTTAGCGTCGAGAGATCAACCCCTCAAGGCGCGTGTCAGCCGACACTTAAGTGTCGAATGCCGCCCTCGAAATCCACGAGGGACCGCTTGATTATGGGTACTACATAGTACGTCATCATTGCGACTGCTTGCGTATGCTTGCATTGCGAGTCGTTATGAGTTAGCCCTGCGTTCGCGCGGTTTTATAATAAAGTCTCACGAGTGACGCCTATCCGATTTTCGCATTGGAAAGTTATGGGATGACTACTAAGGGACTAGGAGTGTCGTCGCGTTATTTGTTCTGTGTCATTTTGTATATATATGTATATATGTGTGTTTTTTATTTTTATGTTCTTTAGAGTGCAGTACGTGTGGTGCGTGGGATGCGACCTAGTCGATCGGCAATGAGCTGCGCTTGGGACCTCAGCCCCCCCAAAATGTCAGTTCGCGCGCGGGTCCGCTAGAGACGTATTGCAGCGCTTAACCCCTATGCTACAGCGTACGAGAAACGTCATCGGCTGGTCCACCTCTGCGATTGCAACTGATTAGCTTTCGCACAGTGGAATGGTAGCTCAGTGGGGATACGCCCACCGAAGGGAGGTGACAACTCCCATAAGATGGAGGTAAATCGTGCCTCGCGTAGGCCCTATTCTGTCGTAGGGGCTCGCGAGAGGTATGGCTGGCACACTCGGCCGGAGCGGCTTGCAGAAGCTCCATTATGTATTCGCGACGAGTAACAGACCAACTCTTGCGTGACGCGGCCGGGAGGGTCCCGCCCCATTTTGTGCGGTGCCGGACCGATGCGCGCGAGAACGTGATAAGAGTACTTCGCGTCGGGCCTGGGATGGTAGGCTCATGAGCCTTTGAAGGTAGCTTCGTCAACTTAGGCTCGTGTGAACTTGTGATTAGGAAAATTGTTAGAGACGCGCAAGGTTTCACAAGTAGGGACAGGCCTACAACGGACGAAGATATCACAGTTCTGAACGTTGGCATTAATTTTCCATTTGCCCTTACTAGTAATGGGCATGCTGTGAAGTTCCACCTTCGGAAAGGAATCCAGGTCGTATGGGCCTGCCAGTGTAAGCTGGCTGTTTGAGGGGCAGACACTGTCTCTTATACACATCTAGATGTGTATAAGAGACAGGTACTAAACGTTGGCATTAATTTTCCATTTGCCCTTACTAGTAATGGGCATGCTGTGAAGTTCCACCTTCGGAAAGGAATCCAGGTCGTATGGGCCTGCCAGTGTAAGCTGGCTGTTTGAGGGGCATAACGCAAGTAAACATCCCTTTGAGGGGCATAGAGGAAAGTTGACGTCCGATAATGTCTTTTCCTTTTTCTCTTTTTCATGCTGTTTTACGTGATGGGATGGAGTTCCGAGGGTGCTCCAGTACCCATTGAGGAACATGGCCATCACTGCGGGTGATGTCCGTCCCGCGTGTGCTGAGGGGTTCGTCAACGCCCGTTCCGCCCGAAGCTAGTAAAGGTGGAGTTGGGGGGAGTGCTTGTGCGGGCCCCTTCCTTTCCTGGGAAGTGTGCCAGGAGGGGTGGGGGTGTTTGCCGGCCGCCGTCTTCAGGTGCTGACGTTGTCCCGATCTGTCGTTCATCCGCGGTGCGGTGTGCTCACCCCCTTCGTTTTGGGCTCCAGGCGTTGGCTTCCGACGTGTCGTCTCCACTGAGGGACACGTGGCATGTTGGGAGGTAAGCCTGCAAGCCCCTCTTATCAGGGGAAAGGAACGGCAATCGAGAGAGAGAGAGAGTTATCGCCGTAGCAGCTGATGGCAACCGGCGATCGAGGCAATTGTGTCAGTCTGAGTAAAACGGGTGATCGATTGACACTTTGCTCGTCGAGGCAACCCTCTCTGTGAGAGGGAGAGCCTGGAAACCAGGGGTGAGGAAAGCGCTAGCGCTACTAACGATTCCGGTCACACCTGTAAGGATTGATGTGCGCTTGACACGTGGCTGACGCCGCGATTCCGAGGCTAATACCGAGGAGGAATTTTTGCGTAGATTCCCGGCGGACTGAAGTTGGCTTCTGCCGTCGACTTCTGGCGCTAGTGTCTCGGTGGCAATGGCGTCGACTTCTGGCGGGAAAACGAGTGTCTCGAAGGCGTTGGACGAAGCGTTGGGAACTCGCGGTGCAACTGTGGACTCGACAATCATCGAGTATATAGTTAATGTGCTTAGCGATGAGACTTTCGAATTTGGAGAGAAAGGGGAAAATGCAGTGGAGGCCCTCGGCGAGATCCTTGTGGAGTCCGGCTGCGTCGTGAGTGAGAGAGAGGCTTATCAGGTATGTGACTGTGGTGATTCGTTTTTTATTTCGTCTTCTTTTTCGTCTTTTCACGAATATTTGGTACTCTTTTCTCTCTTTTCTGACTGCCTACTCCTTTTAATCATCTTTCTGCTCTCTCTCTCTCTCTCTCTCTCTCTCTCTCTCTCTCTCTTTTTCTAGATTCGTGTCTGTAGTTTTCAACAAGTCGTGAGTGAACCAACTTAGTTAGGCTCGTTTGTACTCTTTTCTTCCTTGCTGTTCCTTGATGCCTTTTCTCCCCCGCTTCTTTTTCTGCCTACTACTTTTCATCATCCTTCCTTTCTCGCTTTTTCTTTGAGTTTATCGTGCCACGTGTTCTCTATTCGAGGCCGAACGGAGGACGTTGGTGTTGTCTATCTAGATAGAGGACGTTCGCTCGCCCTATGTCACATTAGGGCAGGCGGCACTTCGTTCTTGGCAGGACCACCGAAACTGTTTCGCCTGCGGCTGCACTTGGTGCAACTTTCAGTCCAGATGCAGCCATACTGACGTGACATTGTTAGTAATACACTACTTTGCGTAGTACGGTTGCGCGTACATCACATCAGGGCATTGAGCGGCCTGTGTACATGACATTAGGTCATCGAACGGCCTGTACATCACATTAGGGCGGGTGGGCGGGCAAGAGGTCCACTGCTGGCACTTAGTCAGATTAGGGTGGGGCGGCGTGATTGCTGCGGATGTTGCTGCTTCTAGTACCTTAGTCCTCTTTGAACCTCAGCTGTAGGGTGGCGGTCATTACATCTCTGTATGTGACGTGAAAGTTGCACTGAATGCAGCTATAGTTTCCGGATTGTTGTGTTGGGAGGGAGAAACTAACAATGCTGCCGCTACTACCAATTGACAATAATATGTCTACTACGGGCATTTTTACCGCTGCTTCTGCGACTGGGTCCGCTCTATGTCTGCTACTGTCGTAATCTGCGGTGAGTGCAGACTGCAAAATTACTGTATTATGTGCGTAATCTGCGGTTGGTTCAAACTGCGGTTAGTGTTTGGAATCCTACTGCTACTAGCTCTATGGCGCCCTAGCCGCCGGCGATGATTTCGTTCATACTATGCTACCAGTATGGCGAAGCCGTTGATGATATGTTTGACAGTGAATTTCTGTACAATATATGTCAGTAGTCCGGTCTTCGAATATTGTCATCACCAAACAGATAATATGTTATTTCTGCAATTACTGTTACAAGTGCTGCTGCAGGTACTGTGCCACTGTCTGGAGTTGAAAAAAAACTCAGAAAATCGTTGATGAAGGCAATTTTCGTTGTTGATCGGAGGCCAGTTTACGTATGAAATGGCGAAATTGTCATATATATATTGTCACAAAGTTATATATTTACCTTTGCGCTTCGATTCACAGTGTGACAATATATTTTTACATAAATACAGTAGATTGTATTGTCACAAAGTTATATATATACCTTTGCGCTCCGATTCAGTGTGACAATATATTTTTACACAGATACAGTAGATTGTTTTTTACGTAAATAGGCTGTTTTTATCACGCGGCGGCTTCCTCCTCCCCCCACCTCCCCCCTTCCTCCCCGCTTCCTTCCCCCTTCCCCCCCCTTCCCCCGCGGCAATTGAAATTTGCAACGAGGGTGGAAGTAGGAGATGGGTAAAAAGTACTCTACGAAAACACTGGCATATGATGAGTGGTTCATTCCTTGTACTCGGGTTGCTTGTATGCATGTCTTGTGACAATAGGTATGTCTACGGATTAGCAGACTTTTATGCTTGTGGGTTTCATATTTGGTACATTTGGATGCATATGGATTTAATCACTATATGTATACATTGGTTAGATGTATGGGTTTCATATTCGGTGTATTTGCATGCATATGGATTTAATCACTGTATGTATACAGTTGTTAGATGTACATTTGGTATATGTGGTTATATAAATATAAATCAATGTAAACCAATGGGTATGTATATGACCTGTAATCCAGTGTTCATTCGGAGGTTGGCTCTCGTCCTCCCCCGAATAGAACACGGTTGGTACGAATAGGCAGTGGCGGCATTCAGCAGGTTTGGGTTATATCATATTAACCGCGATTAGCTTGGTTTGGTTTTGTCTTCTTTTGTTTCTTAGGTTGTCCTTTTTTTTTTTTTGGAGACGGTTGCCCCCGAGTTCTCTCTCTTGTGGTGGTGGATTTGAAAAAAAATGATCCCCGCAGCGTAGTACGAGACCTGTCATTCTCAGTGCTGGTGGGGTGTTTTGTGTGGTGAACCAATTGGCTTTTCTGAATTCTGAATGAAATCATGTGGAAAGTAAATGTCATTTCAGAGAGATCGAAAGAGGTGAGCGCGTTTAGAGATCGTGCGCGTCGCGCGCTTCTGGCCTGTAGTAGCGCATCGTGAGAGTCAATTGCGTGGTCCAGCGATTGACCTAAAGTGCGTTAATGGGTATATATATATATATTGTGACGATATACATAGCGCCTTGGCTGTGGAATGCATCATCTATGCCATAGCCATTATCAATCTATTGCGACTGCCGCCGTCTGTCCTGTAGGGTGTCCAACATTTCCTCATTGTACACATCCCTATCACCCAGATATACGTTGTCCCTATTGTGCCCAAGGACGCTA
>BFEA01000215.1:123002-136500 GCA_003427395.1 Chara braunii
TTGGCTGTGTACCAGACATGTCGTGACCTGTGGGTAAGGCTCTGCTTTGGATGACGGTCACGTGCCGGATCGCAGTGTGAAAATTGGCTGTGTCTCGTTTTCCTGTGTGTTGTGTGTGTGTGTGTGTGTGTGTGTGTGTGTGTGTGTGTGTGTGTGTGCGTAAAGATACTACAGCCATGCAGGGGTGGTGTGGGTATCCGGTATGGTTCCACTTTTGTACACTGTGCTGGCTGTAGTGGTTAAGAGACTTGGCTTGTGGCTGAGGGTGCCCGTTGGATTCCGTGCGTGCACAGAAGGGTCCGAGATATCAGAAAGTAGGGACTGCTGACTTGCTGTTGGTGATTTTACCTTTGCTTGGTGTGATACCCCGTATGGATGATCTCACTTCACTCTTGAAGAATGTTATGTTCTCGCTATTAGTGTCATTATTAGTGCTTCTCCTCGTCTTGATATAACCGTATCCTTGTGCAGTTAGTGCTTCTCCTCCTCTTGATTAACCGTATCCTTGCGCAGTTTTACTACATAATTATTCTTGCCTCTTTTCGTAGAGCTCTCTCCAGTTGTGTTGTTAACCATCCTGCTATTGGTTTAACGATACATTCATCCTTTTTTTCCTCCTTTTTTTATTCATCCTTTTTTTGGTTGTTATTTGTCGTGGCCGGTTCCTGTCCCTCTCTCTCTTTGAGTTGTCATGCAGTTGTTGATCTGAAAAGGTTTGAACTTTACAGTCGTAACTCAACATTTGAATCTTGAGCAGTTTTGTGGTACTATGCGAATGTTGAACCTGAAAAGGCACTCGAAGAAAGTTCATTCGAGGACTTCTGGAGAGTTCCAGGAGTGAATCTCTCCCTTGTCCTTGCCTAAGTAGCCGCTTGATACTGGTTGGAATGCTAGATTTAAATCGCCAGTACGCGGGCCCAAGCTTGATGAAAATGTTTTTGCCCCTGGTCCGAAGAAGTTGACGTCGGAGCGCTGTCCATAAATACATCAACGGCCTGCGTCGCGTTTCGGTCAATGTGAGGCGTGTAGTGGTGGTTTAAGACCACATAAGATGCTAAGTTAGTTGTCGGGATGATGCCTGATGACACTAAACGTGAGATCTTCTACCGTCTTCCCCTGAACATAATGCGAAAAAAATCGATGGTTCAAATAGAAGTTATAGAACGAAAAAATCGATGGTTCGAATAGAAGTTATAGAACGCACATGCGTTGTATTCGAATATGCCAGCTGTTTGACAAGAATGCATGTGCATTGTATTCGAATAGAAAGCAACCTGTTTGTTGTATTCATTTAGAATACATTTGCGTTATGTTCGGGAAAGGCGGTAGCCTGCAAGAGCCGGGGATAAGACAGGATAGCATGGTGCACAGGTAGAACATTGGTCACAGGTGAAGTGTGTGAAACATATTTGTCCAAAGACTACTAGAAGTAATCTGCCATGCTGATCAGCTGCAGGCTTTCACTGTGTGCAAACGTGAGAGTGGGGCGTTCTTGGTTTACAATTGAAAATGCCACGTTTACAAAAGAGAAAACGATTATTTCAGTTTTGTCCTTAGGGCTGGGGCAGTGTCTTCAATTCGCTTAGAATCATCTCAATTTTGGCTGGTATTTATAAGGGTTTGCTACACTTGTTTGCTCTTTGCAGGCTCTAGAACGAATGGGAGAGGTCGAGGCTGTTATCAACGACCCTGAGTGAGTTCCATGTCTTACTGTTGTGTCCATGGTGAAATGCTCTTGTTTTTTTTTTTTCTTCTTCTTTTTAGCTGCAAAAATGCTTCGTAAGATTGCTGAACGCTGGTAAAATGTCTGTGATTTCCATGCGAATGAAATTTCATTATAAGCTATATTGTGGCCTTGATGTGGTTTTGGTGCGTTCAGAACGTGGGTCTGAATTTGCCCAGGGTCTTCAAGTGCCCACTCTGGTTTATGGGCAGGCACCTCCTACTCAAATCACATCTCCTGTTTCTTTTTCCCCTCTGTGTCCCCCCCCAACCTGTCTCTTGTTTTGGTGTAGGTATGCAATCAGACTCGACTTCTTCACACTTGTCATGCATGCAAACAGCGAAACAGCAAACTGGCGACATGCGCCCACACATATCGTAACCAGATATGGGTTCTCTTCCCACTGGCTATGGCGACTGTGCGCCCATACAACTCACTGTTCACACTCGAGATCACCCTGGATGTCCCACACGCACACTCGGTGTTCATACCCAACACACACACACATTACACACACTCTGCACTCTACAGTGAGCTATGGCAGCTATGGCTGCCGCTACATATCGCTATGGCTACAGTGCTTCACTCTTGCCCCCTTCGTCTTCGGGCCTCCAGCAGACCTCCTTGCACTAGACGCTGTGGCAGCGCTACCGCATGGCTTCCGCCTGAATGAATGAATGGCTGGACGCAGCCTCTTGATTTATACTTCTGCGCTGCGTTGGTCTGCCCTCTACCCCTTGGCCCATGATGTGCACAGTTCCAGATGGTACTTGCTTGACTGGACCGGACTGGGCTACCTGGGACTGCTGACTGGGCTAGGTGGACTACCACCACTTGACCACTTGCCTCTGCTGAACACAGGCCAACTCCGAAAGGCCAGTTCTAGAAACCTCTATGTTGGCCCTTCGGTACTGTAGCAGCTACGAATTTGCCCTTTCAGGTAAGTAGCAGCTACGACCTTGACTCCTCAAGCAGCCTACAGCTACCACTTCGGAACTGTCTAGACTCCTAATCTATAGGTCTACAGTTCGATTCCCTTCTACCCTGTGACCTACGACAAATTGCCTACCACTGGCGTTCCTACAKGTCGCAGGTTCAAGTCTACGGGTTGACACTGATACTGTACACAGGTAAGACGGGGATCTAGGGATCGAGCCCTGGGATCTGAATTCGCTACCGCGAACTGGTGAATACCGTTTCAGGTAAACTACAGAGCCCTTGGGACCCGGAAAATTGCTCTTGCTCTTCAACCTGTTTGTTGTTTTTTTTAGGCAACGTACTGAAGCATTCCAAACTGACGTTGATAAGAAATTCGTCTCCTCGGCAGTAGTGAACATAGGACTAAAACGCATCGATCAAGTACATAACGAGGTAGCAGCAGATGAAATAGCACTATCGGTCCCTTGCAAGGATGGTACTGTGATTTGATGCAATTGATGTGTCACTTGCCGGACTGGTGGCTGAGCTATAGTAAAACAGAGAAAGAGAGAGAGAGGTCTGACTGATTATCATGTATACTGCAAACAATTGGCCGAGGTCCACCACGGTTCTGTATGTTATCAGTAGGTGAAAGGTGGTTGGATTTGCTGCCGATGCTTTTCTGACTAGCGCAAGAAATGTCAATGTAGGCCACCTATTTCTGACTCATGCATTCTGTGCTGTTGATCATTTTGTGTCCCTTGCCTCATGCAGCTATGTGTTTCAATTTCCTTCACCAGATGATAGACCAGGGCCGCCAATCATCAGTTTCATGTGAGTGTTTAATGGCGAATGATCATTGTATGTGTCATTTTGCATGTGTATGTCGGTGTTTTTCTGTTTTTTTTTTTCCTCATTTTTTTCTCCGAACTGTATGTCAGTTTGTATGACCATTGGCAGGCTGATTTGCATCCACATATATGCATCTGACTGTAATTGCAGACTAAGAGGATCCTAAGACAAAAACATTCGTGTATGTATCTGTCAGCCTGCTCGGAGATGCATGTTATTAGGGCAATCATGCCCAGAAATGAGCGATAAACATGTCCCCGTGTGAGTATGACATGACAGTCGTATATATGCTTGCTTGGAGACGAAGGGCTCCTTTCATCTTCTTTTTGCCCTCTTGCTGAGTGCCACTTCATTGAGTTCTGTCGATTTGGATATATTCTGTCCGCCTTTTTGATGACGTTCTCCGAGTTGGTACAACACAGTAGGTATATTCTCCTTTCTTCCTCTGCTATAGCTGGTCTATCGAAGAGGCAGGATGTTCATGAACTTGCACGCTTGAAAAGAGGTAGACTAAGTCCTTCTGAACATCCATCAAAATTGGGATGACACAAAGAAGATTAGCATGGCTCCTGCACAAGGAGGACAAATCAATGGAGAAATTGTCAAAAAAAAAAAAAAAAAAAAGGCACACCATGATGGATGGTCCATGTAGTTCCAAACTCGTCTTTCTTCTCAGCATCTCATCTTCAGGATCTTCACATGGCATTGCCCTCAGCCCTCAGACTGTCTTGGGAGGTGGAGGAGCTCATGTACTTTCAAGAGGAAGTTTGGGAAGGGCTATCGAAACCTGGGGTTGGGTTTTCTAAACCCAATTACGATCCGATATAGACTCAAGGTTGGGCTATCTGTGGTGTTGTGCGCTGGTCGGTGGGTGAATGAGCTCAGGCAGTCTTCGAAAGAACAAATCGAAAAATCGGGAGCTCGTATCCTTATCACAAGGAACTGTGAGAAGGAGACCTGCCGACTTGTAGATTGGAACCATGGCTACCGCAGACCTGGACGCCTGACCTAAAATGCTTTGTTTATGCTTTTGAGTCTTCTGTTGAACTTGGTCTTGAATTTTGAGACGAGCCCCAGGCAAAACCTGTTCATCGTCCTTCGTGACAACCGTTAAAGTTGGAAATGATATGGAGAAGATTAGCATGGCCACTGTGCAAGAATGACACACGGAAATGGAGAACCGTTCTAGGGATCGCCTTTCAGGCAACTCCATGCTGCTGCCATTGCAGAAATGCGGGTGTTCAACGGTCCCTACAGGAATTTTACAGTGATTCGCAGTATGTTGCCAAAATTGATTTGACTATCAGTCGATCCGAATCTGACACTTGACATTCCGGGCCCGGTCTACTCTAATCCAGGCCTTGTTGTCCCAGAGAACCTACCGTTTTCTCATGTCCTTCCTGAGGCCTCTATGGATTTGCTACCCTATGACCTACTGGATTCATCACACGCGAAGGGGTCTCAGTTGTTTCTTCTCTATTTGTTGTGTTCCATTGTTTGTTGATGAGCGATGCAAGCTGTCTCTTATACACATCTAGATGTGTATAAGAGACAGGCTCTATGGATTTGCTACCCTATGACCTACTGGATTCACGTGAAGGGGTCTCAGTTGTTTCTTCTCTATTTGTTGTGTTCCATTGTTTGTTGATCAGCGATGCATCGTTTGGCTATCCTGGAGGAGAACTTCTCTTCAAGAACTTGAACTTCGGTATAGATTTGGACAGCCGTCTCGCAGGTGTGCTGAAAAAGTGCCTGCCCTTTCTGCTGCTGTTTCTACGTCTCCCTGAATTGCCCGCCCCTTTAAATAAGCGCTCTGATGCACTTTCGAAGTCGCTTCCCTCAGCAGTGAATGGGTTCGATAAAAAAAAAAGTTGTTGGACAGATCTAATTCATTCATGTATTGCATGTGTGCAGTCTGATGTGTGATGCTGGAAATGGCCATACATGGTGAGCTCCTGAGCTCTGTGCAGTCCGCTGTCTTGTTCGTAATTCACCATGCCGATGCATGTATTACATGTGTGCAGTCGGCTGTCTAGTTCATCATGCGCCGTTTGGTGCTTACTACCGTCATGATCTTCGTGACTTCTCCTGGTCATCGCCTTATCTCGGTTGCTGAGAGAACGAGACAGTGGTGATGATGACAATAATTTTGACCCACCAGCACCAGCAGCAGCAGCAGCATCTTAGTCGTCATTGATGACTGTCTCGCTCCATTGCCGAGTCTGTCCCTCCGATGGGTGACTGCTTTTGGTACCCCCACTGGCTTTTCCTGCTGCCTTCTCGTTTCCATCGCTGGAGGTTCAGCTTTGGTGGGGCATCAATCTCAGCAGCGGCGCGGATTCACCTCTCTTTGCTGCTACTAGCTGTCATATGCCTTGGCCATTCACTGTGCATTTGCAGTTGCCGCTTGCGTGCCTTAATACCCAGTCACCCTTCTGCATTACGAGTGAGGCACAGTCTACGTCGTTGTCTGAAGGACACCAGATTTTCTGTATAGATCGCTCTCTATGTTTCCCAGGTAATGTGCAATGATGTGAGCTTCTCGTTCACCATACTGTTGCTTGTGTCTTTCTTCAGCCAACTTCTCACCAATGACTCTAATCACGTTTGCTCCTTCCCTTCCCTTGTCCTTTCTTGTTTTTTTCATCCCTGCATTGTATCACCCTTTCCCTCCTCGCTGCTCCTTATGCCCTCCCATGGGATCTACATGCCGTGATGCTAAGATGCCCATATGAAGCCTTTTGAAGATAAGCTTGTGCAAACTTGGATTGTCCGTTCATCCAGCTGAGGAGCTCGCTTGCCCAAGGAGGTTTGATTGCTTGCACATGGAGGTTGATTCCTTGTGGTTGGAGGATGTCCAGCTTGTTCCGACAGGCATCCCACCACCGTGCTTTTAGTGCATTGCATCTGCTGACACTTGATGGAACCGATTCATCTACCCGCCTCATCTACCTGCCTGCTCTGGTTCTCCAGGAGGAGCCCAACTGCACAAGACACCCTAACTGCAGCTTGAGCGGTCCAAACTCTGAGGTCAAAGAGAGGCCGTTGCTGCGTTTCATAGTGCAGCTTGGCTATCCTAAAATCCCAAATTGCAAATTCTCTCCCAACAGTTGTTGGGTCGGATTGGAGGTGAAGGGACCACACCGGATGGGAGGGTGGACACCCACCTGGGATCGTATAGCATTTGGTAATTGCAGAGGGCGTTGTATCGTTCTGTCCTTCACTATGGCCGCAAGGGCTGCAATGAGGGCTGCGGAGGTCTTTAGGTGGTGGCAGCGGCTGTCTCATGTAGTCGGGTCCTTTGTTACGGTGGCAGAGGGCTCCCTGTTTGATTTGTTATTTCCCTTTGCCTTTAAAAATGGGGCTTTGCACGCTGGGTGTTCCTCTCCAAAACAATGACATAAAAACAATGACATTTCAGTCCAGTGCATGTGGTGATGGAATGAATTTGTCATAGTTCTTGTCTAGGTTCAGGTCAGACTTTCCAGGCCAAGTCTGAAACAGCAGCAGTTGTGTTTTTTTTGGGGGGGGGGCCTGAGCGTGGCATAAACTACAATTTTGCTATTGTCACCCAGTGTGTTTTCCCAGGGGAGGAGCGGGAGATTTGACCTTCCCTGTTTAAAGGTGTGAGCTCTTTCGCAATCACGGGTTATGTGCAGGGTGCGTCCTCGGCCGCGCACGCATCCACATGACGTGCGGGAATGTTATATCACAATGTGGAAAAGATTTGTTCATTGAACTTTTATGTAACATGGTAATGAAAATTTTGTGCTTTTGAAAAAATTATATTCCATCTCCCATAAATACACGAAACAAGAGTCCCTTGGGACGTTAAAACTTTATATTGGAACGATACAGAGAAGGTTGGCATGTCCCCCTTATCAAGGATGACACACATAACTGGAGAAACAGTCCGAATTAGAAAAAAAGAAAATATTCCATCTCGTGCATTTCTGACATTACGTACCTGAACTTCGCCATTACTGTTGTGCAGTGGTTGGCTCCAATGGTATAGGAAAGTCGACTATGCTGAAATTAATTTCAGGGGAGTTGGAGCCAACATCTGGAACAGTTTATCGTTCTCCGAAGGTATGCTGTTCCCCTCCTGTCTGTTCCCAAAATGCCCTATCTGGAAATTCCTCACAGAACCTTTTGCTTGACGAACAAACTTTTCTTACTGTCAAGCATCTCCTCTCAACGCTGAGCAGAGTTTAATAGCGGTATTCCTCACAGAACCATTAATCAATTTATTCTCGTCAACGGTTAGCTGAGACATGTCTGTGTCTTCGCCTTACGGAGCAGAGTTTAATAGCGGTATTCCTGTGGACCGAAAATGGACATTGCTAACATGTCTGCAATATTTTAGATGATGTGTGTTCGTGAAAATCGTTCCTCCTATGCTTTCCTCCTATTTCTCTCATGTCCCTCCCACGACTCCATTTCTCACCCTCGCTTGACTCCTACTCATGATGCATCCGATGGGCTAGGAATGAGGTCAAGGATTCTTTTTTTTGTTTTTTTAATAAACAGGCACAAACCCCTTCTTAGGGCCAATGGAACTGTGATCTAGAAATTGAGTTGTGTAAGGGCCCTTCAGGGTTTGTTTGCATGGGATTGATGTAGAAATTCTGGTCTGCAGCATACTTCCGTCACAACTGCGCGGTGCGCTATACACTGTGCGCACGTGGGTGATGCGTCTGCACCGCGTGCACGTAGGCATTGCGCTGGGGTACACCCGACTATGCACCTGCATGTGTGTGTGTGTGTGTGTGTGTGTGTGTGTGTGTGTGTCGAAATGGCCCCTACAACTCTACGAACTAGAAAACAAGACGAGCTTGCCAGATACATCTTCTTTCCTTTCTACCTGATGTGGACTAGCTGCCTTTTGCAGAAGGATGCACTCGCTTCGTTTCTTTAGGATGTTTGCTCCCAGTATCTCGAGGAGAAAATGCTCTTATCCACAGATACAAGGGATTCAGGTAAGTCCAAATGGGCCCTCATTTGTTTCCGGTCTTTTTCTTGAAGCGATTCTGATGGGCTGACACCCATCAGATGACGGCCTTGGTTAACCACTCACCAAATGTGCTAAATGAAAATGAATCTTCATCCAGAACATGGAAAGATACACTGCCAAAAGGTTTGTCTTCTGTGCAGTGGTGAGCGAATGGGCATTACGCCACCGCTCACCACTGCACGAAAGAAAAAGCTTATGGAGGTGTACCTTTCCCTGTGCTCACCAATCATTCATGCTCATTTCGAACATTTGGTGAGTGGTGGGCTGAGGGCCTTATCTGATGGGGTTGAGATCAGTCAGAAGCATGGCAGGCCTGTGGCAGGAAAGTTGGAACACCCCAACAACGTGCCTGCTCATGACCCTAAAAGAGAAAAAATGGTTCTAGGGAGAGATGCTCATGACCCTCACCAATGTTTTCGTGTTCTTTTTTTTTTTATTAGCAAAAAGCAGTAACGAGATCTGTTTGCATGTGTGGAAGTTGGCAGCTGATCAGTCAGGCGCTGCCGAAGGTCAGCAGTGCAACTCTGGTGTTCGGTACACAGAAGCACCAGAGATTGAGACAAGGCCGGAAATGCAGGAAGGTGGAAATGTGCAGGTTCTAAAACATATGTACCTCCCCCCCTCGTCACTTCAGAGGATGAGGATATGGACAAAGACAGGCTCAAATCGATTCATTGGCATGGAACGGATCACATGAGTGTTCGGTGCGCTTGTGTGTTAGCATGGTTGTCTCTGGAATCGTTTTATCATTTCGATTAAACTCTGTGCCTGTGTTGCCGCGTTCACATGAAAGAGGAAGGAATGCTGCGGTGGGGCTGCGATTGCTACGTGGTTAACGCTGAATCTCGTGTTATGATAATCAACTTTGTAACCCTGTTGTCACAATGACATGGTCGACAGTCTAACCCTTTTATGATCTGTGTCTATTCCCCCCCTGTCGTGTGCTCTTCTCTCCTTCCATTCCCTGTTTTTGACCCTTGCTGCCTACTGTTCACTTCTGCAACCAGGTTAGAATGGCTATCTTCAACCAACATCACGTGGATGGATTGGACCTTGCATACACGCCTCTTCAGTACCTGTCCAAGTGCTTTCCGGTGAGTACTTCTGGATGAATGGGCAAAACACGGCGGGACGCCCATCTATGTGTTTGATGATTGATTTTCGAGAGTTTCTATGGAATCAACTATCACGATCGTCAATCAAAAAAAAAGATTTGAAATATGTATTTACTTATTGTAGGTCTGTGTTTCATAGCTTTTTATGAGGTTGCACTGGGAGCCAGTGCTTGTTATATCAAATTCGCACCATGGATTTTGTCAGAAATGTTTGATTCTTCTTGGGGTTTTCTGTTTGATACTCTGACTGTGGTTATGTTAATTGTGGTCACTTTTGTCAGTAGTTTAGTTCATATTTATTCAATCTCATATATGTCTGAGGATCCTTTTTTGCCGCGATTTATGTGCTATTTATCTATTTAATCGGGCAGTCGCAATTTGATGCTTGGATGTCAATTTGGCGTCTCAAAACTGCCTCGACCGTCCCTGAAATCCCCTCTGGAACATATGGTTTTACGTTCCCATGTGTAATTTACTAATTTCATGTACGAGGGCCTGCAGGTTTGAATCTGTGATTGAGAGCCTCAGTGGCGAAATGGTTTGTTGAAAAAGGCTCTTTCAGGAGCTCTTGCACATTTGGACTCTGGAATGAATGCGTGCTAGTTTTCAGTCTGTCCCTCCACTTCTTTGTTTTCTTTAGCGATCTTCCTTTCGTCTAGTTTCAGTTGCCAAATCGGTACAGTATCCTCCCCCTTTTTCCTCCCCTTCATTTTGTTTTCGATTGGGTTTTCATCTCAGAGACAGGAAGCTATGTATGCGGAGGAGCTTACTGGTGGGCATGTTCGCGTGCTTTTGGCTTTTCTAAACAGGGTGTGCCTGAGCAGAAACTTAGAGCGCAGCTTGGTTCTTTTGGACTTGGAGGGCCATTGGCTCTACAGCCAATGTACACTTTGTCAGGTGAGTGCACTGCAGAATGAATATTTCCCTTGCTGTCCCACTGTATTCGCTAGACACAACTCCACAAAAAGGGTGACTGTGACAGACTGTTTCGTTCGGACTTTCACCAACTCATCATGAGGTTGACCTTATGTTTGTGTTCTGTTGTGTGTGTGTGTGTGTGTGTGTGTGTGTGTGTGTGTGTCTAAGACCGTCCCACCCAGACTAGTAGATCCAAAATTCAAATGTGTGTGTGTGTGTNTGTGTGTGTGTGTGTCTAAGACCGTCCCACCCAGACTAGTAGATCCAAAATTCAAATGTGTGTGTGTGTGTGTGTGTGTGTGTGTGTGTGTGTGTGTGTGTGTCTTAGACCGTCATCACAGCTACGTCCCACCCAGACTAGTAGATCCAAAATTCAAATGTGTGTGTGTGTGTGTGTGTGTGTGTGTTGTCATGTTCGCTATGCACAACTCCAAGAAAACAAGGCGCGGCCGTGTTAGACTGTTTGGTCAGACTTCATCGACTCGTCAGGAGGTTGAACCCTGACAGTCTACCCAGGATCCATCTGACTGATGGACAAGGGTTCCCCATGTTGCCCAGAGTTAGTGATATGCCTTACAGAAGTGGTCAACTTTACTAACACAGACTCTGCAATCGTGGCGGACTATCGGTCCAAATCCCTGACATGAATGGTGTTACGTCTGACAAACTAGAGTCACAGCCATGAGACCCTCTCCACACACCTGTGTGAGTGTGTGTCGGGTTGCGTCATCTTTGCTGCCTCGTCTCTGTCGGCGTGGAACGCATCGGCCCATGTGCGCAAAAGGCGGGACGAGGGCCCTCCGGCCATCTTTTGTGCACTTGTGCACTTGGCCTGATGCACTTGACACTGGCCTCGGTATTGGGGCGTATAGTGAAACTCACTACTAAGGCTAATGTGGAGGTGCAGACTCATTTTGAGGCGTCAGTAAAGTATTCTCCAAGCAGTTCTTCGCTGCCGTATCTACTATGGCGAGACAAGCTTGTTATTTCTTCCCCCTAACTCCTGACACGAATGGCAGTAAACTACCCGTCCTCACCCGAATAGAACTCCTGGTCATTATAGCTGTATTTGGTGCATTTTTCAGTCCAGATACAGCTATAATAACTGGGCGTTCTATTTGGGTGAAGACGGTAGTCAGCCACGGCCAGGAACCCACTCTGCACACCTGTGTGTGTGGTGCACGTGCATGTGCACGGATGCACATGTGCATTTCAGTGATTGGAGAGGACGACCAAAATGGCTATCGGTTTAGGTATTTCTGCCGGGATCTTCAATTTACTATCATGCATTAAGAGTGCTGTGTTATCCGTGTTGCCATCATCTCTGGCTGATGGATGACTTGACATATGCTATTCAGGCTTGTCACAGGGGCCCACAGTGGAAGACACTCCGCAGGTTGACATGGATATGCAGACCCTTCCGCTGCAGTGTTTCTTTTAGAATTCTCAAACATACAAGCAGTTGATCCATCAGTTTGTGCTAGCTTGGATAGGCTTGTTATCCCTCATGCCTCATCTCTGGCTGTTGGACGGTTTGACATATGCCAACTGGCCTTGTCATTGGGGCATACAGTGGAAGTCACTTCGGAGGTTAATGTGGGTGCAGACTCATCCATTGATGCGTCTCCAAAGAACTCTCCGACATAGAAGCAGTTGCTCAATCGGTTTTTCACTGCGCTAGCTCGTATTTTGTGACAAGCTTGTTATCCCTGCTGCCTCGTCTCTGGCTATTGGACAATTTGACTTATGCCATCTGGCCTTGTCATTGGGGCATACAGTGGAACTCACTCGGGAGGTTAACGTGGAGGCGCAGACTCCTCCATTGATATGTCTCTAAAGGACTCCGACATAGAACCAGTTGGTCCATTGGCTCCTCATTCTGCTAGCTTGTATGCTGGGACGAGCTTGTTATCCCTGCTGCCTCATCTCTGGCTTCTGGACTACTTGACATAGGACATATGGCCTTGGCATTCGGGCAAACAATTAAGGCGAACGCTTATTGGTTGAGTCGTCTCTAAAGAACTCTTCGACATAGATGCAGTTCATCCATAGGTTTTTCACTCTGCTAGCTCGTATGCTGGGACAAGCTTGCTATCCCTCCTGCCCCATCTCTGGCTGTTGGACGATTTGACATACGCCATCTGGCCTTGTCATTGGGGCAAACAGTGGAAGTCAATCTGGAGGTTAACGTGGAGGTGCAGACCCATCCATTGATGCATCTCTAAAGAACTCTCCAACATAGGAGCAGTCGATCCATTGTTCTTTCACTGTGCTAGCTTGTATGCTGGGACAAGCTTGGTATATGTGCTGCCTCATCTCTGGCTGTTGGACGATTTGACGTACGCCATCTGGCCTTGTCATTGGGGCAAACAGTGGAAATCACTCTGGAGGTTAATGTGGAGGCAAATACTTACCGGTTGATGCATCTCTAAAGAACTCTCCGACATAGAAGCCGTTGATCCATTGGTTTTTCACTCCGCTACCTCGTATGTGGGGACAAGCTTGTTATCCCTGCTGCCTCATCTCTGGCTGTTGGACGATTTGACGTATGCCATCTGGCCTTGTCGTTGCGGCAAACAGTGGAAGTCGATCTGGAGGTTAACGTGGAGGCGCATACCCATCCATTGATGCGACTCTAAAGAACTCTCCAACATAGGAGTACTTCATCCATTGTTCTTTCACTGTGCTAGCTCGTTTGCTGGGACAAGCTTGTTATCCATGCTGCCTCATCTCTGGCTGTTGGACGATTTGATGTACGCCATCTGGCCTTGTCATTGGGGCAAACAATGGAAATCACTCGGGAGGTTATACATGAGGACTTATGGGTTGATGCGTCTCTAAAGAACTCTCTGATGTAGAAGCAGTTGATCTATTGTTTTTTCACACTGCTAGCGTGTATATGGGGACAAGCTTGTTATCCCTGCTGCCTCATCTCTGGCTGTTGGACGATTTGACGTA
>BFEA01000215.1:137683-190252 GCA_003427395.1 Chara braunii
TTTTCACTGTGCTAGCTTGAATGCTGCCTCATCTCTGGCTGTTGGACGATTTGACGTATGCCATCTGGCCTTGTCATTGGGGCAAACAGTGGAAGCCAATCTGGAGGTTAACGTGGAGGCGCAGACCCATCCATTGAATCGTCTCTAAAGAACTCTCCGACATAGGAGCAGTTGACCCATTGTTGTTTCACTGTGCTAGGTGGCGTGCTGGGAAAAGCTTGTTATTGCTGCTGCCTCATCTCTGGCCGATGGATGATTTGACGTATGCCATCCGGCCTTGTCATTGGGGCATACAATGGAATCACTCTGGAGGTTAACGTGGAGGCGCAGTCTCATCCGTTGATGTGTCTCTATAGAAGTCGTTGATTGATCGCTTTGTTGAAATTTGGTCACTGTGTGGGGGGACAAGCTTGTCATCCCTGCTGTCATCATTTCAGGATGATGAATGATTTGACGTATGACATCTGGCCTTGTCATTGGGGCGAACAGTGGAAGTCACTCTGGAGGTTAACGTGGAGGTGCAGGTTCATCGGCTGAGGTGCAGACTCGAGGGATGATATGACAATGGACATGTGCCCCATATCCCTGTCATTGGGGCCTAGAGTGGAAGTCTCTGTGGAGGTTAACATGGATGCGCAGACTAATTTGAATCATTCCTTGAGTTTTCTCTAAAGAACTTTCCAGCATAGCAACAACTGATCGCTCTTTTTTCTTTTTCTGTAGTTCGTTGATCGTTTTATACACTGGGCTAGCTGCCATCTGGGAGAAGCCTGTTATACCTTCTGCCTCATCTCTGGCTGATGGATGCATTGACATATGCCATCTGGCCTTGTCATTGGGGCGTACAGTGGAAATCACTCAGGAGGTTAACGTGGAGGCGCAGACTTATCCATGGTGGCATCTCTAAAGAATTCTCCCACATACAAGCGGCTGATACATCAGTGTCTGACCGCGCTTGTCTATTATCTCGGGGCAAGTGGGCAAGTTTGATATCGCTGCTGTCTCGTCTCTGGTTGGTGGATGATTTCCATAGTTGCGCCGCACCTCAGTGCGCGGATTTGCGCACGATTTGCGCACCGCACAGCGCACCCAAACGCACCGCACTGTTAAAATTAGGTCCCAAAAAAAAAAAAAAAAAAAAAGGTGTGTTGTCATTCCTTAGGGTCCCCAACTCGGCAAAAATGTTAAACGCACCGCGCGAGCTAGCAAACCGGCCGCGCCGCCGGCCCGACCTTTTTTTCGGTCAAGGGTTGCCGAATTTCAATTTCCGCAGGCCCTACCCCGAAAAATTTCAAAAAGGCAGAGCATAAAATAGGGCTCATTCCAACTTTTCTCGTAGGCGGGGTATGGAAACTGGCCTTCCCCCTCCCTTCTGCAAATCCCACAGTGGTGGGGTAAGTTCGCGAGAAGGGAGTAGTCGCCTAGTAACGGCCGACCACCAATATATTCTGAAGGTTGGCGTTCAGGTCTGAATGTCGGCAGTTATGGGTTAGGATGAAGATGCGCGTAGTTCTCTCGGTTTTTGGTTATTGTTTTCTTATGAATACGTAGAGTGGGGCCTGCTCCACTACTCACCACATGCACAAAAGAAATAGCATGGCGGTGTATGGTCTCATGTTTTATTGTTATATATATACATTTGGTGAGTGGTGGAGGGAGCTCTCGTTTTTTTTGTTTTTGTTTTCTTACGAATACGTACAGTGGGCCCTTCTCCACGACTCACCACATGCACAAAAGACATAGCATATGGCGGTGTATGGTTCCATTTTTTAGCAGAAGATTCATTCTACTAATATTGTATACATTTGGTGAGTGGTGGAGGGAGGCCCTGAGAATCACGTGGAGACACGAACAGGCTCTAGCTGAATTGGTGGCCCATAACTGGTGAGCTACAGCCTTGAACTCGAATCCAAAGCATATATTGGTGGTCTGCCCTACCTCTTCCACAGATATCGAGACCATCCTTCTAATTGAAGCAGTGGTCCTCGATGACTCCACATGTAACGTAGGAGTCATTCGAGGTACCTGCAGGGCCCCTCAAATTGACGTGAAGAGGCCCCTTTGTTATCTCTTCTCTCTCTCTCTCTCTCTCTCTCTCTCTCTCTCTCTCTGGGGCCTGTTTTTTTTTTTTTTTTATATATTGTGCACAGGACGCACCTTCCTCAGTGTGCGCACTGCGCACAGTGTGCGCGCTGTCATTCCAGTGCACAGTGCAGTGCGCACCGCCCCGCACCGCACTGCGCACTGGTGTGCCGCAACTATGATTTGCGAGATCCGCAGCCAGTGCGTACGCATCTGAACTTGTGATAACCTCTCACAAGCTTCCTCCTGGACATGTTTTGCAGCCTGGTAGAGAGTCGAAAGGAGTGGCTATGACTTTTGTGAGATCCGCAGCCAGTGTGTATGCCTGAGGGTTCGTGAGGATTACAGAGTCGCTGAGCTGTGATGCTATATACCACCCAAAGCTTGCCTTGGAAAACTCTCATTTCAGAATGAGAACTTCACCTGAATCTTGAGAACTGTGTTCTGTCTGTTGGGGTGTACAGGAGGGCAGAAGAGCAGGGTTTCCTTTGCAAAGATCACCTACTTAAAGCCTCATATTTTGTTGCTGGATGAGCCCAGCAACCATTTGGTGAGTGTCGCCCAGCCGTCAGGTCTCAGCGTTCAGAAGTTCAAAGTTGTCGCCCAGCCATCAGGCCTTATTGTTGTATGTTGTGTTGTATGAATGTGCTGTATCAATAATTTGTGTTGTATCGATGTGTTGTACTGACTTCTTTAAGGAAGCCAGCCATGGTTCACTTCATTGTGTTGTCCCTTGAAACCTCAGTTTGTTCAAGCTGCATGTCACATGGAACCACTACTCCACTTCTCTCTCCCCAACCATGGCATAGTTGGTGCCTACTACTAGTGCGTTTTTCGGATGTCCACAGCCTCTTTAATTCCAGCAAACAATTTCTTGGCATTAGAAGCGGAGTTAAAGCAAGCAAGTGGGGGGAAGAGAGAGAGAGAGAGAGAGAGAGTAGGTAAAATTTGTCTTACGAGTATCAGCAGTCTGTTTTTTCCAGAACTGCGACAGTGCTGTTTGGTCTCTGTTTCTGAGGTATGTTTTTTCTTCTTTAAAAAGACTATGGGAATATTCACTATGAGACTTTCTTGACTGAATGCTGTCGGTATGTTTCTTTTTTTCTTAAAAAAAAATAATAAAAATAAAAGGACGTCTGTATCTTGGGTTCGATATGAGTTGGATGCGGATAAGCCGTATGCTTGGGCACACGCCATGCCTGACTCATCTGCTCTGACTAATGATAATGAAACTTTGCAGCTTGGGAAACCATCTGGGGGCAGGTGTCAATTCTTCAGGCTACGGTGGTGAGAAAAGTAGGAAGAAGATAGAATGCTAGCATCTCTCTAAAGGAGCAAACGAGAAGGCAAAAGAAAAAAGAAGAAAAAAAGAGAAGGCAAATCCAGCAAAATGCTGATAGATCTGTTGATAATCCTGGTATACTCTCTGTTGTGGTGGTCTCTTCTGTTTGTTTCAGGATTTGGATGCCGTTGACGCATTGATGCAGGGTCTAGCGCTGTATGGAGGCGGTGTGCTAATGGTGAGTGCATTTGAGTACGAATGTGACTGCTTGGTGCCAGTACCTATATTGACCAGCTAGGATGTCTGTCCGATAGTCAGACGGCAAATAACAAGCTTATATTGAGCGCTGTACTCAGAGATCAGGGAAACAAGAACAGAAGCACTGGAGAGCCGGTCAATCATTGTGTATGCAGTTAATCAGTCGAACGAGTCTACACATTCCATAGTGACATGGTCTTGGTGAGCGAACGAGGCTACGCATTCCATAGTGACATGGTCTTGGTGAGCGAACGAAAGCTGACCAAATTCCACGTAAATGATGGAATTGATTGTTGTCCTTAACACCTAGGCTACCAGCCGGCGCCCCGGGTCGCCCTGATTTGCTGGGCGGGGCCCCGGCCGTGCAAGGACCAGGGAAGGTCTCAGCAAAAGAAAAAGAAAAAAAACTGAAAACAAACTGTTCCCCGTTGAGCCGGGGGGCCCTCCTCCGACCGAGCCTGCCGGTCGGACCTGCCTCTTAAAAAGAAAACCTGGTTACTAGGCAGTCACGGGCATCCCCGTGATTGCCCAGCCCCAAGTAGGCCCCTGCCTCTTAAAAAGAAAAAAAACTGGGAATCCTGGACCCCATTTCTTATGAATAACAGGTGGAGGACGTCGATAAGTGAACTTGTTTACTCGACCCGTCCTTGTGAAAGCCATAGTTGGCTGAATTCGTCAAGAATAATCCCCCAGCCCACACTGGAAGCCCCTTGAAAACTGAGGGAAAAGGCCGTCTTCTTAAGTTTCTTTGTACAGTGCATTGGGAAAAAGCTGCTTGCATTGTCTGTTGGCTGACAAATGCAAAGGAAATCACTTCGCGCCAACCAGACGGAAAAGGCTGTTTTCTGACTTTTTTCAAGTTTTTGCGAATTTGTTTTGTTTTGTTTTGTTTTCAAAAGGCGGACAAGCATAGTGCATTCGAAAAAAGAGGAGGCTCGCATGGACTGGTGGTTTAACTGTACCCACAATGTCGCATTTAATTCTGCATGTATTTTGAAATTTGGACTATTTTCTTCTATATAGTCTGTTTTGAGTTTTTGTGACCAAATAGCCAAGGCAAACTCGTCATACTGAGGGAAAATGGCTATATACAATTCCAAATAGCCAATTTGAATTGGCTATGTAGCCAAAAATGGCTATATACAACTCCAAATAGCCAATTTGAATTGGCTATGTAGCCAAGGCAAATCCATCATTAGCTTAGGGAAAATGCCAAAATGGCTATAAATAAATAGTATAAAATTATAAATCGCCAATTCGAATTCACTATTTGAAGAATCGAATTGCCCCAAATGCACCTTCAAAATTCAATTCATGCATACTTTCGTTCCCCCTTCTCGAACCATATCATCTATATTTCGACACCGCGGTTGTTCAGTCCAACTGGATGAGTTGATCTTGTACTAGTTTGTGCAGTCATGTATGAACAACTGCTGGTTGCAGATTTGCAACAATCATCCTTTTTTTTTTAATTAATTGCTATTCTTTTTTTTATGTTTATTACCTTCCCCATTCTGACTCCGTGAGTCTGGGTATTGTTACAGGTGAGCCACGACCAACATCTTATTACTGGCAGTGTCGACGAGCTCTGGGTCGTCTTCAATGGAAACGTGACTCCTTTCCGCGGAACATTCGAAGATTACAAACGGACTCTGGTCCATTTGTAATGGAGTTCCATTCTCGATGGAAGGACCATTCTCGATGTTTACCTTGGATCTAGAAGAGCAGTCCCTTAGGAAGATGATGTAAAGTTAGGTGCTCTACTGGATTGCCTTTTTTGGTGAGTGCTTTTACCTTGTGGGTGAGTTCTTCTAATGCGCTTCGGATGCTAAACACATTTTTTGGTGAGTGCTTTTACCTTTTGGGTGAGTTCTTCTCACGTGCGTCGGATGCGAAAACATTGTCCGGCTTGTCTTGTGAAGCAAAATGTGATCCACACTTCTTCTGCAGTGTTTTCGCCACCTGTCTTTCTGTTTTGCGGTCTTCTGTGGCCCTCCGTTGGTCGGATGGGGGTTTGAATTCCCAGCCACGGTTTGCATGTCCTTACGCAGAGTTCCGTTTACCCTCCCTCCCTCCACGCCCTGCACATGTCCAGTGATCTCTTAGCTCTGCAGGTTCTAGACTATTGGGGGCATTTGAGTTGTGTGCCTCGTTTCAGCGGAGTGTTCATTCTGCACTAACTTGTACTTGCTTCTGAGGTTTGAGAATCTCTCTCTCTGTCTGTCTGTCTGTCTGTCTCTCTCTCTCTCTCTCTCTCTCTCTCTCTCTCTCTCTCTCTCTCTCTCTCTCTCTCTNTCTCTCTCTCTCTCTCTCTCTCTCTCTCTCTCTCTCTCTCTCTCTCTCTCTCTCTCTCTCTCTCTCTCTCTCTCTCTCTCTCTCCCCCCCCGTCCTCCGCCCGCAGCAGAGTCACATGTGCATGCATTTGCAGAGCTGTACTGGTTTGGACGGATGTGTTAACTACCTGCTAAGAAATGGACACAGCCGGTATATCTAGCCAGGTGTTTTCTGGGGACACGAAGGGGCAGAGAATGTGCTTCAGGGGACATGATGTGGTGGTTTTATGGTGTTGAACAACGGCTTGACATGATGTGGCGCTTCATGGGGCATGATTTCTTACTCTCTGTGAGACCGTGAAGTGGTTGCCTGGACTTCGTGTGTGTGTGTGCTTCTGCATGCAAGGACCTTCCCGCATGTATGGACATGCTGGTAGGTGAGATGAATGACCATATCCAACCAGCTACTTTGTGCGCACACTTGCACTGGCAATAAGGAACTAGCAAAGACCCCTGCATGGAGTTGCGGGCCATACTTACATTAGGACAATTTTACCTATATCTGGGTGTAATCGCGGCCAGATGCATCCAGGTCTGCTCATAAATGCAGTGAGATACAGTTACGAAAGTGCTAATTCGAGTACGCCCTCAGTCTGCTTGTGAATGCAAGTGCATGCGTGCATTTGTCAATTCGTGCATGTACGAGGAGCAGTGACTACCCCATGAACGTGGCCGGGGACGGTCCCGTGCATGGTGACCGGCTGGTTACGCGGCCCTGTACCTGTTAATGGCCGGCCACGATGTCCGCCCAAACCTTGACAGCGCGTTGTTGGTTTTTTTTTTTTTGTTTTTTTTTTTTTTTTTTTTTTTTTTTTTTCCCTTCAACGGCTCACCCAGCCAATGTTGCCACAAGCCCCACGACGTAATGAAATTATAAAAAAATAAAATCGAGGTAGCCTCATGTCGCCGATGACGTCGGCGCATTCCCTGAGTTTTTATTCTTTAAAAAAAAATTCCTGAAAATAAAATAAAATAAAAAAATGGGTGGGTGCCCTACGATGACCCGCACCCTCCCACAAAAAACAAAAACACCACTCGCCAGCCAAAGAAAAAAAATCAAAACCCTCCCCGCTCCCCGTGATGGCAGTGTCCGGAAGCCGGGCACGAAAATCGTGTTCCGCGACCGGCCTCTGGTCCCGGGACCCCCTCGTTCCCGTTCATGAACGGGGATATGGCACTGACGAGCGTTTGGACCAGCTATCGCTGCTGACCCTCGAAACGTTCTGCACACCAAGTTAAGCCGAACTGTCAGCGCACCGTTTTCTTGTTGTTGTTGTTTTGGCTGGCGTCTCCAGCCTTTGCAGTCCGGTACCCCGAAGTGCACAGGTCGTGGCGCGTTCACGGCTAAGGCCCGCAGCCGATAGCTAGGCCAAGTAGGGTTTAATACCTGTGAGCTTGGGAGCAGGAGGGGATCATCTGGTGTTGCTGAAGTGGCTTAGGCCTGTTGGTTTTTCGCAGGCGATACTCACATTAGGAGGATTTAAATTGATTTTATGTATCTCTGGACGTAATCGAAGCCAGATGCATTCAGGTACTCTTGTAAATGCAGTCAGATACAGTTACGATATTGCTAGTGTGCGACTGTGGCCAGTCTGCTTGTGAATGCAAGTGAATGTGTGCGTTTTTCAATCCGTGCATGTTTGTGTTCTGGAACTCGGGTGTGGGCTGATTTATGCTGTCGCCCGGACTGTTAACTTGGTGTGGGATTGTCCTGAGGAGGCTCTCATTTTGCAGCATATGGAAAAAGTGGTGATGGGGGTGCTTTTTAGGAGTAATGTGTCTGATGTTTATCATGTGGAGGGGATGCAATGCGAGGAGGAGGCTCATTCGTGAACTGTGAGCCGTAGGAACATATATGAGCTTAAACCATGACGAGGACATTTCCCGGCTATTTTGGTTCGAGGCAGCTGTAACCTGCCCCATCCTTGGAGGCTGGACCTTTCAGATAAATGCAAAGGACTGGCACCAGGCGAAAAGATGTGATTTCGAGCGTGCACCAGTTCCTTTTTGTTCAAGCATGTGGCAGAGATCAGCTCCCGGGAAAAAGAAGTGGCTCAGGCGTCGTGGCGGTTGAAGGCTTTGAGGTATTTGCTGGTTAAGCACTTATATTTTGTTGTATAAGTACGCTCTACACAGAAGTGTGCACACACTAGGCCCCTGGCGCTCAACTTCATAGACTAGGCCTGCCTAGCATTCTCATAATGATTTTCTGTATTGTGGCAGGGATTGAGAGGTTGATTTTGGTCCCGGGATTCTGACGACACTTGGAGACACACTGACTTGTACAGTTTCGATGTCTGGATCAGTGAGTCGTCGATAACTACGCTGGTGGTTCAATGTCATATTCCAGTGGAACCACCAAGTGGGCGTTTTCATCGGAACCTACCACCGAGTTCACGACCGGCCCCAGGGTTGATAACTACGAGATCGTTTATAGAATATGTTGGGCTTGTGCAACTGTGTTTAGAACGCCAGGTCACCCAACACAAAGTGGGGCTCTTACGGTCTTACGCGGTAAGAGCGTTCTGATTCGGGCCTTTGCCGGTAGTGAACGCCGCTGTAGGCTACTGTGCAACTGTGTTTAGAACGCCAGGTCACCCAACACAAAGTGGGGCTCTTACGGGCTTACGAGGTAAGAGCTTTCTGATTCAGGCCTCTGCCGGTAGTGAACGCCGCTGTACGCTACTGTGAAAACTCCCAGTTGGTGGTTCAACTGGACTATTACAGGAGATCTTGCACTCCGTAGGTTGTTGTTTTTCTTCTGGGGCTTTCGTTCGTTTTGGATAGGATTCGTGAGCTGTATTTGCTGACGGACCTTCAAGACACGCGCGCACGGTTTTTTTATCGCGCAGTTATGCTCGTAAATCAGTGGTACCCTCCTCAGCATGTGAAGTTGTGCTGGTAAATCACTGGTACCCTTCTCAGCACCTCAGCTATCTGTGCGTCTCTCGGGCCCAGCAGAGGCTGTCAGCTACAGGGAGCAGGGACCACCCTGGCATTTGTCGTTCCCATCTCCTTTGGATGGAAAAACGGTCGAACATGAACATGTTCATGGACGAGGCACACGAACAGCATACTGTAAAAGTGTAGAAAAAAGTGATGGATATGATATTCCTGTAAAAGGGTTTGCGTCAAATTGGCTGTCAAAATATACTGGTGCAAATGTGATGGATATGATATTCCTGCCATTGCCAGTCTCAACCCCTACAATGATCCCATGTCAGCGCATTCTCAAGTGCCAGCCGAAAAGTTGGCACCTTGTTTTTTGCAGTACCGCCTCCACGATGTGTGAAGGCATCATAGCTAACAGGACGCATCAAAAGTCTAGCAAAGTCTTTGTCATAAGACCTTCAACAAAGGGTAAGGGAGTGCGCGCTCCGTCCTTTTCAGCGACCAGTCCATCAGAAATCCTTTTTTCCGGATGCAGGTTCTTGACGCTCGCCATCTGTTCGTTCTGGCATCGTGTGCAATTCGTTGGTCATAATGTCAGCGCTTTCCGTCAGGTAGGACTTGCCAGTTATTCTGCAGCCGGGTTGATGCCCACCCGTGGCGGAACAAAATAGTGATTGGTCGTTTAACAGACGTCTTCCCTCAATTAAAGTCGGGCGGTCATAATGAAAAGCATCGATTCGATACCCATTCAAGCAGCCTTTTCAGCAAGCGACCCGGTCAGCCCATTGGCAGCAAGGATCGTGTCTGATGAGCTGCGGAATCAGCGTGCGGCAGAAGTTCTGCGGATGTGTTCTAACTCCAGTTGCGGATGTGTAGGCGTTGGACAATTTATCGGGGAGCAGCAGCTTCGGTTCCTATCCTCTCTCCGGTGCACTACGTTGGACATCGGGGCTGTCTCAGTGCTGCAGGCTTGTGGTCTCGGGCTTGAGCGTATCACTGCACCCGCTGCCTCCCATCAATTCTTGTTCCCGTGCAGCGCTTCCTTACTTTGATTCCGCATCTTTTGCCTCCCATCGGAGGATGTGTAGGTTTGTACCCTCGCGTTGATCGATGGGACCTTCGCCTTGACGGATAGGACCTGGCGCCCAGTATTACCTTACTTCGATTCTGCACCTGCTGCCTCCCATCGGAGGATGTGTGAGCTGCACCCTGGCCTTGACGGATATGACCTGCAGCCCAGTTGCTCACTTTAATTGAGCAGATGTGTAGTTTTGTAGTCTTGCCTTGATGGATGGGGCGGCACGGAGGATCTTTATGAAGCGGATAGTAATGCGCGTACTTGAAAAAAGTGCTGCAAAACTGTTAAGGCGACTCCTGCGTCTGGGATGTGCGTCGTAGTACCCACACTCGTCTTGCGGCTCCCGGGCTCTTGATGGTGGTGTGAACCTGCATGATAATTGTACTGTTCTTCTTGTGGGGACTCCTCCGTCTGGGATGCCCGTGGTAGTGACCCACATTCGTCTTGCAGCTCCCAGGCTCTGGATGGTGGTGTAAACCTGCAGTTTGTACGGTTCTTCTGGCGTGAGCAGATGATTATCTGCTTTGGTCTGTGCTGTATGTGTGGATGCCTTGTCTCTGCTGCCCTACTGCCTGGTTGGCAGACTGCTCGCCTTCGATGGGCCCCTCGCCTTCTGCTCTCATCATTGTGCCCTGTTGTCCAGCCAAGTACCTGCCTGCCTGCTCTTTATGGTTTTTGCCTTGTTGCTTTGCTGCCTTCCTGGCTGTCCGCCACCTGCTTGGCAGATGGTGTGTGTGGCGTTATCAGAGCCGCACATCCCTGAATCTCCAATTCCCATCGTAATAGGCCTTTTCAAATATCTATGAATAGGATTAGCTGCCTCTTTCTCCCCTTGTTTTGCATACCGGGTGGTCTCATCGGCTGCTAGAATGTTGTTCTGGACATTGCTTTTGGGGATGAAGCCGAACTGATCTGGGGGGACGTAAAAAAACATGGTGCAATCAGTGCAGTGTAAGCGGGGAGGAGAGGAGGGGGGGGGGGAGGGGACCAGTATTTTAAAACGCGGCCATGGTTTTAGGATGTGGGGGCTCTTTTGCAGCTCCTCCCTTGCTGGGCGACTAGTGCCACAAGGATTAGGACTGTTCCCCTTCTCTGACCTGATATCCCCACTTCCTTGGATGTACAACTACGAACATGCTTGCCAGTGATAAGCAACTGGACTGTTGCCCCCCAGAATAGATGGGGCATTGTCTTGTTCTTAAAAAAAAAAAAAAAAAAAAGAGGACTGTAATTTCCCTTAAACCACGACTCTGCGTTCTGGCCAACGCATAATCTACAATTATCACGCATGGGAGAGGTTCGGTGGGGGTGGGGATGGTGGGCCCACGATACGAACACATCATTAGTGTGTTACGTCCGGCGTGACACACGGCCGTTCTCCACTACCCAACGCTCGACATGTTTTCGGATTCTGTGGGCCCTAAGTATTGGATTTGTATGAATGTACCTCGCCCAGAAATTGTCCAAATGCATGTAGAGAGTTGTGTAGTGGAGCGAGGCCTGGGTAGTTTCTTTTTTTATTTGTCCTGTGAAAACCGCCCTGCCAGCTCACAAGGGCGGTGAAGCCCGCAAAGTACCCAGTACTCGCAACAAAAAATGAATCTGACATATATTCAGGCTTCGTTCAGATTTTCTTGTTCTCGTTCCAGTTTTCTTCTTTTGTTTTGGTTTCTATGCCCTGCCAGCGAGGCAGGGCACTTTCCACGGAATGCTGACACTTTCTGATTCTGGCCGTGTTCACACCGATACTCACGACAATGTGTTTAGCCGCTCTCTTGTAGTTCTTGTAGTAACTGTAGTTTTTGTTTTTTGTGTTTTTTTGTTACGAAACTTGTTGGTGTTTTTATTGTTTTTTTCCTACGAAACTTTTTGGTGTTTTTGCTGTTTTTTTTTTTTTTGCTACGAAACTTGTTGGTGGACCTTACCGCATCATAATTATGATGCCCTCACACAGGGAATGCTCACACAACTACTTAGATACACGTGTATCTGGATTATATCACGTTGCGGGAATGGGTTTTTTTTTTTTTTTTTTTTGGGTGAATATCAGTATGCTACTTTTTGGTTTTTGAATGCTATGCCGAGTTCTTTTTTTTATCATTCCCCCCCCCTCCCCGAATTCTTTGGGGAGTGGCGTTTTCCCTCATTCCTGAAGCGGCAAAGGCACTGGAGGTTCAAAGCCGAGAAAAGACGGCGGGGGAAATCGCCACCGTGCAGAGCTGGAGGGATTTTGATGGAATTGCCCAAGAACTGGGCAGGGCAGATGCCATTTGTAAATTATGAAATCGATCTGATGGTTTTCTTTTTTTTTTTTTCAAGGTTTTTGTGAGGGGGTAAGCCACCCGGACATTATCTCATGCATCATATTGCGCGCCACCTGATTCTGTCAGGATGTGGACGACTGATCTGCCTGCGAACAGTTACATTTATGTACACCGTTCAGTCACATGGGCCATGGTATCATGCAATCAAATCTTGGAAATCGTTACGTACTCCGCGTCAGAGTCACGGGCAGAGAGAGTGCTGGATTTCCCTCCCCCCACTTTCGCATGGGGGGTTGTTCAGTTTTCTTCAACTATGAGGCTGATGTGTGTAGACTCTGTACTATGTGTGGATGCTTTGTGAAGCTGTGGCAGAAAGCAGCACTACCCTCTCGTGTGACGTAGGCGGACTGACACTTGGTTTTTCAGGGCTGTAATAAAATCTTTGGTGTGCAATTTTGAATTCCGTTCTGTGCATACACTGCAGCGGGATTTCTTTCTCGATTCCTCCCCCTCCTCCACCGCCCCCCCAACCCAGCCCGGTTACCCTGGATTAGCTTTCACCCCAATAAGATATATTGCATGCAAGGGTGCCAATGCATTCATTTATGTGGAAGAGAAAATGAAAGTGCACTTCTCAAAAAAAAAAAAAAAAAAAAAAAAAAAAAAAGAGCGAAAGTGCAGACTGTTGGCAGTTATGAGAGGGGATTTCTGGAGTGCATAGTGTTGGTGGTCACAACGTATGTTCTTTTTTTCTTTAGTCTTTTTCCTTTTTTCTTTCTTTTACAGTTATGACAGATTCTAGCTAAGAGTATGAGAGGATTTCATGGTCTTTCTTTTCCCTGTTAGGAGTGTGTTCTGAACAGCCTACGGCCCCCATCTACTACGTTCTTCCCCCAAATACAGCACACGGTCATTATAGCTGTATTTAGACTGAAAGATGCCCAAAATACAGCTACATTGACTGTTGCATTGTATTAGGGGAACAAGGTTGGGGTCTTCAGGGCAGCTCCCTGTTGTGTATGCTCCAACTATTGGCGAGGACACTGGGGTAGCATTGCGTGCCAGGGGCCATGTCCCACTAGCAGTGTCGAGTTTCCTAGATGTGTGAATCTGGATGTGTTTGCGGAGATGTGCGGTTCGAGGAAACTCACAAAGGAATTTTGGCTTGATCTCCACAAACAGGCTTTCCAGATTCGACCCAGCTGGTGGGACTTGGCCCCCAGGCCATAATGATTCCAATTTGCAGCATGACAGATATATAGGGAGGGGGGGAGTCTTTAGAGAGAACAGTCCACCGGGAAAAGCTTATTTAAGGCATTTTTCCAATCGTCCGCCGGAAACAACCAAACCCCACTGAATTCCCAACCCCAATTGAACCGCCGCTGATCACTGTCCCCGACATCAAACGATTCTCCACGAAACGCATTTTGGCCATGGTTAGCAGGCTTAGCCCAGCGTTGGGAAAGCTCAGGTGAGAAAACATATTGGGGCTGGGGCAGTTCCTTTCTTGGTGAATATATGGAGCTGGGATCCGCCACGCAGGCACATGCTGTTGGGGACAGTGGGGGATCGTGGCTGTCAGAATTCGCGGTCTCCTTGTGGTCCTTTAGAAGCTTAGATGAACTATACTTTTCCGACGCGTATCTCCATTGGCTTTGGGTGGGAAGACAGCTGGTGGAATTATACTCCTCGGGACCTCAGGTACTAAAAAAAAACAGCTGAAGTACTAGAATCTGATCAGACGGGTGGAAATCCACTACACAACAAATGACATGCATTTGGATGCCATGTATGTGGCCCAGTATGCGCCTTGCTCGACTACTCACCGAGTGCACAAAACACAAAATTACGGCAGTCTATTTTTCCGTCTTCTAGCGGAAGATTCTTTCTTACTTCGCACATTTAGGGCCTCCTTCCACTACTCGCCATCCGCCACATGTGGCGATCTCACCACCGTCCAGTATGTAGCCAACCGCCACGAAATGGTGTCTGTCAGAAAATGCAAAAAAATGTGCACGGCGGCGCCTCTTCAAGGCCTCTCGTTTCTCCGGCCTGTTGCACACTTTTGTGGAGGGTGGTAGGAGTGACCTCTCCGCGAATTGGATGTTGTGGTGGCGGCCTCTGATACCATAGGTCCCGACGCACGGCCTGGGCTGTCTCGTAGTGTGGGCGAGATGTTGCCGTGCGGAATCATGCCGCCCAGTGTCGAGTGTCCGGTTTGTCCCGCGAGTGGTTGGACAGGACAATGGAATGTCCACGGGCGGGGCCATGGGCCAACCCGGCGGGGCCAACCAGTCTGTAGAGCCGCTATGGCATTACAGCATCACATAGAATCACTGTTCCACTGCCCCGCCGTCTGCCATAAAAAGCAGAGGCGACCAGGATGGTTATCAGATTGCGGGTGGGAGTGGTGAGGAAATGGAACTATGCTCCGATTTCTGCCGCGAAACTGCTATTTCGCAAAACGCCAAGGTCCGCCAAAAATCGAGGCGGGTGGCGAGTAGTGGAACGTGGCCCTTCCAAAAGACAAATTGCGGCTGTCTATCTTTCCATGTTCTAGCAGAATATTTTTTCTTATTTTGCACATTTGGTGAGTAGTGCAGGGCACATAGTTGGCCTTTGCTCCACTACTCAGCAAATGTGCAAAATGTGAACGAATCTGTTCTGCTAGGACGTGGAAAGATCGGTATATGAACTGAACTACACCCATTGGCACTTCTTTCCTTTTTCTGTTTTTTTTTCTTTTTTTTCCTTTTCTTTTTTGAAAGTAATCAATGTATTGCAATATGAATGGAGAAGAGGTCGGGGATGTCGCAATTCGATCTGGATAAAATGCTGGGACCATTGATTACTTTCAGCGTCCTCTATAAAACCATCCAAACTATCAGACCTTCCAGAAATTAAACCTTGAAGCATGCAAAAAAGTACAGACTGCACGAAAGAGTTTCGGGAGCAAGAATGCATGCTAGTTATATACGATCAGGTGGAGTTTCACAAGATTTACCCTTGGGTTTAAGCGAAGATCTTTATCTATTTTCACAGCAATTTGCTTCTCGTATAGACGAAGTAGAAGAAATGTTAACAAACAATCCGGGTCCCTCAAATGCTTTGAACCGCCTTGGTCTGTAACAGCCACTTCGCAGTTCTCAATTGCCCTTCTGGTGATGTCGTCGCAAAATGGGAATCTTTGGCCCACGTCTTTGTGAATCAGACCAACCCTTTTCTCTGCCAATACACTCTTAACCCTAATCTAATACTCTGTTTAATTCTATTAAAAGTATCGGGCGAATTCCTCTCAGTAACCTGCACAGTTAATCCTCTGCAGAGCAGAGCAATCAATGCTGGCAGGCTTCTTTTCTCAGGTTCTGGTATTCACTCTGTATACGGGACGCTGGACCCGTTTTCCAGCAGGTGATGCTCCCTGCCAATAGGTGGAGCCCCTCCCCGGGTGCTAGTGGTGTCTGCTTCATCGGCTGGCATGTTAGTGTTTCTCCTTTGAACACTGTTGCATTTCGCATTACACACAGAGCTTTCATTACTATTGCTCTGCAAACTAAGTCATATACCATATTCCTGTGGACAACATGTCCCTTGTCGGGCTTAGACCATATAATATAAACTTATCAGACCATACCTCCTCTTCTGACGGCAGGCCCTTCCAATTTTCTTTCCGCCGTTCTCAGACTGTGTCGGAGAATGGACAAAGTAGCCACAGGTGGGCGCTGTTTTCCCAACCCCATGAGCATCTTACACAGGTACACGGCAAATTCATCCCTTTGGAAATGAACGTCGTTACCTGCAAGTATTGCAAACACATCAAGGCTGCCTGTTTCTGTGACCGCACTTTTTTCAGCGCCTTCCAGAAATCGAACAGGTCTGCCTCCCTGATGGATGCTAAGCCGGGGTACGACAGTCTGTTCATAGCTGTCACTATTGGCTTTTTTATAACTTTGGCTCGTTGTACCTTTACTCCTCCCACCCTGGTCTTGTACTGATAAAGAGGGGGGTCGCTCGGCCTTGTACCAGTGGTTCAATGCCCTCTAATGTAACCTTGTGAGGAAGTCAATAGGATGACGTGTTGTTGTGTTCTCCTTCCGGTCCCGAACTCCGAGTTCTTAAGCCCCCATTGTGGTCATCACCGTCTCCTTTCTACCGACTGTGAGGGCCTCTTTACTCCCCCTTCCTTTTGTCCAGGTTAGCACTGTGGTACCTCGCTGAGTTCCGAGTCTATGACTCGCCAAATTACTTGGCTGTCTTCCGCTGGCAACAGGCACAAGTCGCCAAAGGGTTAAATTCTCTTATCTTTCTTCGAGGCAGAGATCCAGTGGTGTGGGATTGCAGACCTCACCTTTGCATAGTTTTCCTCTACCCTCCTCAGCCGAGGAAGTTTCTTCTTTAATTTGTCCAGTGATAGTCAATCCTCCTTTTCCCAATCTCATAAGTCCCTCCTTAATTGGATAACCCCCTTCTCGACCCAGGCTCTTCCAAAGGAGTCGTGGCTCCCATCTGCTAGGAGATTATCGCCCCCAGACTGAATTATGAATTTATTCTCAAGGATAACTCCGTAAGGGTTTCCATTTTTGTCACCGGTTGCCTTTGCCAATCTGGCTTGACCTTACACCATGCCTGCAGAATGTTTCTCCACAGACTGGAGTTTGGTCTTCGGTGGCAATAAGAGTCGATAAATATAGACATAACCAAACGTGCCCCCTTTCTTGGAGGTCCCACTCCATTTGCAAAAGATATTCATCCAGTAATACCCACTGCTTTCCTCTGGGGCCCAAGATAGTCGCAATAGGTCATTTTGCCAATAGTGCCCTGTTCTGTTCAAGGGGATCCAGGATGCCCAGGCCTCCTTGGTCCCTTGGACAGGCTATCGTCTCCCATGCAACTTTCACATACGTCCTTAATCCTCTTTAGCGTGGGGCTTCCATACGTATTTGGCCCCCACCCTTTTGATTGCCTTGTATGCTTCGTCCCCGAACCAATGTATGGTTAAGGGGAACCAAAGAGTTGAAAAAGCAGCCACCAAGAGCACCAAATAGGGAGAGTTGGAAGTTCCTAGCCGAGCCCGTTACTCTTGTAGAAACCTTTTCTTTCAATAGGGAGTCCTATGCTTTGGAATAATCGGTGAGGGATACCTAGACCCCCCAAAAACGGTCGGCGGAGTTCGCTGGGATGAATCGAAGTCCCCAATCCATGCATAGTGAGAAGAGACTAGGTAAAAAATAAACAAATTTATCCAATTTGCAATTTGGAACGCAAACTAATACTACGTAATTCATGTTGTTTCAAGAACTCTGATAACAGAGCCTCTTGACAACTCATGAGTTTGTTGTAATTCCGAAACAACAGATTGGCTTCTTGCTTCAAAAGTAGCCTTGAAAGTTTCACCGAAAGTTTTTTGACGACTCTTCCGAATGCAGACAACACTCGTCCACCCCCCACTAAGTTTACTGAGGGCTGCTGGTTCATTTACACACTGGCAGGCCATAGTGCGATTGTCAGCGATTGCACCACTTTTCCACCGAATATTATGAGATAGTTGAGACCCATTATCAAATCATTGCATCTAATATTAACCAGTAACATTTCCAGTTGGACCACAAATAGCAACGGGGCTAGGGGACAACCTTGTCTTAGAGATCTTGTCAAGGGGAAGGGGGCTGATATATGTCCATTTACCATCACGGTAGACGTAGAGTCGACATACATTGCTTTCGCCCATTTACGCTTGTCCAAATCTCATCGCTTGTCCAAATCTCATCCTTGATAGAGTAGTAGAGACAAAAGTCCACCCCAACAACAGGATTGCAATATTCCTTTTTTCACGCCCAATGACCTCTAGCGCCTGGATGATAGCCATAATATTATCAAATATTGATCTGCCCCTTACAAACTTAAGGCCTCTTGCTCCCAACTGACTAGATCGGGAAGAAACCCAACCAATCTGACTGCTAAGGCATTAGCTAATATTTTTTGTAAGCTATATTTAACATTGAAATATGTCAATAATTTTTAACCTCTTTTTTGCCTTGTTCAAAGGAGTCTCATTGACTTACAAAAAGTTCCACAGGTAAACCATTTAAGCCTGGACATTTTCCTTAAGCCATTTGTTTAGCTGCCTGATAAAGCTTCAAAAAAGGAAAGGGAGCGTTAAAGCCTGTTTCCCCTGAGGTGGTATCATGCCTCTCAGATCATCCCAGACTCACGAGACCAATGAAAGGTCAGTTTCCCAAGAATCATAAAATCTCCTTGTCGAGACAATATCATTATCATAACACTCCCTGATCACAGGTTTGGATTGACTGAGGATATAAGAGAGATGAATATTATTTTTGCCATTCTATCATAGTTTATCACACCCCTCATTTTAAGTCAATTTAGCCATCCCTCATTTTCAGTCAATTTAGCCATCCCTCATTTTAGGTCAATTTAGCCATCCTTCCTGCTTCCTTATCTCCAACTCTTCCAACGTTGCTAGGCTGACGTTTCTGACCTGGAACCAATAATAATATGTGAAGGGATCCTTACCCGTTTTCCGTTTCGCCGCCTCCAGTACTTTTTTTTAAGCGGGCTAACTTTTTTAGCATGTTTCTCAATCCATGACCTATATTTGTCACCTTCATGCGGGAGAAAGCGTTCAATGCAGCGGAAATAATCCCTAGGCGCACATCGGCCCACCCCCTTCCTTGAGGAAAGAGGTCTTTGACGTCCATCCATGCTTCCATTTAGGAGTTGATCCAGTCTGGGATCCCTTTATCTTTCAGTAAATTAGTATTGAGTCTATAAGGGGGCCAGACCTTATGGAAGTACACCTTGGTTACTATATCCATATACACAGGATAGTGATCCGAGAGGGAGGCTGCACACAAATCACACTCCATACATCTATCCCAAAGTGAGCCTTTGGCCAAAAAGAAATCAAGTCTCTTTCGAAGTTGAGGGGTAGTGGGGGATGGAGGAAGGTCGTACCAGGTGAAACCACTATCCTCTGGGTTCAAGACTCCAAAAACGTCTATAAGATTTTGGGAGTCGGCTAAGGCAGTTAGCATCAGCGAGTCTGCTGTTAATGGATATACCTTGAGAGAGTCTAACCTTGGGTTAACGACCGTGTTTCAGTCCCCGGGCATCACCAAATTTTCTACATCTCGAATTTAGGCTGGTAGTTAGGTTAGGAACTTGGTCCTTTCGTTGAAATCGACCGGGGCATACACTGTCATTATCGCCCAATCTTCGTCATCCACGTTCAATTTCACCTAGGCACATCTCCCCATATGATCTGAGAAAGTGTCAAATTTTTCCATTTGTAGGTCTTTATTTGTCAGGATTGTCACGCCCCCTTTTGTACCATCCGTGGGGGACCAAATTTGTGGGCCCCGCCAGCAGTTTGCAGCATCTTGTATTTTCTCCAGATTTGGTTTTGCCTCTTGGACGAATACTATTTATTCCTCCCGAGAATCTAGCCAAGCCAAAAGTTTAGCCCTTATGAGCTTGTTGAAGGCATCACCCAGACCACGTATGTTGCAGTCCACGATCCCAATCCGATTGGGCAAGACCGTTATCCTGGTTTGTGCCGTCGTCGGATTGGATACGGGGACTGGGAGGCTGCGAGGCACACACGATGTTCCTATCTGTTGGCCAAGCGTCAGCAGAAGATAGGAAAATCTACCTGAGCGAAAAAATTATTTCGAATCTGAGAGGGCCAGACATTCTGCAACGTGATGGGCTGTAAGGGAAGACACCACCCGGATATCAGACAGAGAATCAACATAAGAAGTAGTGAAGGACAATAGTGGGTGCGAGTGGGCATTTAGCAGAGACCATAGCTCCTGGGTACCCTCTAGGGAGACTACGGTCATAAAGGCCACATGGAGAAGCACCTTTTCACTTTCTCAGAGCTCGACTAGGTGTCTCCCCATCTTCGGATCCTGCAAGATTTGGATTTTACCCAACTCATTTTACACTTTCGCGTGGGCAAATTCTTTTATCTGAGAATTCGATAACAATCCTTTTATTGGGATGGTAGGGAGCTATAATCTGACTAAGCTTCCCTCCGAACCGTGCGTGCAAGATTTCCAAGCACATTCACTCTGATTGTGACGACCGTCGTGCCTTGCTGTGCTAACGTGCCTCTCACGCTTTTTTAGTTATTTTTACTTTTTTTTTAAGAGTACTCATTGGTGTTGCAAAGCGAAGGCTCTGCTTGGAAGCTTAGATTGTCCCAAGACCGTTTGCCTTCCTTTTCGAAAGGTTCCGCATCCACAGTGGGAGAAGACCCCATACCCAGGAAGATCTTTCGAAACACAGTTGTGTTTTCATTCGTGCGGTTCTTCTTGCTCGGGATCCCTTCTTCCCTTGCCTCATGCTTTGACTTGGAAGCCTCTCTGCTAATTGGTCTCGAATCAGTTCTTGTAGGTCTTTTGTGCTTTAGGATGCAGAATTGAAACCTTCGCCTTGAATACCTTCTCACCCAGCACGACCCCATACTCATCAAAGTAACATCGTTCGGGACTCTCCGAGTTGTCGTGACCGAAAATACCTTTTCGATCTCTTGCTGCCGTCCCTGATCAGTTGTGGTGGTGATGTCATTCAGGGTGGTCAGATCCATGTCCGTCATTTATGACACCACAGTGTTATCCTTCTGAGTCTTCTGCCACTGACCTGTTAGACCCATGTCAGCCATCTCTGTCCCTGCAAAGATGTCTCCACACATCACCTCGAAAGAACGCTCCACCAGTGAGCCCTCCTTTGTCCCTAGTTGATGGTTCTCCTCCCCCTCCCCTTTCCATCCCTCCTCGTCCACCCCCTTTCCCTATTCTTTCCTCTTCGTTTCTTTAGCCTCTTTAGACACTCCATCAGGATCATTTCCCCCACCTTGCTGTTTATCCAACTTTCCATTTACTGCCTCCATCCTTCCTTCTTTTCTTTAGCCTTCCTTTTCTCCTTTTGGCGGTGGCTAGCTCTGTTTTTTTTCCCAAAGCTTCTGTTTCCTCTCCAGAGTCTTTTTGGGTTGGTCTTCGCCTATCTTCCCAATTTTCTTCTTTTGAGATGTAGATTTCTTTTCCGGGGGAGACCCTTTCTCCTCCTCCTCCTCCTCCTCCTCCTCCTCTTTCTCACTCTCTTCCCCCCTTTCCTTCTGCTCTACTTCCTTTCGAGCGTTTCCTTTGATCACTGCATCCCCGTAATTGGACTTTTTCGGGTTTTTACTGACGTTTGTCGGCACTCCGGATCCGATTCATCGTGGAAATAACGCTTTCATGCCCTGCACCGCGACGAGTCGGCACACGCCACTTCAATTCAACACAACCCAGTTTTCTCAGGTCAACTACTTAGTATTTTTTACACGTTGTATGGGTGGAGGGAATCAGATCGAACCGGATCGACCACAGATCCGGGGAGATGGGATCAGAAAAGGCCTGGGAGGTTTTTACGACTTCCCCAAAAGCCGAATGGCGGGGTGTCACGTGTCCAACGAAAGAGTTAGGTGCTGAAGGGCAACGAAGGGCATGGAAGGTCTGTTCCCCTCCGGACTACCAGTGAGTGGTCACCGGCAGGTTCAGTGGTTTTGTCTTGCTACGTGGCGAGTGAGGGGTAAAGTGAAGCCACGGTCCGTTAGTCCTTATTGTTCAGTCTTTTTTTTATGGCCGAGAGAGTGGCCATGTGATGGATGAGTTCCCTTCTGTTCCCAGCTGCTTTTACGGGAAAAAAAAAAAAAAAAAAAAAAGAACAATCTGGGAACTATGAAAATAGTTGAAGGTCCTTCGGGACATCCGTTAAAATTGGAACGATACAGAGAAAGAAGATTAGCATGGCCCCTGCGCTTTCAAGGATGACACGCACAAATAGAGAAATGGTCCGGAGGAAAGTTCAAGAAAACATGAATAACTGCTGGCCTATTTCTAGGCTTTTTTTTTTTATTTTTTTTAATTCAAGCCGCAGTTACTTAAAAAGAAAGCCACAGAAGTCCTCCGAATGATCAGAACCCCTTGTGATGAGAGGTTAGTTTATATGCTTTGATCCATTCGTGGCTTGAGTGACCTCCGTTTTTTTTTCGTTCTGATCCCGTTTTTTGGGAAGTAGCTTCAAGATAGTAACCTGATTTCGATTTTCAGATGATTGTAAATCCGATTTTTTTATCCAATTCAACATAACCCGGTTTTCTCAGGTCAACTACTAGGTATTTTTTTTATACGTTGTACGGGCGGAGGGAACCAGATCGAACCGGATCGACCACAGATCCGGGGAGACGGGATCAGAAAAGGCCTGGGAGGTTTTCATGACTTCTATCCAAAAGCCTTCTTCAGCACTCCCAATATGTGTGGTAGAGCCGAGACTGGCACCTTCAATACTTCAATCCAAAAATACCTAAATTTCAAAGCATCGTTCCACTCAAACAGCTCATTCTTTGTCATCCAGGGTCTAAAACGCACCCTGTACTTTTTTTTGTCCAACTCAATTAGATCCTCTCCCTTTCGGCGCATCCAGAGAGCTTTTTCCTTGTGACTAGCTACGTGCGTAACTAGGTTTCTCCCTTCGTTCCTAAAATATTCCCCTCTTCGGGGTGGCCTGAATCCAACCCGACTTTGCCCACCCATCCGCATAAATTCTTACTAACTTGCCGAAGAGGCCTGAACCCAACCCAACTTTACCCACCCATCCTCATAAATTCTTAGTAACTTGTTCTTGACTGACACAGGGAGGGAGGTAGAGGCGTCCCCAAAATGGCCAGATGGCATGGTCATAAATGATAAAACCCATTCAACACTTTCCCCAAAATTGACGACGACTTTCACAAAGTCTGGCCCAGTCTCTACCACTGTCGGTGCAAGATCTTCTGGAAGAATACTGTTTGCATAACAATCCTGCATCAGGTCCTTCACCTGTGTTTTCTCCTCCTCACTGGCACTCAATGGACGGGGTGGGAACCGAGCCTAGTAGCTGATTACTTGTTGACGTCATCACAAATCCCCTGCGAAGCTCTCCCTTCCACAGCGTGAGGACCAGGGAGAAAATAAAACAAAAGAGCAGGAGACGTTGACTAACACTAAGCATTTTAAAACAAGCATAAAAAAAATATACCTGTAGTTAAAGAAATTAGTAAAATTAGTAAATTTTTCCCTGTGTCATGAGTGTCGACGGTTCTCTCGTGGGGCTGATCCCCTGAGACGAACAGGCGCCGAGCAGAATCGAGATTACGTTCGTGTCCCTAACAGCCGGGAACATTTCCTGAAATCACATTTCTATCACTGTCGTAGGTAAAGCGGTTGGTAGAGACACCTTGCCCCGAAAAAGTGAGTGAGAAGGAGGACAGATAATTAAGTGAGTGTGATCTCCAACATGACTCCTTCCACTCTGTTGCAACCATGACTGGTGACGAGGTAGTGTGCCGACCAACACCATCGAATGATGGTGACAGCAGGCAGCAGGTGCAGCTCCCCACCAATAGATGGAGCCCACAGTGAAGCTGGTAGGAGTGTATGCTCTTATCATCACTCCTAACAGCAGTCATGAGGTGGAATGTGTGGAGGTACAAGTCGTGGAGACTTTCTCGAGGCGGGGCAGGAGAGGTGGACTCCTTTCCTTAATCCTAAAACACGATTAGCGCTAATTCCCTCGCGAGGATTAGCGCAATGCGAGAATTAGCGGTCACTTTGTTTTTTCTAACGTGGTGGAAAGCCCACGTTAGAAAAAACAAAGTGTGTGGCATCAGCTCTGCAAAGTTTCTTTTTGTTTGCTCTAGGGCCTTGCGCTGCTACTCACCCAATGTGCAAATGAGAATATATCTTCCGCAAGAACATGGGAAGACACACCTACATATTTCGTCGTTGTGCATGTGATGAGTCTACATATTTCGTCATTGTGCATGTGATGAGTCGTGGAGTAAGGCCCATAAGGCAGCCTGCACGAATGTTATGTCGATTGCTTTTTGCTTTGTTTGTGAAAGCCGCACCATTATATGCCGAAAAACGAGTCCGGCGCCCCTTACATATAAGCCGCAGCCATACAGGGCTGGGAAAAACACTCCCGACCAAATCCCATCCCCGATGGCAGCCAACAAATGAATCGAAGGTTACTCAAACCCTAACTGCTATGAACCAGCCATTGAAAAGGAACCATAGTTTATGGAGGATGTTTCACACACACACACACACACGAAAAAAAAAAAACACAAAAAAAAAAAAAAAAAAAAAAAAAAGGATGCCCTTACCACCCCTGTAAGCGTGCCCCTATAATGAAGCTTTCTCAAAAAAAAACAAAGCAAGCACAGCTTAGAGAAAATTTGAATTTGAATAAAACAAAGCAAGCACATCTTAGAGAAAATTTGAATTTGAAAAAAACAAAGCAAGCACAGCTTAGAGAAAATTTGAATTTGAGTCTCGAGCTATTCAACTCAGTAAACAAGAGGCTCCCTACTACCCACCAACTAACCAATATCGTCACCAAATTTCAGATTACTATGCCCCAGTACTCTAATAATGTAATTTGTAGTTAGTGTCCCCTAATTACTCCACAACCCTAATATGCTAATTAAGAAGTGAATGTAGTTTCGATTCCCCTACAAAAAGACTCTCTATTTTCGTTTGTCCTTTGACTCCTTCCCCCCTGTCAGATTACTCAGTCATATTACTAACTACATAACTGAAATGACAACAACGCCCTTGTGAAGCTGGCCATCACGGTTGCAATCCAAGTCCTTTCCCACCGATGAACGGAACGTGAGCGACATGACCAAATCAGGGTCACCGACCTGTGAGGTCATGTGCAATTCCACTCAACTCAAAATTGCAGGCCAAAACATCTCATCCAGCAGCACCAACACACCAATTTGTTTGGAGAGCCAGAGCGTTTTTGGACCTCCCGAGTTCTTGTCTCTGCTCCTTATGTCCAGACACGTCATCTTGTGCACCCTACATCTTTCTTTCTTTATTTCTTTCTTCTTTTCTTTTCTTTTTCTTGCTCTGTGCCCTGTATCTTGAAGCCTTCAAGCCAAACACTATGCGTAGGAAAGATAGGTGTCCTGTTTGGACTGAAGCAAAACAGGCTAGGTGGGCGAGGTCTGCGAAGAAAAGAAAAAAAAATTGGTTCGGGGGCAGTGGTGGTTTAACCCTCTCATACAGGTGCAGGAGAGAGCCGGCCCCTTCAACCCGAAAACAACATACGGTCATTATCGCTGTATGTAGACTGAAAGATACCTGAAATACAACTACAATTAACCTTAATTGTATTTCAGTGAGCAAGGTAATGGGTTCCACTGCAGGAGTGGTATGCATACCAGACCACGGGGGAGGTCCCACTAGTAAAAGTTTTGGATTGCACGCCTGTATCCGGACATGATTTTGGAGAGGTGCAGATAATCATGATTGATCTGCTTTTCTCCCACTGGCAAAAAGTTTTGGATTGCACACTTGTATCTGGACATGATTTTAGCGAGGTGCAGATAAGCAAAAAGTTTCGGATTGCACACCTGCATCTGGAGTCTGGACATGATTTTGGAGTGGGGCAGATAATCACCATTGATGTGCTTTTCCGCATCTCTGCATCCAATCCTCTTTGCTAGTGGGACCTCACCTCGAGATAGCTCAAACCCTTCACTGATTTCCAGGTTCCCTAATCTCCAACGTAACTTCGTCCTCCTCCCGAGCCAACTGCCACACCCCCCACCACACCCGTCACACCCGGCCCAGTCACTACTGTGCCCCCCCCGGACCCCTAGGCCTTCCCCTCGCTGGCCCGCCTCCACCACCACCCCTCCTCGCCCATGCCCCCCCCTCCTCCAACTGCCCCCCCACCACCCCTCCCCACCCATGTCCTCCCGACCGCTTAACTTGCTGGCACGTGGCTTGCATTGGCCACAACAGACAACGCGAGGGGCATATGAAGGCTGGAGTGAAGACAACAACAGCGGCAATGGCACCAAGACCAGAGCAACAGCTGTAGTCTCACTGCCGCATGCCCTGCAGTTGGAACCATGGAAACCGACGCGTCCAAGGGAGCAGGGCCCTCTGACCACGAATGCAGCCCAGCGAAGGGATACTGCGATCGAGCAGCCTACGGTGAAACGGTTCATGGGCTTAAGGGTGCATGAGGTCGTGCCTCAAAGGTTTAGGAACTGACGGAGCACTGCTAAATGTAACCACGAGCTGCACCACAAGACTCAGGGGTTCAAACGGGAGGCAGACCCTCGGCTTCACAGCATCTGGACACAAGCCCTGTTCGCTGGTCGCACTCTTCAAGACGCAGGACTGCATCACACACCGAGTGATGCACAAAATGGATTCGGATGTACACACACAGTCTCTTCTCATTGACTTGCTTTCTGTTGCACTGCATCGCATTGCATCGCATTCCACCTCATTGCTGATCCTCAGGCTTCAAGGAACACGACAGTGTTATGCATGGGTTTTGAGAGGGTACAGGGTTTAAGGGGTTTAAATGGACAGACATAGCAATAACAAACAGGGGTGCTGCTGAACAGGGCTGGGCTAATAGAAAAGGGGCACTCCAAGAAGGGATGGGTGATACTGGCAGCTCCATGGGACAATGGAGCCCCGGGCTGACACAGAAATGACCACAGTCCTAGGAAACAACAAACAGCAAACTCTGTGTCATAAGACGTATCAATGGGACGCTGGACCCAGTTTCCAGCAGGTGCTGCTCCCCACTCATAGATGGAGCAGCCCGACAGGTAAGCCCTCAATTCTGACGGTTCTCTTACGACCACTGGAATAGAGGGCTTACGCAAGGGCTACTTCCCGCAAAAAAAAAAAAAAACAAAAAAAAAAGGCTCCTACACATCTTATTATCGAGGGACGGGGACACTGAAGTCCTCCTGTGGTCAGCCCACACAGGTAAGCTGTTGCAGACACTGCCTGTGCACCACCCAAGGGATCGTCCATGGTGTTGTATGTTGAGTCTAGACTATGATTGGTTTGCTGGCACACTTGGTCCATGGGGTTGTCTTGATGCTTGCACACTTGTCCCTTACGCGAGCTCAGCATAGCACACGTTTAGACAATTCAAGTCTGCAGCTCGGTAGGTTAACACTGGTTCATGAGGTTCGGATTCGAGGTTTGATATCGGAAAAATGTCTTCACGAATAAACATTGTGGGGATGCAGACTAGGGTTGTGGGCGGTTGATCACGTGGTATTGGTGACTACATATCCCTCAAGTGTCCGCTTTTGTTTTGTCCCGTAGTAGGATTGCGCTTAGTTTCGACTTCAGTTCTTCATCACAAGTTTGATTGCTGTGGCTGTGGAGTCCCTTTTCACTTGCCCATTCCCGTCGGCTACGATTTTCAGCTGGTGGATGTTTTCCTGGCGTTCCCGAATCATCTACGGCGCCCTTCCATCTGACCAGGGATAAGAGCCCTGGCCTGATTGAGTCTCAATGTCTTTATGAAGGCTCTGTTCACATGCTCGGAAATGGGCCCAGCCTTCATATGACATAGATCAAGAACCATCATTTTTTTATTTTTTATTTTTTTTGAGACTTCGTCTACGGGAAACCTACTTAACAAGGTGATAAGAGCATCCCCGGTATGTATCCATCTATTGGTGGGGAGCTACACCTGCTGGAAATTGGGTCCAGCGTCCCTGTACAGTGATGTGAATGTATCTGCTGGAAATTGGATCCACCGTCCCTGTCCGATGATGTGAATGAATCTGCTGGAAATCGGGTCCAGCGTCCCTATGCAGAGATGCATTGGTATATCCAACTACCTATGCATGCATGTTACGCAATCTATGTCTGATGGAACTATCATGTCCTACAGTCAGACACTGTCCAATCTGTCTGTCTTATCTGCTCGAAGCAATCTATGTCTGATGGACCTATCATGTCCTACAGTCCGACACTGTCCAATCTGTCTGTCTTATCTGCTGGAAATTGGGTCCAGCATCCCTGTACGATGATGTGAATGAAGGTGCTGGAAATCAGGTCTAGCAGTCCTATGCAGAGATGTATTGATGTCTCCAACTACCTATGCATGCACGTTAAGCAATCTATGTCAGATGAACCTATCATGTCCTATAGTCAGAAGCTGTCTGTATATGTACATCAACCCATATAAGACCACATCCAATCTGTATATCATCATTCATCGATTTATACATTTCCCCTGAAGGGAAAACCCTATCCCTACCCCAGCATAGGATCACAGTAAGCGCGGCATGAAGCCCAATTCTGTAAAACAGTGCAGAAATCAAACGCTAACATCAAACCCTAACACCGATATGAAGGAAACCCCAGAGTTGATGTACTGTATGTGACCTGGAAGTTGAGTCCAACGTCTCTGAAGAATGATATGTGTAGGCAGACCATATATGCACTTGGCTCACCTGTATCACCAAAAGGAGCAGAGGCCTGCCATTGATTACTTCCAACCTAGGGGAAGGATTGACCTCTTGCTCGTAAATCTTATATCCTCTATACAATGATGTATATACCTATACATTGATTACTTCCAACCTAGGGGAACCGAGCATGGGCAAGAGCAGGGCGCGTGTTAGCGCTCGCGCAATGGAGGAGCATGCTGACGTCAACGCGCGTGCTGGAGGTGTGGCGCTTACCGCGTGCGCTTGGCGGGGCGCTGGTCAGCCATCGGTGGCGAGGCGCTGGTTGTGCGCTGGTAGCGGGGCGCTGGTGGGTTGAAGGTGGCAAGGCACTGGCTCCTTGACAGTAGCGAGGCACTGGTTGCTCGCGGACGGCGAGGCGCTGGCTACGGGTAAGCAACGAGGCACTGGCGACTGGCGGATGGCGTGGTGCTGGCTTCATGCACGTGGCATGGTGCTGACAGCTAGCGCGTGGGGACGCGTTGGCATGAGGACGCTGTGAGGGGAAAAAAGGATCTGGCAATAGCGCTTAACGCATGTGTGGCATCCAGAGGCACTTGGCCAATCCATGTCACAGGCTGACGTGACGGCTGGCCTGAGGCATTGTGGAAGAGGGAGAATAGTGGTGGAAGTCGTTGTTTGTCCATTTCCCCTGTGCTTTCCACTTCAAGGACTCCATAGCCAATGCCCTGATAGAGGCTGGAGCACTCAAGCGAGTTGGCGAAAGTCGACGTTTGTGGAAGAAAGTGGAGTCAGAACCGTGGAACCAAAGTGTGGAGACCGCTGGAGCAGCTTGGAGCATCATTACAACAGGAGAATCGTCGGCGAGATCATCATCAAGGGATTTCTTCTTCATTCTTGTGTTCTTTTGTTGTTTTTTTTTTTTGTGCATGGTTTTCGTCAGAAGCATCTCTTTATCATCAACATTGTCGCTGGTTGTCTTCACATATCAAAGTTGCTCGTCATATACGCCACCCGCATCTTTTTTTGCCGGTGGTTGCCATCATTGTTGACGGTGGTCATCATCATCATTTCGCTTCCTCATCTTCTTCATCATTATTCAGACTTCTCCATCAGAATCATAATCATTGTCATCTTTTATTTTCATTATAGCAATAGTGATTGACCCGCATCTTTTTTTGCCGGTGGTCGCCATCACTGTTGACGGTGGTCATCATCATCATTTCACTTCCTCATCTTCTTCATCGTCATTTAGACTTCTCCATCAAAATCATAATCATTGTCATCTTCTATTTTCATTACAACAATAGTGGGGTGTCAATCTTCCACACCGGCCATTAGGGTATAACAAGTCAAACGTTCCTTGTTTCTCACCAATTTTATTCCATCATCATCATCATCATCTATCTACCAATCTCAATCTTTATTATCATCATCATCATCATCATCACAGTTTTTTATTCATTTTTTCATCAATTAGTAGTTATCTCTGTGTTGGTGGTTATATTCTCTTCGCCCAGATAGGTTATGGTCGTGTTGGTAGGTAGGTCAGTCAGGAAGGGAGCGCTACTCAGCAGGAGTAACACAAGGTGGGAGGTGATTGCCCTCTAGGGAGTAGACGCAAGTGATGGGAGCTGACCTGGGCTGGGGCTGGGGGATATGTATGGGGGCGCGTTATCTCCTGGCGGAGGCAGACTAGGTTAGAGTGTTAGATTTGAGGTACACATTTTAAGGGAATTGGTTACTTCAAGGCAGAAGGGAATGGGGAGGTTATCTCTCTCGTTAGGATTGAGAGGAACTTCGAAGTGATAGTGGGGCTCAGCTCAGCGGAGGCAGTGAGAGGAGAAGAGGAGAACATGAAACGAGGGGAGAGGAGGATAGTACATGGAAGAAGGGGAGGGGTGGAGAGGAATAGTCATCAGCATCCTCAACATTATACATCATCTTTGTGATCATCTCAGGGTACTCGTCAAAGTTCATCATCAGAAAGTTTTTTTTTTATCAGGATTCTGATATTATCAGATCCTAGACTTCTAATTGGCATTCTAGCTTAGCTAATTTCATAATTGAGCCTTTTTGTGTAATGGCCAGGTTGAGTTGGCGCCAGAACGACGCTGGCTGGCGTTGGGCGATGCCCTGTAACTTGCTTTAGTAGGAGCTTGAGGCTTTAATAGAGGTCTGGGAGTGCCGAGGGAGGAAGGTGATCTGCAAACTTGACTAATGGCTACAATCTGGCCGAGGATGATCGGAGTTGGGGTGGGTAGCATTGCCCTGTAACCAAGCCAAATTGGGGTGTGAGACCAAGAAGACCTGATTGGTGCACAACACAAGCTCAGTTAAGATTGGTTGGTTGGAATGGATACAGGAAATTAGGAATATGATATTATTTGAGTGTTGAGTAGACATTCATTCTGATTAGTCATCATTTATCTCTTATCATCCTGAATCATCCTAAATCATCCTAAATGATCCTTGATCATCCCAAATTATCATCAATGATCATCAATCATGAATGTATTTCTATTATAAGGGACGCTGGGCCCGTGCCTAGGACGTGCTGCTCCCCACAAATAGTCTGGAGCAATTTAAAAAAAAAAGGATGTACATACCTATTATTTCGCACATATGCTCACCAGCAACATCAAAGGTAATCATCAACAGTCCTTTCGTGATTAAGAGTTAAGGGTCAGGAAGATGAGAGGCAATCAAGGCTAATCGTCTCAGAGCGATCATCTATCCTATCCCCACCCAGCACCAGAAAAGAAGACACTATTCATCATGAGAAAACACTGGGTAGGGATGGGGGGAATAGTAAATCTTACCTCCAAACCCCACTTCACCAGCCGCAACAAGGCACTAATTCTCCCCTACTGTATTGATGGCGGCATCTTTCCCATAATGCCGATAAGGAGCTTGGATGCAGAACCACCACTCTCTGCCCGTCTGCCCCCATGGTTATCGCCGCCACCGTCGTCGTAATTGTTGTTGTTCTTGGTGCTATTATTGTTGCCATTGTTGTTGTTGTTGTTATCACCATTGTTGTCGTTGACAGTGTCATCCTTCTGACCCTCCTCACCCTTTACCCCCAGTCCTTAATCACCATCGTTGTTCTCGTTACTGTTGTTGTTGTTGTTGACGTCGTTGTCGTCGTCGTTGTTGTTGACGTCGTTGTCGTTGTTGTTGTTGTTGCTGTTGTTGTCATTGTCGTTGTCATCGTCGCCGTCATTGTTGTTGTTGTTGTTGTTGTTGTTGTTGTTATCCTTTTTCACGCCCGGGTGAGCCAGTTCACTCAATCGCTGTTCGCCATCGTTATTGTTGTTGTCGCCGTTGTTATTGTCGTTGTTGTCGTTGTTGTTGTTGTTGTTGTTGTTGTGGTTGTTGTCGTTGTCCTTGTTGTTGTCCTTGTTGTTGTCGTTGTTGTTGTCACCCATCTCACCCTTCTCGTCACCCATCCCACCCTTCCCGTCCATCTCACCCATTCTTTGCCTATCGTCGTCACCCATCTCACCCTTCTCGTCAATCTCACCCCTTCCTTGCCTTTCATCTACCACAACCACCACCTCTGCCATACACCCCTGCCCCACCTCCATTATTGTTATTGTTGATATTGTCGTTGTTACTATTGATGTATTTGTTTCTGCTTTCGTCGTTGCCGCCGTCGCTGCTGGTGCCGCCAATTCCACCGATGCCAATAGCCCCCACTCCCCTTCCCACTCACCTGCGTCATCATCGTCGACTACACTCTTATCATCAACCTCCCACTCACCTGCGTCATAAGTGGCATAATCCCTCTTTCCATTGCGTGCGGCACCCTCATCCTCTACCGGATAAGAGAGTGCCATCAGGTTAACCCACCTCTCTTCTGCCCCCCCCTCATGATTGTTGCTCTCACGCACAACAACATCACAGCTCGTCTCACTTCAGGAATCTCAACTCTCACACACAGCGTAGAGGTTTGTAAAGTAGCGGAGCACGTCGAAATCATTATCTTGCTCACCTTCAGTATCCTCTGCAAAAAGAGGCCGTCTTCATTACGGAAGAGCATATCCTCTGCTAGAAGTGTTCCACGTTGTAGCTCCCCCTCCATCTCCATCCCACACCCAGATTGTTGCGCCACCTATTGCTATTCGTCGTTGTATTTCACCGTTGGCGCTACCCCTGCCCGCGCGATATGGACGCACACGACACCTACAGTGGATGCCACGTGGCAATCAAAGAGCCACGCTGTGACTAACCAATTTTTGTTCCGCACGATCAGGATCGAAGGGAAATTGCATCGGTGTCCTCGCTTCTTCGTCTTTTTGCGTCGCTTTTTTTCTGAATGGCTGGGTTCAGGGCCGGGCAAGTCCCGAGATGGCCGATTGAGTGTCTGTCGCGCCGACAAAGGCACGATTAATGATGTTTGACGTCGCTTCTTTCCTGTTCTGTTGTCGGGTTTTAGGTGCGGAGGTCGCGCGGGAAGTTTTGCTTCTTTTTTTATTTCTTTTTCGAATTTTGTCGAACCCCGATGGCTCTCGAAATTTCGGACTTTCTTTTCGGAATTTACACTATATTACAAGTTCCTTTTGCAATAAGTTTAGGAATTTCAGAATTCGGGATTTCTTTTGCCGCACGTTGTTTTTCTTGCGCGCTTCTTTTTGCGGCTGCAGCGGAGCTCTGATTAGTCGRCGCCCTTAATCTTGCGTATAACCGTAATTTTGGGCAGGGCGCCCTTGTAACTGTATCTTTCTTCTTGAGCTTCGTCTTTCCCGCCCTCCCCCTTCCTTGCTGTGTCTATCTGGCCCGCGGGCTGCATGATCAGGTCGATGTGTGGAGAGTGGCTACGTCCCCCACACCGGGGTCTAGCCACGCAGAACGTAGGCAATCCCTCCCCTTCCTCTTCCTAAGTCCTTGCAATTCCGTGTTCTTCGCGCATGCATGCACGCTATAAATTCTGGCTGCGCGATTAGATACCTCTCTTAACCAGTTGTTGGAAGCTCGGGGTAGTGCGATCAATGAGGGTTGGCTCACGAGCGAAGTAAGAGGTGAGTTGAAGTGGGAGTCGGGCGACCCGACGAGCTGGTGCCGAATGCACGGGGTTGACGTGTGGGGCTACGACGGACTGTAGCGCGCGGGCGAACCTGACGGGTGCAGGAGGACTAAGCGGGGTGATGACTTCGTGGGTTGGTGCGTGACGACAGACTGTCCGCATCGGAGAGAGAAAAAAAGGAAGCAAGAGCTAAGGTTGATGGGCGTGAATTTGCAATTTTCTTTGCCTTCTCCTTTAGTTTTGTATACAAGTTTTGATTTCGGCTTGAGCGATTCGCTCTCATTTCGCTTCGGCATCTTTGTTTCAATACTGGTCCTTGTATGATGTTTCATTCTGTCTCGTTCCTCCCTCTTTTGTGTGTCTGGGATGAACTTAGCTCGGATGGAACGATGTCAGATGTGTGATGATACCTTGCATGCTCGGAAATGATTGTTGAGTGATTAGATGACTGGGTAGTATCCAAGACACGTGACAATTTTGCATGAGGGAGTACACTCTCACTTTGGCAGCCAATAGGCCCGGGTGCGAGCGAACACCTCGTATGGATACGCGTAAGCGCGATCTGAATCGCGCGGCCTACATGTGTCCACGCGCGGCGAGTCGCGATCGTTGGCGGACCTGGCACCTCCGGTATCAGGATAGGCGAGGAATTTTCCACTATGCCGCAATGACAAGATGATGTACACATGGGACTCAGGGTACTTCGAGCCCTGGAAAGAAAAAGAGTATCGTAGGCGGAGATACCCGGAATTTCCCTGCCTAACCGAGAACCGATTGTGCCCTAGGGAGTTCCACTGTGCCGTAACCAATGATCCAAGGTGCCTAGATTACCCAACTACGTATAACATGCAATACTTCATATCCCCCGGCTTTGTCGTTATCGCTACCAATTTCCCTCCCTTCCGTCTCCTCCTCCCGTGCCACCAATTCACGGTGGTACCGTGGAATTCCATCGCCCCGTATTGGCCTCGCACGCCGTGCAGAAACTGCAGACGACACGGACACCGCCGAACCCCTGAAACTTCGGAACCCAACCATAACAAGCGCCGACAGACACCACATGTCTGCACCCGAAGGTCCGACTCATAAAAATCACAACCATCACGGGCAGACCTCTCCCGAACCACCGCCACCAAAACAGACGGATCGGACGGCCCTTGATGCACCACGCATTCCATCTACCTTATGCTGCACGATATCGACCGCCATTAGACCGTAAGTAACCCGTCCCTTAGCTCTATTGCATCTATGCCCCTGGACCCTTGCCACATGAGATCTCAGTTCTGACCTGGGACTTCACCCTCACTTTCCCCAAAAATCCTTGGCACACCCCCTTTTCGCACTTCCAGGCCCACATCCCACTTCGATCAGGAAGTCGCGTCGGGCGTGAGGTTGGTATCGGAGCCGGACACGTGGCTAGGTTCTAGGACTCATAGCTGGGCGATCTGGCTAACAGGGAAGGACCTCGACCCCGGAACGCACATCGACGCGATCCCATCGTTACCAGAAGCCGGTCTGCGGCTCGACGGGCGGTCAACATGACGCTAATCAACAGAACCCGAATCCCCAACAGAACCTTAACCAACCAATAAATCCTAATCAACCCGCACCACGAGCACGGGCTCCCATGACGCTACCCGATCTCTATCTATTCGATCATGCACATCACCTTGTTGGAGCATGGTTAGCCACGCTCCGGGCTCAGCAGTATGATGATAACGAGGCACAGGTGGACATTCCCGCTCGATTGGGGAGAGACACCCATCATTGGTTCAACACCTATATATGGGTAGATCTCCGGACATTCGAGCGAGATTTCCTAAACCGATTTAATTATATTCACCCAGAACAAGTCCTTTTTATGATTAAAGATCGAGTCCAAAAACCCCTTGAGTCTGTCACCGAGTATCGAAACCGATTCTACAGGATGTTCGTGAAAACGGAACGAGGTGAACATGTACTAGGTAGAGATTTGTTCATCGACAGACTTCGCAACTGAACGATGAGAGTGAAACTGTGAAAACAGTTCTCCCCCATCAATCACACGTTGCAACAGATCATGGCAGCCACAGAAGAAATGGAACGAAAGTTCGCCGCAAGTTTCCTAAAACGGGAAGACTATCCTAGGAAACGAGACTCATCCGAACTAGCGATAGCTAAAGCTGAGTTGGCCGCACTTCAGAACAAATGTGAAAATATGGGGTTTGTGTCGGACCCTTTCACCTATCTGGAACAGATTAGTCCCAAACGACCGGTCCCGAGTGTGATTACAAGCATGCCCGTTCCTGTAATAACAGCACCCTCGCCTCCGATCGAAAGTGCCCCACGACCGAATGAGTTTTCTGCCCTATTGGAAGTAACCAAGACACTGGTTACTTTGATTCAAGAATGCAAAAAGGAACAGTGGGAACATAATGCTCGAATAGAGACGATGATGAGGTCGATGCGACCAATAATGGTGTGTGGCGCGCCGCTTCAACACGGACTGGCTTCGGCACCACCTCCTGCAGGGGTCCTTGCCAATCTGATCGTTTGTTACACGTGTCACCAACCAGGGCATATAGCCCGAGATTGCCCTCATCGACTCCCACAGCCACGAGTCGGGGCTGCACCTGTAGCAGCAACACCGATCGCTAATGGGTCGGGACGAGTAGGGGCGCTGATGGAAGAAATGAAGGAGGCGGAAGCACATTAGCTACGATGTAGGAAGGTGTTAAACTAATCCCGTTGGATCAGTACGTAACACTCGGATGCTTGTTTTGTTGTGGCGGCTGCGTTGACTCTTTTGGGTGAGTTGCATTCTTAGCTCAGCTGGATAGAGCAACAACCTTCCAAGTTGAAGGTCACAGGTTCAAATCCTGTAGGATGATGAATTCTTCGGGAGAGTGGCCGAGTGGTTAAAAGCGACAGACTATAAATCTGTTGAAGTATGCGGTGACAACCTTACGGCTCGAAGAGCAGACGCTTCGCGTCTGAATCCCACGAAGGCGCGTAAGAATTTGACTGTCTTTGCGGATACCGCTAAATACATCAAAAGACTTCAAACCCAAGGTTTATCACTTGTAGTTTGGGAACGCAGTGGACTATAAATATCTATCTTATCTTTATTCTAATCATTTCAAAAATGAATGAAATGATTAGAATAGAAATAAGTTAGATATTCTTTCACAAATTGAGCAATGTATATATGTTTTTTTTGAATTAGTAAAGCTATTCTAAAAAAGAATATATATTGATTGGTTCTGTTTAGAATCAATCAATATGCATAAATCAGTTCATACAAAAAAAAAAAAAATGTATCAAAAAAGAGACATTCATTAAAAGAATATAAAATATATAACACATATATACCATATATACAATATATACAATATATCTATATACAGTATCTACAATCATTCTCTATAATAATTTTATAATATAATCATTATATTAATATAATTACAATAATCACAATATGATTATAATTATCTACTTATTCTAACAATAAGAATATATGAATTCATAGATATATCTATGAATTCATATATTCTAAACTGAATTTATACAGATTMAAATACATTCAAAGATTTATGAGAATATAGAAAATTTGAGAATTTAAAACTAAAAAAATATATATAATAATCATATATACTAACAATCATATATACTAATAATTATATATACTTTTTATAGGATTTTTATTTGATAGATTAAAATACATTCAATTCCTAAATGTATTTTAATCTATTAAATAAAAATCGAGTGGATTGTAATAATAATATTTTTTTATTCTATTAGATAAATACGAAATTCTTTCTATTATTATATTGTTATGAGATTTTTTTTTTTTTTAAGTAAGAAAGCAAATTTTTTAATTTAAATTTTTTGAAAATTTTGATTTTGAAATTTGATTTCAAAAAACTTATCTATGTTTTCTTTTCGAAGTCGCGTCGTGCCATCATCAGGAAATTTCGGAGAAATGGTAAAATATGGGTGAGATTTTTTTCAGATATTCCTATTACCAGCAAACCTACAGAAGTAAGGATGGGAAAAGGAAAAGGAAACCCTACAGGTTGGATTGCTCATGTTTCCTAATGACAAATTATTTTTGAAATGGATGGTGTTAGTTTGTCAAATGCTCAAGCAGCTGCTACTTTAGCTTCACATAAATTGTGTTTGTCCACCAAGTTTGTTCAATGGTCGTAATTAGTTCAGAGTCAATCAATGCAGAACACAAAAGACTCTTCTATAGTTTTGGGGCCAATAAGTGTATGATATACACCTCCAAATCCTAAAACAGCAGAAGAAATTAAATGCAAGACCCCAGAGACAAAATAAGGGAATGTATCTCCGCCAACGCAGTCTGTGTTTTACATATGATTTTCTTTGTTAACAGGAGAATCATACTGATCATGTAAAACAAAGACCCTTAATACAGACGATCCTAAGTGCAACGAAGTTGCCTCTACCAAGAAAATTCGGGAACGCCTTCAACTTTTTTGTATGTGTGCAGGCACGAAGTGTGGCGTCAGAGTTTCCTTTGGCATATATATAGAGAGAGAAGGAGCATAATTGAAATTGATGTATGATATTTTTTTTGTTGCTATTTCACTTTACTGCTTTTTTTTTTGCCCCTCATGAATATAATATAGAATAGGGTATGGGGGGCTTTATCTTAATAGAAAAGAGTTAACCTTCCTCAGTAGCTCAGCGGTAGAGCGGTCGGCTGTTAACCGATTGGTCGTAGGTTCAAACCCTACCTGGGGAACTCGCTATTGATGATTTAATTGTGTGGAATCCAAATGAAAATGAAAGTTATTCAATAAACTAAAAAGAGTACAACATCCTATACAGAGAATACTCGGAATCATGAATTACTACTCTTTCGTGGACAATCGATCATCATTATGGTCGATAGTTCACTTAATGAAGGAATCTTGTGCATTGACCTTAGCGCTTAAATATCGCACTAAGTTCAAAAGAAGCATGCTGAAGAAATTTGGTCCACAGAAGCTCATACACCCCCTGGAGGAAGACTTGGACGTGGTCATAATGGCTTCTATGACACCCTAAATAATTCTCTTCAATTTCAATTAGCACTTGCATTAGTTTCTAAGCTTATGTTTTTACTATTCTAATATGTATTTACCTAAATAACGCTTTAAATCTTCATTAACCACTTTCTCCCATTTCGTGGCCTCTGGTGACACAACCGCCGCAAAGCGTTCATCTTTCCCATCCACCCCAGGGTGGGGTGGAAACTGCAGTTATCTCTTTTTGTTGATCAACGATAATTACAACATCTGGCAAATTTTTCATGTATTTCATTCCACCTAAATATTTTTGCAATTGATTTAATTTGTGGTACCAATCATGCCTTTATGCCTATTGTAGTGGAAGTTGTCTCTTTCAATGATTATGTTTCTTGGGTGTCTAATAAATTAGACTAAAAAACAAAGGAGCGAAGCAATGAGTATGAGTTCTCAAAAGCATCCTTATCATTTAGTTGATCCAAGTCCATGGCCTATTTTTGGTTCACTGGGAGCTTTGGCAAGTACCATTGGTGGTGTTATGTACATGCATTCTTATACAGGAGGAACTGTTTGTAAGAAATCATTCTAACTAAAGATATAAATAAAGATATATATAGTGCCGGAAAAGTGAAAATAAGGCCTCAACCATACATATCGCTCTTCGTTTCTAGTGTACAGCTAGCAGGACTCGAACCCACAAGGCGCGAAGCGCCGTCACATCCTAAAAGTTATTGGTTTATCATAGAGACGATTTCGGGCAAAAAAAATTCCCATGGTGTGACGGGCGGTGTGTACAAGGTCTGAGTACATATTCACCGCGGCATGCTGATCCGCGATTTGTTTTGTCGCCTCTTAGTGCTGCGCAAATGGCATGGCAAGCGTCGTAGTGTAAGCTGGCAGGAAAGTTGAAGATATAGTCCATACCATGGATAAATTCATGGAGAAAGGCATCACATATGGGTAGTTTATCTGGGGCGGATGCCTTATCTAGAGCGCTTACACAGTAATGTTAAAGGCAAATCTGGCTACATGCTGAAACCGCCGCCGAGTATCCAGTAATGAATGTGTCGGTGCGGACACTCAGCAGGGAAGGAAGTCTAAGACTGTAAAGCCTCAACGACTGCACACCAGGACCAGCATTGAAAGGTCGCTGACCTTGATCTCCACTCTTCGGATTCTGCATCACAGAATCAATCCTGCTAACCATTGTAACTGTAAATGATCAGTGTTGATTGATATCATAGTACAGAATGTGAATTGACTTGTAATTGCTGACTCAATTTTGAGAACCAGTTTATCGTGAGTGTCGCTCCCGGAGTCATATTATCAGGATTACCACGGATGAGTTCATAGCAGTTATTTGTGCGGATTTTCCTACAGCTCCAATAAAGAGTAAAACAAATAGCAGTTAGTGCATGAATTTTCATATTAAAAAAAAATGAAAGAAGGTTCCCACACAAAGGCACTAGCATAAGCAAAAATGGTTGAAAAGTCTACTGTTTGAAAAATAGCAAAACAACCCATAATACCAAGAGCTAATCCAAAAGCACCTACTCGATTCACAAGCATTGCTTTAATAGCTGTTTTATTTGCTTGAAGTCGTGTAAACCAAAAATTAATTAACAAATATGATGCAAGACCTACTCCTTCCCATCCTAAAAACATTTGAATGTGGATCTCTGAGATGAAATTATTGAATCATAAATTTTCGGAACAGATTGACTTGATATTGCAATCAAGACAGAAACTCAGAGAATGATATAATCTATTTTTGATTTAAATTCAAAATGACCCTGGTAGTCCATGCCGTAAACGATGAGTGTTGGTCCTTAAAATTAAAATTCATGATTCTATTTTGAGATAATATTCTATTAGACGATTGATACCTACAAGAAACATTTGATAAATGGAAATAAACATACATATTGCTATTTTCAATTAGATTGGAGAAGATGAGAATACAATGTAATARAATATTGCATTTCATTATTATAAGAATAGTAATTAATAGATAGAGAATAAGRAATAAATAATAATCAATTCATTATAAAATAACTTTCATTGATTGAGAAAAAAAAACTTGTAAATTAGTTAAATATTTGATTCAAATACTAGAGAAAAGTATTAAAAAAAAATCCACAAATAAAGTCTTTCAACCAATTAAATAATATAGAAACGAACCATATGCCTAGATCTAAAAAAAACGATAATTTTTTTGATAAAACATTTACGATCATTGCAGACATCCTGCTTCGAATAGTTCCAACAAGCCAACGAGAAAGAGAAACTTTTACCTATTACCGAGATGTTGGAACGATTAGACCCGCGCCGGAACAAAGGGAAGTGGCGGAATGCCGGCCCTCTCCCGGAGAGATCGAGTCAGGAGGACCCACCTTCGTCACTGGGGAGATCGATGTTTTGAACATCGTTCGAGCCTTAGATCATCGGATTCCTCTTTCGATTGGTCATCTACTTTCGATATCGTAACAAGCCAACGAACGGATGTTGCAACATTGCAAGGCGAATCGGAAACGATTTGTCCTTGCTCGGATAGCGAACACGAAAGCAAAAAGTCCAACAGAAGACGAAAAAGTTGTCGGTGCTTCAGACCCAATACGGTTAGGATTAATCCAGAAGGACGATCACTTCCTCCGAATTGAACCGATCCCATGGAAATCCGCAGAGTGCGACATCGAGATATGGCGAGCCTCGTACAATGTCATTATCGATTTTGGAGTCACTGTTATGGCTATCTCATTACGGGTAGTTAAAAGGGCCGGAAGAAAGAACGATCTGATTATGCTTGCGGAAAAGGATCAGCTCATCTCAACAGATGAAGAGAAGATTAAAATGGTAGTACGGATGACCAATGTTGCCTTTCGATTGGGGAAGGTGCATGCTTTGGGAGATGTCGTAGTTTTAAACGTAAACACTTACGACGTTCTTTTTGGCCTTCCTGCTCTTGTGGCCTTGCGAGCCAATCTGCATTTCGAGAGGCGATCGATCGTCCTTCGAAATACAGGAGGAAATCCCTACGTTGTACCTATGAGGTTGACCCTTCGAACCACGACTAATGTAACCCCGCAAGTTTTTCCAATAATGGGGGGAACTCTTCGCGTGATTACCTGGGATAACCCTGCCGACGGTGAACAATCTCTGAAGGACGCGGACAGCAGTGACGAGGACGATCCAATAATTTTGGAGATGGCGCAACAACGTATCTATTACCCTGTCCAACGAACAAACACGAGATCACTAAGCCGGACTGATCAGAATCTACAAAGAACGCAAGCCATGATTATGGGTGAACCCCTCGTGCAGATTTCGAGGATGGTCGATTCTTTGGAAACCCCTCGAACCCTGTACGAAGATATCTCCCCTTTACTCGCACGATATAATGACAAAAGGCACTACTGCGACATCACAAATCTCCCTCGATCTCTTTTTGTCACCTGCAAAAGAGATACGATTGATATGCTGGGGGGCGGAGACCAATTCTTTGGAACCCCCTGAGCGCCTCGAAACTAGACTCGAAATTAAAATCACAACGAAACCCGTGCCATGGCCGGACATCTGAGACGGAATAATACCGGAAGAACACGTGGCCATTCATGAGCAGGACACACAGATGATGGTCACGGTGTTCTCTTGGCGATCCGATCATTCGTTTATTTTCGCGCCCCCGCCTGAAAACGTTAAGCGGGTAAGTACGAAACAGATCGATGTACCGATATGGGATCAACTGTATGAGTTGCACGTGCCCCAGTACGTACCTGATGAGATCCATCACCTAATCGCAGACATTTTAAAAGAATACCAAGGAGCGATTAGCTTGACAGACACAGATATCAGACTCTCGTTAGTCATACAACACGAGATTCAGACCGGAAACCATCCCCCGATTCACTGTAAGCCCTACAGGTACTCCCTGGTAGAACGAAAAACAGCCCTACAGCGGATCCGGGAGTTCGAAACCAATGGATGGATCGAACCTGCTACGGGACCATTAGTGCCAAAAAAGAACTTATCGATTCACATATGCTTGATTATCGCAAGTTGAATGACATCACGATCAAAGATGTGTACCCCCTTTCCAGGATTGATGATCTGCTTGATGCGATTGGGTGTGCTAATTATTTCAGTAAATCTGATATTCGCCACCGTTTTCATCACATCCTGGTTAAGGAGGAAGATCGGCCAAAAACGGTCTTCGTACTATTTGAAGGCACATGGCAGTGGGTCCGGTGTCCGATGGGTATTTGCAACAAACCTGCCACGTTTCAGCGGGCAATGAACGTGACGTTCCAGAACTTCGTCAACAAGACGCGGCTCACTCAGGGGATGATTAACTTCTGCGTCATCGTGTACATGGACGACATCCTCGTCTACTCGGAGACCTATCACGGGCATGCACAACATATCGAGCGGATGCTGGAAGCTCTAAGAGATGCTGGTTTCAAGATCACGCTCGAAAAGAGCGAGTTCCTCCTCTCGGAAATCTCGTTCTTGGGCTATGTGGTGACACGTGGAGGACTGTGGCCAGACTCGAGGAAGGTCGCGGCGCTGAAGGATGCTCCTATTCCCACGACATTGACGAAGGTTCGAGCTTTCCTGGGACTGGCGTCGTACTATCGTCGCTTCATCAAGGGCTTCGCCGCAATTGCGCGACCTCTAACATACTTATTGCGGAAGGACCAGCCCCTCAGCTGGGACGCAGAGTGCGAACAGGCCTTCGCCACCCTCAAGGACGCCCTCGCGACAACACCTATCTTGATCCGGCCAAACCCTACGAAGCGGTTCATTCTTATCACGGACTGGCAGCCAGAGGCGATCTCCGCTATTCTAGCGCAGAAGGGGAATGACAGCCGAGAACACGTCATCGAGTACGCATCACGGACAGTACCAGATGAGCGGAGGAACGATTCGGCCCCGCAGGGTGAATGTTACGCTGTAGTCTGGGGGATTCAACACTTCCATTCGTACTTGTACGGCCAGAAGTTCCTCCTTGTAACCGATCATGAGCCATTACTGGCTATGAAGAAGCTCACTAATTACACGGGTATGATTAGACACTGGGCGGTGCGCCTACAGGAATACGACTTCGACATTATCCATCGAAGGACAGAGAGGCACGGCAACACGGACGGGTTGACACGTCTGCATCGCCCCGCTAAGGGTGAAGAAATCATTCCGTGGAAGGAACCGGAGTCAGTGAACGGACTCAAGTACGGACAAGTGGCAGTCCTTCCACGTGGCAAGAAGCAGGCAATTGGCAATGGGTGACGGAGGTAATCTTGTGACTCCCCTCTCTCCCCTCTCATCCTCATCTCTTCTCTCCCTACCCGACAAATTTTGTTATTTTTGCGAACTTGAAGCAATTTCGTGCATCTACTCGGTCCCTATGCATCCTAGTGGGGGGGGATATGCATAATGGATAGATTGTCGGCAGTGTGTCGCACGAGCATCCAGAACAGAAATGACGATAAGCCTTGGTTGTGTCCCTTGTGTCGGGTTGAAAAGATCCCGACCGAGGCTCGATTTCTTGACGCCACGTAGGAAGGATTGGAAAAGACCCGGAAGTTTAGAAGGGTCGAGGTATGGACAGATATCGCTCTAATAGCTACCTTGGTAGGAACCCCCCTCCAGGACTTCACTAAGGAAGACCGGAGGAGGGCCAATGAAAGGGCTCGGGACTATCATTGGAACAAGGGCCGGTTGGAAAAACGAAAGACGGATGGTAGTGGGATTTGGTTGGTAGTGCCGCACCCGTTCATGAGGTATGACTGGGCTAAGACGGCGCATGAGGAAACTTCAGCCCATTTTGTCGTACGGATCACAAGCAGTAATCGATAAAAATGAATGGTATTGGTCCAACATTCGTGACGATGTGAAATTCATCGTCACGAACTGCCAGGTCTGCGTTGCTGACAAGGTGCCGATTCAGTTGCCAAGATCGATAGTGCTGACTATAGTCGAACGGCCTTTTCAGAGGGTTAGCATGAATATTACCGATATTGTGGTGCCCCCCTGGACCTAATAGCTACGAATATTCAATCCTACTGGTATTTGTAGACCACTTCTTGAAATGGATCGAGGCGTATCCGTGTCGTACGCGAGAGGCGGCTGAAATTGCACGATACGTCAACCGGTTTTTAGGGATGCATCAGGACACGGAGGAGATCCTCACCGATAATGGGGTAGAATTCAGAGGGGAAGTCTTAAGAAATCTGGTCGTACATGGCGTCGCCATTCGGAACACTGCACCCCACATGTCACAGTCTAACGGCCTGGTAGAAAACGAGAATCAGGTGATAAAGACAGCGTTGTGACGAAACATCACGGCACGGGATCCGAGGCCCTGGCCCGATATCGTAGATCACATCCTGGCGGTCCATCGGGGAACGCCTCACGAATCGACGGGCCTTAGCCCCTTCCAATTACGAACTCATAGCGTAGCTTGTGTCTCGATACCGAGCCTCCTGGTTGAAACTTCATTGAACCGGCGGCCTACAAAAGCCACGGTTCGGGACAAGGCCAAGCGGCATATGGAGTTGATGGAACGGTCCCTTCCCCGATTAGCCCGAAAGCGCCAGAAAATGAATGAGTTGGCCCACGGCCGACAGGTCCGCAGTTACGAGGCCCGGAATGGGAATGCGGGAGCACGTCCCTAGTATAGATTAGGGGACCTAGTGTAGGTGAGGAAATGTGCTCGCCAAGGGAAGATAGCGCCACGATTCTTTGGGCGATTTCGTGTGATCGAGCTCGGCCTGAACGGGGTGAACATCGTGCGCCTCGTGCCGGAGGTCTCGGGAAGCCGATCGGCTCGACCGATCATTCGCCACGTGTCCTATCTACGTCTTCTCCCTTCCTCTCATCTCCAACTGTGTTTGCTCCCTCCTTTGCTACAGAGGAGGACGACGACTCTCTATCGCTCTCATCCCCTCCTGCATCTCTCGCCCCTTCTCACACCCCCTCCCCATCACCATCCCCATGAGTTTTCTCACTGAGCGAGCTCTCGGCGATCACATGTTCGCGTCACGTGGCGACATTTCGGCAATTCGACAGGTTTGTCATCCGCGACCAAGTCCAGATCTGCTCCGGCTCACGCAGTTCTTCAGCACTACCGGGGTATACGTGGCGGCGGAGTTCCGGTTCACGAGCCATTGTCAAGCGATCGTGTTGGTAGAGGCGACGGCGGTTCGATGGTTCAGCACCGGGAGTTAGCCACGTGTCTACCGTCGTTATCTTCAGCGATGATATTAGTGCGATCAACCCTCTACGTCACACGGCCATCCGGAAGTCGCTAAGGGAGTGGGGCCAACAGTTGGCAACAGAGTGGAATCAGTAGCTTACACGCCGCGGCGACAATCTTGTCCCCACGGACGACATCAACGTCGGAGGGCTCCGAACGTCTCCGCACGAGCCGATGGTGGTGCTTCCTGAGCTCGTCCCTTTCCAGCACCCCCAATGAACTGCTCCCAGCTCTCTACCTTCGCTCTCCCATCTCTCTTCCCTACCTTCTGGCAGTCTGACCTTTGCCCCCGTCTCTCCTTTCGTCTGGAATCACTCCCTGCTCCCCTCCTCGATCGAAGATAGTGGGAACGGTGGTGCGAGCACTTCATCGATCTTTCGGTGTATCTGGTCGGGGTGCAGCTGACGTGGACGAGGGATATAGAGCACCACGCCTGGATCGAATACGTGGAGCTGTTGATCATCCAAGCTTGGAGGACGGAGGTGGAAGGAGACCTTCTCGGATTTCTATCCGGATCGGTGCGGCCCGACCATCGATAATTGATCGTACAGGAGCTCACGATTCCCCTCCCGCAGATGGTCGACGATCTCCCTCTCGATATCGTTTCGCAGTGTGACGAAAGCCCGATCCCGCACGTCCTTTCACGAACTCTGACACCCTACCTACAGTGGTTGGCCTGCCTCGAGGAGCATGGAGGTAACAGCAACCCGCCATCGCAACGAGAATAACTGGACCCACGGAGGATAATCGACCTTGCCTTCTTGCAGCCTCGAACGACCTCCGAAGACGAAGGGCTGACGCTAGAGGAGAAAGAAGAAGAGGACATAGAGGAAGGCGACGAGGAGGAAGAAGAGGAAACCCCGGAAGAAGGAAGTTACAGTGAGCATAGCGAGGGAGAACAGAGCGAAGAAGAAGGGGAAGAGGACAAGGAGCAAGAGGAGTCTGAGTGGGAAGACTTGGGCGAGGAGGCGGACCATACAGAGGCCCAGGAGGAAGATTCAGAGGCGGTGGCGCTGTGCAGAGAAAATATCGCAGCCGGTAAGCAGCCGCTAGAGTACGCGAGTGGGATGAATCTGCCAATCTTGGACGATCCAACCAAGGATCCGGAGCCACCCAAGCCAGAGGATGGGGACCTTGCTGCCGAGACTTCGAGCGCACCGGCCCGACGTCGACGAAGCTGATCCCCCTCCCCCTCCACCTCCACCCGTCCACCAGTTCGAGCTCGTACCGATGCAGGGCATCGGGCTTCGTCCCCGGTCCTTATCCCGTTGTCCCCTTGACCACCTCACCCTCCGCCAGATCACCACCCGCATCACCTTCCCCCGCAATCCCTTTCCAATCGACACCTTCCGCTTTTTCTACGCCACCCGTCTTGCTGTCACGGTTCATTCCCATCCTTCTACCCGGTGTGCCACCCCTGTCTTCTGTCTCCACGCCCTTCTCTTCAGTGCCGCGTGGCGAGGCCACAAGATCATCGAGGTTTACTGCATGATCACAGGGACCCGCATGCGAAAACCACGATCACTTCCGCATGGCACTCTTCCGAACTTTCACCACCCTCTACCCCGACTATCTCGCATCCCTTCCTCATAGTGGTAATCGATTCCCTCGCTTTCATCGGATCATCCGATATCAGGAGTTTCCGGTGACAGTAGCGGGAATGGAGAATTTCTTACCCTCGCTCCCGACTAACCCACCCCCTCGCTATGCCCCCATGTATCGTCTTCCCTTTCCTCTTCCCGTTGGTCATTGATGCACGGTTGATTGACTAGTGCCACCCTGATGACACGAATAATCCCCTCCTTGGATTGAAGAAAACCCTTATTGAGGAATGTTTAGGAGAGAGCCATGTTTGCCAAACTGGATGACTTCCACACTCCTTCGCATGGTTGGTGGCAACATAGAAAGCTCCGCGTGTCGATCGATTAGAGAGATCGACACGTGTCATAATGACAAGCAAGCAGGAGTTTGCTTAAGATTGGAACCCCCTGGGCATCACATATGTGACGAACCAATTTCTGTTCCACGCGATTTTCTGCGCGATAACAATGAGGGGTCCTAAAATGGGAAGGATGGGCCAATTACGGGACATCGGGATCAAAGGGAAATTGCATCGGTGTCCTCGCTTCTTCGTCTTTTTGTGTCGCTTCTTTTCCGAATGGTTGGGTTCAGGGCCGGCCAAGTCCCGAGATAGCCGATTAAGTGGTTGTTGCGTCGACAAAGGTGCGATTAATGATGTTTGACGTCACTTCTTTCGTGTTCTGTTGCCGGGTTTTAGGCGCGAAGGTCGCGCGGGAAGTTTTGCTTCTTTTTTAATTTCTTTTTCGAATTTTGTCGAACCCCGATGGCTCTCGAAATTTCGGATTTTCTTTTCGGAATTTGCGCTTTATTAAAAGTTCCTTTTGCAATAAGTTTAGGAATTAGGAATTTCAAAATTCGGGATTTCTTTTGCCGCGAGTTGTTTTTCTTGCGCACTTCTTTTTGCGGCTGCAGCGGAGCTCTGATTAGTCGGCGCCCTTAATCTTGCGTATAACCGTAATTTTGGGCAGGGCGCCCTTGTAACTGTATCTTTCTTCTTGAGCTTCGTCTTTCCCGCCCTCCCCCTTCCTTGCTGTGTCTATCTGGCCCGCGGGCTGCATGATCAGGTCGATGTGTGGAGAGTGGCTACGTCCCCCACACCGCGGTCTGGCCACGCAGAACGTAGGCAATCCCTCCCCTTCCTCTTCCTAAGTCCTTGCAATTCCATGTTCTTTGCGCATGCATGCACGCTATAAATTTCGGCTGCGCGATTAGATACCTCTCTTAAACAGTTGTTGGAAGCTCGGGGTAGTCAGTGAGCGTCGGCTCATGAGTGAAGTAAGAGGTGAGTTGAAGTGGGAGTCGGGCGACCCGACGAGCTGGTGTCGAATGTGCGGGGTTGACGCGTGGGGCTACGACGGATTGTAGCGCGCGGGCGAACCTGACAGGTGCAGGAGAACTAAGCGGGGTGATGACTTCGTGGGTTGGTGTGTGACGACGGACTGTCCGCATTGGAGAGAGAGAAAGAGGAAGAGAGAGTTGATGGGCATGGATTTGCAATTTTCTGTCTTTTCCTTTAGTTTTGTATATAAGTTTTGATTTCGGCTCGAGCGATTCGCTCTCATTTCCCTTCGGCATCTTTGTTTCAACACTGGTCCTTGTATGATGTCTCATTCTGTTTCGGTCCTCCCTCTTTCGTGTGTATGGGATGAACTAGCTCGGATCGAATAATATGTTCGTCGTTTTTGTCGAGTCATCATCGTTGGTTTTTTTTCACTGTGATCCGTTGTTGTTATGGTATGAGTTTTGATGTTGTTGCGATGTCTGATGTGTGATGACACCTTGCATGCTCGGAAATGATTGCTAAGTGATTAGATGACTGGGTAGTATCCAGGACACGTGACGATTTTGCATGAGGGAGTAAACTCTCACTTTGGCTGCCAATAGGCCCGGGTGCGAGCGAACACCTCGTGTGGATACGTGTAAGCGCGATCTGAATCGCGCAGCCTACACGTGTCCACGCGCGGCGAGTCGCGATCGTTGGCGAACCTGGCACCTCCGGTATCGGGATAGGCGAGGAATTTCCCACTATGCCGCAATGACAAGATGACGTACACATGGGACTCAGGGTGCTTCGAGCCCTGGGAAGAAGAAGAATATCGTAGGCGGAGATACCCGGAATTTCCCTACCCAACCGAGAACCGATTGTGCCCTGGGGAGTTCCATTGTGCCGTAAGCAGTGATCCAAGGTGCCCCGATTACCTAACTACGTATAACACGCAATACTTCATATCCTCCGGCTTCGTCGTTATCGCTACCAATTTCCCTCCCTTCCGTCTCCTCCTCCCGTGCCACCAACTCACGGTGGTACCCTGGAATCTCATCGCCCCGTATTGGCCCTGCACGCCGTGCAGAAAGTGCAGACGACACGGACACCGCCGAACCCCTGGAACTTCGGAACCCAACCATAACGCGTGGGGACAGACGCCACGTGTCTGCACCTGAAGGTCCGACTCATAAGAATCACAACCATCACGGGCGGGCCTCTCCTGAACTGCCGCCACCAAAACAGACAGATCGGACGACCCTTTGCACCACGCATGCCATCTGCCTTATGTTGTGCGACATCGACCGCCATCAGACCGGAAGTAACCCGTCCCTTAGCTCTATTGCATCTATGCCCCTGAACCCTTGCCACAGGAGATCTCGGTTCTGACTTGGGACTCCACCCCCACTTTCCCCAAAAATCCTTGGCACACCCCCTTTTCGCACTTCCAGGCCCACATCCCACTCTGATCAAGAAGTCACGCCGTGCGTGAGGTTGGGCGTCACAACGCAGACTACGACCACTCTTATAGATAGAGTGTTATTTTATTTTGTTCATACTCAGATCAATAACCATCATTACTTCTTTCTTGGGAAATTGCTCATGGGTCACATTTTTTAGTTCGAAATGGGCAGAAAAAACAGGTACTAGCAGAATGGCCAGGGCCAGCGTTTGGAAAGGCAAAAAAAAACATTACGTGGCAGAAAAAGTCTGTCAGGTGTATCTTGCTTTTTTTTTTTTTCGACTTTCGTGATGACCACGGGGCTATAACGCCCTCACGGAGGGCACACTCTCACCCCTTCTCCAGAGTCTGTATTCAGCTGCTTTCACGACCATAGCGATGTTGCTTTTTTTTGTTGTTATTTTTTTCCCGTTGCTCTTTCTTATTTTTGTTGTTCATTTGCCAGGAGTACCAGAAAACAAAAATACAACAGTCGCCCTGGTACCTGCAACCGCTGTCTGGTCAGGTCACCCCGCCAAGATGGCAATGGGTGATGGTCCTAGGTGGTTAACACTTAGGTAGGAGAGAGGGGTTGGGGGTGCGTCAAGGCAAAAAGATGAGAGGAAGGGTGGGTGGGATCTTCAGAGGGGTTCATCTGGACAGTCGAATGGCAAAGTACTGTGGGTAACTGCCATCCGTCTAGTATCCCACCTCTACAACAACCTGGGCTTTATTGGGGAAAACAACAACAACAACAACAACAACGAGTCGAGATGTCTAGGCCACGCCCGTGGCTGGGCCACAACCGAGATGTCTAGGCACTGTGGCTGGGCCATGGCCGAGATGCCTAGGCCACACCAGTGGCTGGGCCACGGCCAAGATGTCTAGACCACGACCGAGATGTTGAGGCCACGCTAGTGGCTGGGCCACGACCGAGATGTCTAGGCCACGCCTGTGGCTGGACCACGACCGAGATGGCTAGGCCACGCCTGTGGCTGGGCCACGACCGAGATGTCTAGGTCACACTGATGATTGGGTCACGACCGAGATGTCTAGGCCATGCAGGTGGCTGGGCCACGGCCACGCCGGTGGCTGGGCCATGGACGAGATGTCTAAGCCACGCCGGAAAAGAAAAAAGAAAGAAAAAACAAAGATCTTGTGTGGAGAAAACATCACACCATGATTGAAAAAAACCTACAAAACTTCTTCTGCGGATTCGATTCCATTGGGAATCGAACTCGGGTCTGCACCTTTGCGATTAAAAGAGAAATAGAGGCTCCTAGAGACAAGTACGCAGCGTTTTCTGCTACACGATCTTGAAAGTCGACAGTCGGAAACGGCCGCGCTGGGGAGCTGAATCTGCCAGAAAACAACATTCCTTGAATAAGGACTGCAGTATTGGAAATACCTTTGCACCAAGGGTCAGGGGAATGATGGAACAGAGGATGAGTAAGCTGTGAAATTCCGTTAAAAGGGAACATGGTCTGTTGAACCACCATCATCTTCCAAAGTCGCAGCGGTTAACAATCCGCAATAATGATGAAAAGAAAAAAAAAATTCAAACAATTAAATAATCATTTTATAGTAAAATTACATTCTAAATTTCAAATTTTCATTCCATCTTAAAAAATGTCATTCCAATTTTAAAAATTTTTGTTTTACTTGAAAATTTTCCTTCCAAGAATGGGGTATCCCTTTTTATTTGAACTGCATGCTAGAGATGGGATGAAAGTTTTGATAAGTTCATGAAATATTTTAATTGGACTGTCATTCTAAGTATTTTCAGTCATAAATAGGTCAATCCAATCTAAATTAAAAGATATTTATTGTAATAGAATGAAAGTTAATTAAAACATTTCATAAACTCGTTCATACTTTCATGCCATCTTGAACAAATAGATGTAGTTGGAAGGGAAAACTCATATTTAGACAGGAATTTATCAAATAAAACTGTAAATTTTAGAATTGCACGAACATTGGAATGATAATTTATAAAGATGAAAGATTTTTTGTACGATAACTGTTTTCATAGCTTTTTTCTTGTTCTGCGGTGGCAAATAAGAATTTTGGCGCGGTCATTGCGCGGAAAATCTTTTTGATTTCTTAAACTGAGGTCGAGCCCCTGTGAGCTCTCGGAATTTTCTCCATTCGCAGTTTCTTTTCGCAATTAGGATTTAGAGTAGGAATTTAGGCGCGTCTCAATTTTTGTTGCACAACGCTTCTTGCTGGCGCACGCCTTCTCGCATCAGGATCCTGTGCAACCGGTTGAACGCGCAGCACGCACGTGCACGTTCAAACGCGCGCGTTCATACCTACCAGGACCGCGTTCAATCGCATTCAAACGCGCTGCGCGCGACGGAGCGCGAAAAAAATGAACACGACCCCGAGGGGTGTGCACGCGCGTGGAGGACTATGGAAATTAAAAAAATGAAGTAAAAAAAAAAAACACGAAATACCCCCACCCAAACATGTACACACAAAATTTACACACACACACATAT